>JAOPSE010001914.1:0-107980 GCA_029449295.1 Zea luxurians
CTCTTGCGCAAAATAGAAGCTAAGAAAAATTAGAAATCTGTTGTTTGATATTTTTCAAATATAGTGGTAGTAGAAGGCACCCCTTTGGCTAGAAACTTGAGAAAACCCTAGTAAAATAACTAATAGGTATTAATGACTAGAAATTTGTGTCAAGTCATGTTATAGCACCTAAAAGCCAGCAAAAATAAGTTTTAGAGAAATACCTACTTTTAATTAATAGTTGTAGTTCAAAGCACCCCTTCTGCCCTAAAACTTGGTAATTTTGTCCAGCGAAAACTGTTCACTTTTTGAACCCCAAATTTTGAGACAGAGAATTATACACCAGTAATAATCCACTGCAATTTTTACAGGATTTTGGAATTTTATTAAAGCAACTTGTAGTTCAAACCCACTCCAAAAACTTAAAGAGAATAAAGAAAAAGAAAGAAGAAACAAACCTCACTCCAATGAGTCCAACTTGAATTCTTGTCAAAACTCACTGAGCCCTTAAAAAGAATTCAGTGGAACCCCAAAATAAAACCTACCACTTGCCTTAGCTAAGTTTGACCCAAGTTACCAAGTATACCATCCAAAGGTCTTACATAAGTAAGGTTTAACCTGGTCTAAACTCAAGTAGATCATACACCGTCAAAAGTTGTCATTTCTAAAGCACATACTAATCATGCATATATCTTACGCATTGCATTTATTAGATTGTAATCTTGCTGACAGAGAGTACGTGCTCATCCCCGAGCTAGGAACTGTCCAAGAGGAGGACCAGGAGCAAGCTTCCGAGGCTGCTATCGAGGATCTCCCCGCAGCCCCAGCTATTGAAGGCAAGCCCCGGTTTATATGCATAACCGTATTATTATATGCTACTTTACTACACTTAATGCTTGTAGGACTGCAATGTGCACTTAAGTGTAGGAGTTGCTTGAAACCTCTAGTTGCATGAACTCTAGGATTCGTTTTTGAGATGAATACTAGTATGCTAGGTCGAGTAGCTTCTTTGCTAACCAGGATCTCGGTAGAAGTCGAGTGATTTTTCTAGCACTCGCGCCGAGGTCAGGAATTGATTGTATTCATCTTGATAACGGATCTATGTTAGTCTATGGACTTGGATCCAGGGAGGATGCCTTGTCATGAGATGGGAAAAAGGAATTAAGGATTAATGTGTGGATACCTGAATCATGCTTTTGAACGTACTAAGCACATGCCGGGAAAAATGGTAACAGGTAAACCTAGTACCTGAGTGAAGCCGGGGCGCGGAACTTTATCCTCATGCGACCTGAGACTGGGTCTCCCATGCTAGCTATGGTGGGTACAAGTGCGGTCACTGCACGGTGGTAGCCGAGGTCAGATGGAGCATTGTATGCCAAGGCGGTGAGGCCCTGGACGCAAACGGGGAATCGATGGGGACGGTTGTCATGTGTGGGGTCGGAGTTACCCTGACATGCAGTGTGTTTAGGTTTACCTTGCAAGGATGAAAACTCGATTCGAATCGTCTGCTTCTCGCAGCTATTGAGACTGCTTGACCCCTTGTACTGCATCGAGTAAGAAGTGAAATGAGGTTACATGATATAATTTGTTGATTGAACTAAATGCTTGTCACCATGTATGCTTAGAAGGAGCAAATCTAGCTAAGTTAATGAGGATAGAATTTGAAAAGCTAAAAATTGATTCTAGAAATAGCTAGTGCTTTTGGCAAACCAAACCCCTCAGCCAAACAGCTGCATAGTCTAGAGGTAGAGGAGTAGACTCCTCACACCGGTTAAGTCTAGCTGAGTATTAGTATACTTAGCCTTGCTTGTGGCATAATTTTTGCAGGTACCATTCAGGAAATGGTTGATGGTTCGACTTGGCCTACCACCCTGCCACCGGGTTGGACAGTCGAGTGGGATGCTGCTCCGGCAGGAGAGGAGCACGAGGAGTAGTGGGCTAGGCCTTGCCCATTTCCTCGATACCGACGACATCGATTATTTGCTGCACTTTATTTTGTGAACCCTTATTTGCTACTCAAAAACTCTGATCTATGTAATAATTCAGCACTTAATTTGAGGTTTCCTGTTTTATTGTACTTCTTCTGTGACTCGCCTTCGAGTGAGATTGTGGAATTTGATCCTAGTTAAGTGGCTCTATCAGACTAGATCTGAAGGGCTGACGGGTTATTCCGATTTAAGTGTGTTGCGGCCCCTGAGGCGTGACTTAGGCACTTAAGCTGGAATAATTCGGGTGGTTCTACCATAGCTGGTATCGGAGCAAATTCCAACATAGAGAAGGACAATAAACATTGAATACCATTTTCAAAAATCTAAAACTTGCCTAGAAACTGCTACGGATCGTCCGGACTAGACCGTTAGACCTAGGACGAAAGGCCTTAGGCATAGAGGGAGAAATAGGTGGCTAATTAATTAGGCCCCTTGGGCCAGTACTTATATTTTTAAGGATGCCCTAAGAGCACCCTATTGTTGCAGAGGCAACGTTACTTTCAGCATGCATGCATTATAAACACAAAGAGGAATTAAAAACTTGAGCTAACCCACCTTCTTTAAAACCATCCGGGCTCTCTTTTTCTTTTTCCTTCCACCATAATCTTTACCTTTGATTCCCTTCTGCAGATGAATTCACCCACCCCCACCAGTGGAGGAGACACTCGTTTCAGTTCTGACTTCCTTTCTCACGATGGCTTTCCTTCCATCTTGTGGGAAGTGCTTAACTCCACCGGTTACCCTACGCCCCCTTTGTACACGGTGCAGTTGTATGAGGAGCATCGGGTACCTCGTTGTCGGGTCTGGCTGACTTTGGAGGCTCATCCCCTTCAGTCGGGTTGGCGTTCTCTTGATTCTGAGACAATTGGACTTAGGACGGACGACACCGTTGAAGCAGCAGCCATGAATACTCTGACGACTTTCTGTGGCTACCATCCCCTAGAGATGGTGATGCACCCCTTGGGACTCTTCCCTGCTGAGAAGAAGGATGATCCCATGTGGTGTAACCGCGTGAGCCATGTGAAGGATGTGTGGGCAATGTATCCTGACTTGGTTGGGAGGGTCACCGTTCAGTGCATGAGTGCGCTGTACCGCCTTCAGGCCCTTCAGAGCGACGCTATGGCACTCCTTGCTAACACCGCTCAAACCGCCAAGCTCACTCTCGACAGTCGGGAAGATTTTGTGGTCGATCTATCCACCGAGTTGGTAGAGAAAGGATCTGCAGGTGGAAAGGCTGAGCCAGCGCATTACCACCTTGGAGCAGTAGGTGGAGATCCGAGACAACACTATTGATGTCTTGGAGAACCAGCTTCATGATGTGCAGAGGGAACTCGAAGAAGCGAATGACCACCTGGACATGCACCACCTAGAGATGGAGGCCAATGAAGCCGGAAGCGAGGGAGAAGAGGCTCCCGAGGAGTTAGGACCAGCCCCTGGTGCCCATGGGACTACCTCCGCGATGCCTCCTTCACCCGTATCTAGTGTCGCTTCCACCGCTTAGGGTTAAGCAGTAACTTCGACACTTTTAGGTGGACAGAAACCTATGCGAGCTTAGTTAATATCAGATTTTGGACTAGGCTTACGGGTACTTTCCCCTGATTGATGGAACCCTGTGAACTTTTGAAATCTGTGGGAAGTTTGTCACCATGTTATCTTCATTTCAAACCTAATATTATGATTATGGCATTTTCTTTTTCCATCTGAGATGATATCTTGTCGTTCGAAACGGTGAGATGGGATAACAATGGCGGCAATCTCTGTTTTCAGATGGCAACTAGGCAGCGTTGCAGGCATAATGAGCAGGTTCCCCCGCCGCCTCCTCCAGCTCCCACAGTGCAGGAGCTGATGGCCCAGCAGAATGAGATTCTACGACAGCTCTTGCAGCACCAGCCCCACCCTCAGCAGCATGGTGGAGGCCAGCATCAGCGACCTCCGGCAATGGTAACTTACCAGGAGTTTTCTGAGCACGCAGCCACCCTTGTTCACCAAGGCAGAGGATCCGTTGGACGCCGACGTATGGCTTCGCGTCGTTAAGTCCAAGTTTCCCCTCCTCACGGGAGATTGTCCTGATGAAGCCAAGGCTCGCTTCGCCTCATAGCAGCTTCGCGGCCCTGCTCGGACTTGGTGGGACCACTTCCGTGCTATGCTCCCCGCTGTTCGTGATGTATCTTGGGAGGAATTCAAGACTGCTTTCAGAGGACACCACATCCCAGCTGGTATTCTTGATCGGAAGCTGAATGAATTTTTGGCACTTAATCAAGGAACCTGCACGGTACTGCAGTATGCGCAACCTTCAACGACCTATGCCAGTATGCAGGTTACCATGCTGATTCCGATGAAAAGAAGAGAGACCGCTTCCGCAGGGGTCTCAATACCAAGCTGCGGGAACGACTCAACACTGTCCTGGCTTATAGCTTCAATGAGTTGGTCAACATGGCCATCTCCCAGGAGGACTGCATTGTAGCTCACCGGGCAGAGAAGAAGAGAAAGGCACCAATGGCAGCACCATCCGCTCAGGCTCAGAGGTTCCGGATTGTTTCTCACAATTAGAGCAGGGGTTTCCAGCAGCAGGCAGGCAGATGGGTGATCAGGCCACCTCAGCAGCAGCAGCCGGCCCCCAACCGCTTTCCAGCTCCCGCTCCAAGGAACAATCAGCCTCCGCAGCAGCAGCAGTTCTACCAGGGCAATGGGAACAAGTGTTTCACTTGTGGCAATGTGGGCCACTATGCCAAGAATTGTCCCAGGAACCAGCAGAGGCAGATGCCAGTACCAAATCAAGACAAGGGAAGAAAGCAGAAGGTACAAGTCAGGCAAGGGAAGCTCAACTTCACTACTCTGGAGGAAGTACCTAAGGGAGCTCCTATCATGACCGGTATTTTTTCAGTTTATAATCAACCTGCTTTAATTCTGTTGATTCTGGTGCATCTCATAGTTTCATTAGCCAGAAGTTCAGTGCTAAATGTGAACTGCCATTCTCTCACTCAGAAGGGTCATTCTTGATAGTCACACCTGGGGGTAAAATTTCAACTAATCAATTAAACCAATGTGTGCCTATTCAACTGGGAAGCCACATTATCAAAACCACTCTTCTTGTTTTGGGTTTGGAAAATGTGGACATTATTCTGGGAGCTAATTGGATGACCTTGCACCAAGTTGTGCTTGATGTAGCCAGCCGTACCGTGGAAGTTAATTCTCCGTTATGCGGGTACTTGACCTTAATTCTGCCTAGTCAAGGTTCTACTCAGTCATGTGCTTTCTCTATGATGGAGTTACCTCTGAAGAAGATCCCAGTGGTCTGCGAGTATGCAGATGTCTTTCCTGAAGAATTGCCAGGAATGCCACCAGACCGGGATATTGAATTTGCCATCAAGTTGCAACCGGGAACGACACCAATTTCCAAGAGGCCCTACCGAATGCCACCCGCTGAGTTGGCAGAATTGAAGAAGCAATTGCAGGAGTTGCTGGATAAGGGATTTATTCGCCCAAGTACTTCGCCTTGGGGATGTCCAGCGCTGTTTGTGAAGAAGAAGGATGAAAGCTTGAGGCTGTGTATAGATTACCGCCCTCTTAATGTGGTAACTCTCAAGAACAAGTATCCTTTGCCTCGTATTGATGTTCTTTTTGACTAGTTGGTCGGGGCCAAGGTGTTTTCCAAAATAGACCTTCGCTTTGGCTACCATCAGATCAAAATACGAGCAAGCGATATTCCGAAGACGGCATTCTCAACCAGATATGGGCTATATGAATTTTTGGTGATGTCATTCGGGCTGACAAATGCACCAGCATATTTCATGTATCTGATGAATTCTGTTTTCATGCCTGAATTGGACAAATTCGTAGTGGTTTTCATCGATGATATCTTGGTGTACTCGAAAAACGAAGAAGAACATGCCGGGCATTTGCATGTAGTGCTTCAACGTCTGCGAGAGCACCACCTTTATGCCAAGTTATCCAAGTGTGATTTTTGGGTCACACTATCTCTCAGGCAGGAATAGCTTTTGATCCTGATAAAGTGCAAGAGGTCATGAACTAGAAGCTACCAACGACTGTCCGTCAGATTCAGAGTTTTCTGGGATTAGCTGGTTATTACCGAAGATTTATTCTGGATTTCTCTCGAATTGCGAAGCCTATAACTGAGTTGCTGAAGAAAGAAGCCAAGTTTGTCTGGAGTCAAAAGTGCATTAAGGCAGCATCTGACCACAGCACCAGTATTAGCGCAACCCGACAACAGCAAGTCTTTCGATGTGTATTGCGATGCCTCTGGCACTGGGCTAGGTTGTGTCTTGATGCAAGACAACCGAGTCATCGCTTATGCCTCAAGAGCACTCAGGCCTCATGAGCAAAATTATCCCACTCATGACCTCGAGTTGGCAGCAGTGGTTCATGCATTAAAAATGTGGAGGCACTATTTAATGGGGACCCACTGCAACATCTTCACTGATCATAAGAGCCTTAAGTACATCTTTACTCAGGCTGATCTCAACATGAGGCAGAGAAGATGGCTAGAGCTAATCAAGGATTATGACCTGGAGGTACATTGTCACCGAGGAAAAGCCAATGTGGTAGCAGATGCCTTGAGTCAGAAGTTGCAATGCAATTGTATTCTGATGGATTCTCGCATTAACACCTTGTGTGATGAGTTGAACAAGATGCAAATTCAAGTGATTCCTTATGGTTCTTTGTCTCACATTTCTGTTGAGCCAGCTTTGCAAGACCAGATTATCATGGCCCAGCTCAGTGCCAAGGGAGTGCAGATTATCAAGAAGAATCTCCATCAGAAGGTTGAGAAGTATAATTGTTTCCGCCAAGATGAAAAGGGTGTGTTATGGTTCAAAAGCAGATTGGCAATTCCTAAAAGCCAGGACCTCAAGAGGAAAATCTTGGATGAGGCTCATCTCTCCAAATTCTCTATGCATCCGAGAAGCACCAAAATGTACCATGACCTGAAGCCTTTGTATTGGTGGACCTGAATGAAGAGGGAGATAACCCAGTATGTATCAGAATGTGACACCTGTCAGAGGATAAAGGCAAGCCACTTGAAATTAGCTGGAGCCTTGCAACCCCTATCTATACCTTCGTGGAAATGGGATGACATCAGCATGGATTTCATTGTGGGTCTGCCCAACACCTCTCGTCATCATGATTCGATTTGGGTTATTGTGGACCGACTAACGAAAGTGGCACATTTTCATCCTGTGCATACCACTGATAAGGCTCAGAAGTATGCAGAATTGTATATTGACCGGATCGTGTGTTTGCACGGATTACCTCGGACCATTGTTTCTGACCTAGGAGCCCAATTTGTTGCCAGATTTTGGGAACAACTGCAGGAGTCTTTGGGAACCAAGCTAATCAGAAGTTCAGCTTACCACCCACAGACTGATGGTCAGACAGAAAGGGTAAACCAAATCCTGGAGGATATGCTGAGAGCTTGTGTAATCGATTGTGGCAAGAACTGGGATAAGCACCTCTCCTTGGTAGAGTTTGCTTATAACAACAGTTATCAGTCTAGCCTAAGGATGGAACCTTTCGAAGCTCTCTATGGAAGAAGGTGCAGGACACCACTCAATTGTCTCAACCTGGAGAAAGAGGAGTTTTTGGACCTGACTTAGTGACTGAAGCCGAAAGGACGGTCAAACTAATCAGGAAGAATCTAGAAGCTGCTCAGGCCAGGCAGAAGAGTTACCATGATAGAAGAAGGAAACCTCTCCAGTTCGAGGTGGGAAGTTTTGTATACCTCAAGGTATCACCCACCAAGGGAGTGCAGAGGTTTGGGATCAAAGGCAAGCTAGCCCCTCGTTACATTGGACCTTATGAGATCATAGAAGCATGTGGACCCATAGCATATAAGCTGAAGTTACCTTCAAAGATGTCTGCCATTCACTGTGTATTCCACGTATCTTAGTTGAAGAAGTGTGTTCAATTGCCGACCGAGATCATAGCAGAGCCAGAATTGGAGATAGAGCCAGATCTATCGTACCAAGAGTACCCCTCCAAGATTCTGGATTGCAAAGAAAGATTGACTCGGGCTAAATCGATCAAGATGTACAAGGTCCAGTGGAGTAATCACTCAGAGGAAGAAGCTACTTGGGAAACCGAGGAATTCTTGAGATCCAACTTCCCCGATTGCCTACCTAAGGAAGCTGGTACGTAATCACACCCCCAACCCCTCCTCCTGCCCTTCGAATCTAATTTTCAAAAATATGACCTTAAATCAGAATGAAGTAATCATGAAACAAATTTAAAAAGGACTTCGTTCTGAAGTTGCAAAGAGAATGACATTCGAAGAGCAGTTTTGCCCTAATGATAACAAAAATCACCCACTTCCTTTAAGTCTCACCCTTCGCTTCACCCCGGGAGGACTCTGGCCCGAATCTCGGGACGAGATTCCTTTAAGGGGGGAAGGCTATGACACCCAGTGTCACCTAGGGTTTCTCTCAAAGTGCTAAACCAAGAACCATCATTTTATGTGAACCAAATTGAGCATGAGCATCAAATTGACTTAAGAATAAAGGATCCACCAAGCCTATACTTAAAAGTATCATGATCAATACAAATGGGTATTTCAAAATGGTAATAATGTTGCAACCCTAATAAAAACCCTAAGTGAGCCCTATGAGCAAAATTGAAGAAAATGGGGAAAAGGGTATGAAAAATTTAAAATCATGGCTTGGGCCAATTATAAACATTGAAGTCTATTCTTTAAGCAACAATAAAGATTGAGGAAGCTTGGCCAAAATAACTCAAATAAAACCCCAAAACAAGCTTCTCATGTGGGGACTCGATGGGGAATTCTGAATTTCAGACCTTTAGCCAAAGATCAAGCGTGTTCACCTTGATCCCTAACTCAAATACTAATGGCCCTATTAACAAAAATGTGCCTAACTAACCCCTCTGTCGCATGCCAGAAGATGGCATTGGGACGCGAGCCCTAGACATGACAAAACCCTGGATTTGCCTCGGGTTTGAGCAGGGAGACAGACCGGATTTCCGGGCTCCATATCTCTGCAACCAGTAGGCAAAATCCTATGACCCCCACACAAGATCGGTAGCTGGTAGGGAGGAGAAGAGGTTTTGTGCACTGACCAAGGCGAGAGCAGGCTCGGATGGGCGACCACACGCGCCAGAACTTGGGCAGAACGCACGGGCACACGTGTTCGACCCTGGTCGGCACGCCGGCGCTCGCCCAACCCGTGCGCGCGCTCGCCCCGGCGTTCGGTCAAGTCCGTCGCGCGCCCTTGCCCTCGGCCGTGCCTGCCCGCGCCTATAAAGCCCTTGTTGGAGTCACAAGCTTCGGATGAGATGTCAAATTAGCTCCACGCTGATTAGGCTGGGTTGTTTTTTTCAGATTGTCCAAGGCATGCATATATAAAACATAGATACGGAATGACAAACATCACTATGATATGTAAAATACGTGCGGCAAACATTATTAATATCACATAAATTATTTCTAAGGAGTCAATATAGAACTTTTAATGACAGAGAAATATATCGACAACCATACACTAATCTAATCCTTTTTAACGATATTGATAAGTGTCTGTATTTAGAAACATAGGTACAAAACATCTTAATTGCAAGAGAATGTGCAGCAGTATTGGTTCGCTAGTTAAGGAATCTCAGGGATACAACTCAAGGTATTGTTCGGAGGAGAGCATCACGAGTGGAGCACTGCTCTATGCTAGAGGTAACTGCTGCTCGTTGGAGCCTTGGTTTAGAGTTATGTGTATGGCTCTGCTAGTGTTTGGAGTTGTCCTGTAGCAGCTCCCAATAAGTGTAGCCCCATCTATGCACCATTCATTTACATAAGAAACAAAATCACCATCTGATACACCAGTGGATTCCTGCACATCATATGAAACTTCTAGAGCTTAGGCCCACTCAGGCTTATTGTCACGCACTAAATTTGAACAGTTTAGGAGACAAACAAATTCAGTAGGTAGCAATGTAGCAAGATACTTGCAAAGTTAGTGGGGGCACGAGGCCATAGCTAGTTTTTTCCTTCAGCGTATACAATTATGAAAAAACATACACAAATGGAATAGAGGGAATACCTTGTGTGTAATTTTCAACTTCCAAATATGCAGACTATTTCAAAGTTCTTACCTCTATCTTGGATAGAGGCTTCTGAAACGAGTCCCTGGCTTTGGATTTTCTTGTGTAATTATACCCATATGGCTGCAAACACAAACAAGGAGGTAAGGCTTATTATGTGAAATTATTTAATTGACTTAATTGTCAGAGACAAGATGTGAAATTGTCACCTGCATCTTTGACTAAAGTAAATATACATAGTTTCATTCATGTTGTACAATGTTACCAACAACAAACATTTGATGCAAAAAGAGCTCACAATTTGCAAGTATAAGGCACAAGTATGTATATGTAGCGTGTTTGAGCTCTTTGTATCAGTGTATGACTTGCCACTGCAAGGTTTACAACTACAACTATGTAGATGGTGAGCAGGACATCAGAGTTCCTTGCAGATGAATATATTGCTTAAAAAGGACACTGATGTTGGTAACCAAAGTTTGTTCCTCCCTACTGCTAGGTATGCAATTAAATTCATTTAAACCTTTTGTCGTTCATGAAATACTAGGAGATGTAGACGGCTAGGTAGCAAAAAGTTGAACAAGAGAATTGAGTGTCATTTCATTAATAAAATTGTGTGTAAAATGTGACCAAAATAACCAGTATTTTAGTACAGTTTTAGGGTGTAAAGTCATGCACAAGTGTTTTTCATGCATATTGATTAATGTCTATTCGAAACCACACCACACGATTATGAGTTATGACTACGATTTTTTCAGCTATTTGCACTATGGGTTGCTGGTCGCTAGAGCATGTTTCTTAAAATCTAGCAATGGCAATGGTTACAACAATATGCAACTACAAGTGTATAGTAGAAACTTCCTGTTTGTCTACCACAACATCTATAAGCATCATTATACAGTACAATAGTGTGGTTCGGAGACAGTTTTAGAAACATGTTGATCCATGTCCTGGACCATCCGGACGCCAACATGCTATACTATCAAACGATGCAAGCCAAGACATCAACTGTATTAAGTGAAGTAGCGTGTTGCATATGTAACGAGAAAAGATGAGCTCTTATTTAGTGTGTTTTCATCGCAGTACACATCATTTTTCAAAATTGTCTATAGTGTGTTTATTCATCTGGTTCTACAGTATCTTCGATGACAAGACCTACAGTTTTTGTATGTGTAAAAGTGTCTAACAACATTTGATCTAGTGATATTTAATTATCCACATAGAGCAGTAAATAAATTACTAACTTTAGAAAACAATGGATTGGGGGCGACACTCCCCGGATGATGGCAACAATCTGCTTTACAAACAGAGGCGGGAGATCATGGTGTCTCGAGCATGGGGTGTGGCTGCATCGAAGGCGGACGAGCTTGGTTGTTGGTGGCATGCACGGAGCGGTTGTTGGGGCGGTCGCGACATGCACAGAGGGGGAGGGGAACGGGTGCGATTGCGGCTTTCGCTGGTTCCTGTGCGGAGGGGGGAGACATGCAGGGGCGGGGGCATGTTAGGCAGAGGCGGGGGCATTAGATGTGGACGCTGACTTTAGAGTCTTAATAGAGTAGTGTAGATTAATTGTTTGGATCAGATGTCTGCTGTTGGGGGCCTTCGTCCTCCGAAGGTCCTCAAAAACATGATTTGACAACGTTTTCCAAGCGGATTATATGAACAGGTATTTTCGGATTCAGAATTATGGATATGAAGCACGACCAGGACGAAGCCTGAACCAGACGAAGGTCGAGGGCAGCCGAAGCTGTGCGCAGGGAAGCTTCGGCGCGATGGCATACGGGAGAACCGACTTAAAGATGAAAAGACTTCGGGGGCCTCGACAGATTTCCATAAACTGTTAACAAATGTAATGGACATGAATGTAATTTTACGTGGGCTGCGTCCCGCGTCTATAAATAGATGAACAGTACTCCCGTACTGTTCACGCTGACTTGGCATTCTGCTTTTGCGTCACGCTTGTACTATATACCTTCTTCCAGGACCGAAGGTACATTTGTAATTTGAAATCATTTCTATTTTTCCATGTTGATGAAATAGAAATGATTTTATGTTGTTTATATTATATTTCGTGCTTTATATGAATCCTTCGTCATTACTCGTTGTAGTTACGAAGGTATGTCCCTCCTGACCTTCGTCCGAAATTCATTATTTCCCGAAGGGGCATAATGTTTCGAAGGACGAAGGACTTTAACATTTAACACTTTTTATGTTGCCTTGTTCTTAATTCTTAGCATTTGAGAACAAGTCCCCAACATTGGCGCCCACCTCCGGTGAACTCACTTCCACTTCGAGCTTTTTTGAACACCTTCGGAAGCTATGGCGCCGAAGAAAGCTTCAGCGACTGGGGCTTCAGCACTGCAACCGCTGGACCACAACCAGGAGACCGTCTCTCTTCGGGAGGCCCGAAGCCAGAAGAGAAAGGCTGTCAGCCCCACACTTCAGGAAGAAGAGTTAGACCAAGAAATCAGGGATATGGAGATGCTACACCAACAAGTACAAAGGAAGAAGGAGAAGATGGCCCGCCTAGCTGAGTTGCAAAGGCAGATAGACGAAGCCTCTGAGGAAGTCCGCCATCTTACTCACGATGAGCAGAACAGAAGGCCTCATCAGAAAGACCTTCATCAAGAGGGCTTCGTCAACGAAGATGACTGGTATGATAATTTCCATCAGGGAAATTTTGTTTTTGATGATGCTTCTCCTCTGTCTGCTGAGCTGCAGGCTACACCTTGGCCTTCATCCTATAAGCCACCCCAGCTCCCCATGTTTGATGGTCACTCCGATCCGAAGCAGTTCTTGATGAGCTACGAAGCAACAGTGTCTTCGTACGGGGGCAATGCTGCAGTCATGGCGAAGTCTTTCGTTATGGCCGTCAGGAATGTTGCTCAGACCTGGTATTCCTCCCTTCGGCCAGGAACAGTCACTTCATGGCAGAAGCTGAAGGACATGTTACTGACCAGCTTTCAAGGATTTCAGACAAAGCCGGTCACAGCTCAAGCCTTGTTCCAGTGTGTTCAGGATCATGAAGAGTACCTTCAGGCATATGTCCGAAGGTTCTTACGATTGAGGGCGCAGGCACCAACGGTGCCCAATGAAATCGTTATCGAAGCCATGATCAAGGGGCTTCGTCCTGGGCCTGCAGCTCAATACTTTGCTAGAAAGCCTCCTCAGACCTTGGAGAAATTGCTCCAAAAAATGGATGAGTACATTCGTGCTGACAATGACTTTCGTCAAAGAAGGGAGGAGGCCTTCAGATTTTCTGAAATGACCAGGGGCTTCGGAGGAAGATACTACCCGAGACATGTCCGTTCCATCCATAACACTCAGAATGATGATAAGGGGAGTCAGAACAGACCACAATGCTCCTCACAGGCTTCGGGGCAACAACAAACTTCCTTCCGGCCACCAGCTCCAAGAGGCAGAGGCGCCAGGGGCTTCGGCGGAAGATTCGGAGATCAGCCAAGGAGACTGTTTTGCTTGTTCTGTGGAGAAGGCAAGGGCCATACCGCTAGGTCGTGCCATATTACAATCCAGAAGCAAAAGGAAATTGCCGAAGCTGCATCTCAACAAGCTCAGCCGAAGCAGGTCATGCATACTGCTTCGTATCATCCGCCTTATATCCCACAATATATAGACAATCACCCTGCAGCTTCTGTAGCTTCGGCAAGTCAACCTCAAGCTTCCTGGCAGCAGCTTCCGCCTCCACCTCCATTGCAGCAAGTTCAACAGCCAGAAGGGAGTCAACACGCTCCACATCAGAGGGACTTCAGAGAACAGTCCGAAGCTCGCACAGTCAACAGCACTGTGCCAGAGTCGAAGCACATTTATTGATACATATCCTACCTTTGATAGCAGTCTTTTCTTTTCAGTTTTATTTTCTGTGAAGCAAAAAACATTGATAGTTTTAATGTAATAATTCCGTTGTTTTCCACGAGGAAGATCTATTTGCTCCACAAGCTTAAGTTGCCGAAGCTTAAAATTCTTTTTCCGTTACCAAGGAGGACCTTCGAATTAAAAATCCTTCGGAGTAACACAAAGTCGTTCTAAGGAACGCAGAGTAAGTTTGCGAAGTCACAAAAAGCCGTTCCAAAGGGAGCGCAGTGTAAGTTTTCTGCTCAGAAGTCGTTCCTAAAGGAATGCAGAGCCTACAGCGAAAAGTCAACGCTGATACCGCCTAAGTAAAGGGCGAAGAAGCTCCTAAGGGAGGCTTACAGCGAAAAGTCAACGCTGAGATCGTCTAAGTAAAAGACGAAGAAGCTCCAAAGACGTTCCTAAGGGAATGCAGAGCTTACGAATATATTTTATGAGTATCTTCGGAACAAATGTCACATGCATGAATGTAATTTTACGTGGGCTGCGTCCCGCGTCTATAAATAGATGAACAGTACTCCCGTACTGTTCACGCTGACTTGGCATTCTGCTTTTGCGTCACGCTTGTACTATATACCTTCTTCCAGGACCGAAGGTACATTTGTAATTTGAAATCATTTCTATTTTTCCATGTTGATGAAATAGAAATGATTTTATGTTGTTTATATTATATTTCGTGCTTTATATGAATCCTTCGTCATTACTCGTTGTAGTTACGAAGGTATGTCCCTCCTGACCTTCGTCCGAAATTCATTATTTCCCGAAGGGGCATAATGTTTCGAAGGACGAAGGACTTTAACATTTAACACTTTTTATGTTGCCTTGTTCTTAATTCTTAGCATTTGAGAACAAGTCCCCAACATCTGCTTTCAAGGCTCTGCTCTCGTGGATGTTTTGCCTGTCAGTTTGTTGTTTTAATTGTGCATGCATGCATGCTGAGCTAGATGCACTTGTGCCTACATGACAAATCTTGACCATCCACTTTTGTCTCATGATAAATGTTCATCCAACCGTAGACATTTTAATTTCATCATAGGGTCAAATACCCATGTGACATTTGATGACTGTAATAATGTCTTATAACTGTTGCAAGGGGTGTAGTACATCCAAGATTGTTCGCGGATAGACAAAACAATTTGGATGTTTAGCTCATTCAGAGGGGATGGCCAACTTGTCGTTAAGTAACATAAAAATATAAAAACTACTTTAATGCACCACTTTCGTGCACGCATGCGCTTTTGTGTGTCGCCCCCTCCGTGCCTTCGTCCGCCCTCGTCTCCCGTCGTGATCCATCCTACTCTTCTTATTGGCCTTTTTTACCAAACAAGATATTTATAGATTATCTGTTACACTTCTATTATTTTTGTTTTAGAAAGACATGAGCATACATTGTCGTGTGGTAGTGCCTAACAAATGTCTTTCCTAATGACCACTAGTACACAACAACTTTATACTGGCGGTTGTAAACCTATTTACAGTGGCGTTTTTCACAACCGCCAATACTAGGGGCCAATGGAAATAATTTTGTTCTATAGGCGGTTGAGCTAAGAAAACTGCCAGTAGAAATCGATTTTAACATGCGGTCGAGGTAATAAAACTGCTGATAAAAATATTTTCCAAGTAACATAAAAATGGGTTTAAAATAGCAAAAAATATTTTATTAGAAGGCCACGCCGCTCGCCCGTCTCCGTCGAAGTCACAAGTCGCGACAGTTTTCGTGCAAAATACGCGGCTACGCAGTGATTGGGAACATAATCCACGACCTCCATTATGGTAGTGCCTAACAAATGTCCTTCCATTATTTTAAGCAAATTACCAAAATCACAAGCAATTGAAGTAAACAACAAACAATTGAGGCAAATAGCTAGGTGTGCTAGTTTGCTTGGCTTCTCAGGTGAGAAAGTCGTCGTCGACCAAAAGCTACCAAAAGTCAGTAATTAAATTTTGATAGAGGTCCGAAGTAAAAAGTGTTTGTAGTACATGCTTTCTATTTGGGAGATGAGTCAGTTAGCATTCTACTGACATGAGGCGGATTCCATAATATAGAGACAAGAAGTGAACTCGGAAACACTATCCCATGGAAACTGGTCGGAGAAATAACATCTTTAATAATTGCAAAAGTTTTGGTTACTGAGAATAAAATACACACTAAATTACAATAAGGTATGCAATACTTTTGAGAGCTACGCACGACTTATTCAAATATCAAATATAAAAAGGAGCACAACTTGCTTGTTTTAACTTTAAGGGTGCTCCTAGCAGATGTGTCTCTAAATGCTTGCAATAGCTTATTCTTCAATGGGTGGTAGGGACGGGATCCACGACTCCCCCGAGATGTAATATATCCCGAGAAAGGGTATTGCCTGGACATAAGTCAGAGTTGAGGTTACCATTGGAGACATCCCAGGCCCGTAACACCTAAAAGTGGCACAGTAGTATCCCCTATAATAAAAAATGCAACGCAACAACAACACCTTTCATCAGTATAGATAATGAACAACACCTTTAATCACACAATCATATATGAAGAAAGGAGAGGATGTAATGGACGTAGGAGTGGTACCTTTCGACAGTCTGGACGTCCTGACCATTAGATATTATGCCTACAATCTCCTTACCTATATTGGTGTAGGAGTAGATCACAGGCGTGCCCACCCTACCCAAGTAAATTTTTTCTCCTTCCCCCTCGATTGTGCAAGTCTTGAATGCCAACCCGCTCTTGCCTGGGGCGATTTTGATGGGATTTCTAGAGCGGTCCTGCTCCGGTGGTGCCAATGGCAATGCCAATGCCTCCTTCAACACCGAAACGATTTTGCATTCCTCATAAAATGACTTGGCAGATCCGAAGATGAAGTCGATGGTTCCCTTGATGGCACAAGCCTTGAAGTAGTGCAGACCCGTCTGGTCATACAGAGCACCCTGGCCGCCTTCGATGGTGCAATTGTAGAAGGTTGCCTTTGTTCCCATCACTCGCAGTGCTGGTGCCTCACCTTTGTTTTCCCCCGGCTTTGGTAGTGGCGCGTCGTTCTTGAAGACAACGTTGTAGGCGACAAAATAGTCGGACTCTATGGCCATGGTGCTGCTTCCATCCACACCAAGGGGCTTGCCGTCCTTGCCCATGGTGGTGGCAGTGTCATTCCAAACGATAACAGCAGGGTTCATGGGGTCCTCGGACATTATGGTGATGAATGGCTTGCTTCTACCGAGTAACAGCTTCTCACGGAACACAACACCAGGTTTGAGGATAAGTAAGTAGCGTTTGGTGTTGTCCTCAGGGATGTTGGCGATGGACTCGTTAATGGTCGTGTAACCGCCATCTTCAGGTCTCAATGCGGAGGCAGGGTCGATGTAATTCCATACCTTAATGGTGTCGGCGGAGGAGAGCGCATCATCTTTCTTAGCACACCCCGCATCTTGGTTGGCATTAGATGGCTGGTGTCTCACCCAATAGTTGAAAACGACCTTATTGCACGATGTCGTCGGCAGCGATCCAAGCTCGAACAACACTAGGAGAAGGGACAAGATGAGCATTTGTTTACTCATCATCATGGTCGAGATGTTATCTTCTTCTTAGTATTTCTCAATCTACTTATTCCTCCCTTCAATGCATGTACGTTCCTTTGATTAATGCATGGAAAATTAACGAGTCTATATACCTCAACAAAATGAATTTACTAAAACTTTTCATATAAATCCTACTGAAGGTGTAAGAAACCATACTCGATAAGTACAAGACCTCAAACTAATGTGAATCGTTGGTTTTATTAGTGTGTTACGTTTGGGTGTAATTTGTTTGATGGATTTAGTGGAAGTTATGGATGTGGGGGTAATTTGGTTGGGTGGGTGGGTTTTGCAAATATATATTCTCCAACTCGATTTAGTATAGGAAATTTTTTGTAGAAAGATTCAGAACATGTGCTATGAAAATTAAGCGAACATACTGCTCCACATTTCCAGCAAGGTTACCTGTAAACCTAGCTCTGCTATTGCTCTAGCTAGCTGTCCTATATCCTGAAATAGGAGTATGTTACAAAGCTACTAATATGGTCCATGCATTATACCCCCGCACTCCTAAACTACTATTCATTTTTGTTTTTTACAAAGTACGTGTAGCTTTAATTATACACACATAACAGGAATCAGGATAACTCTCGTCGGGCAAAATAATCCATGTCGGCCTTTTAAAATGCCGACAGAGACAAACTAATAAACGTCAGTCGTAAAGACGCTGGCAAAAGTTAAGTTAATTACTGTCGGCCAAGAGGTCAGCCGATGAGGATTAAATAACTCTCATTGGCCTCTTTACTCATGAGAATAAATAACTCATGTCAGCCATGGAGCCTAGATGACAGGGATTAGTGTGGGCCTGGCAAACTATCTCACACACATGCGGGGATTGATCACTTTTGTCGTCCCTTGATCTTGGCTGATAGGTTTAATGCATTATGAGGATCGTGCCCAACTTTTCATCCACACGCGCTCACGCTCGCCCATTTCTATGCACTAGCTTTACGACACTGCCGACAACGCTCTGCCCCCTACTCTACAGCCGACGCGCCGCCACCGGCTTGCTGCCCTGTGTAACACCCTGAATTTTGGGATACAAAAATTTCTTTGCTCTATACTCAAGATTAAGGTGTTACTCTCTCCTTTCTCTACTTTTCCCCGTTCTCAAATAATGGAGAGTTATTTTGTTCTATGTTGGCGTGAGCCCTAGAAGTTCTTTGGATGTTGCATTCATGTTGTTGCATAGTGTTTCTAAGTGCAAGAAGTGTTTGAAACATGTTAATATATCTTGTATAAGTTTCCGAAAATTTTTCATATTTTTCTGAATATTTTTCTACTCTCCGAGAACCAAAATCTATTCATTTGAGGTAGTTCCAACATTTTCAAAAGTTCTAAATATGTTTTTTGAGTTCAGTGTGTGCCAAATCATGCCTGGGAATTTTTTCCTAGAATTTTCGGAGCCTTTGAGATATTTTTCGGACATTAAAAACGATTTCAGCCTTTTCTGGAATTATTTTAATTTTAAAAATGGATTTATTCCAAAAAAATATGTTCAAACCCTAGCAATATGTATATGGCTAGAACCCACTCGCCGAGCCCTTTCTAAATCTCGAAACTGCTTTCCCAGATTTGATCCACAATTCCCGGAATTGCTCGCCGAAGTTCGGGGCAGTTCCAACTCCATCGATAACTTCGACGAGCAATAAATTTCAATTTGTGCGACATTGGCAAAATCTGAGTGTACCGCTGCGTTCGTCTCGTCGAGAGCTTTGTCCTGGTACATTCGATTCATCGCTCTGACCTCCGGTTCGCCATGAATCAGCGATTTTCTTCTCGGCTCTAGCAAACTCCATCTTCTCCGGTGAGCTTTCTCCATTGTTCTTCGTGTTTCTTCTTCATTGTTCGTCGTGTGTCGCAGCCTAACCCTATCCTGACACCCCCTCTCCCTCTCCTCTGTCCCCACTCGTCATGCCCCCTCTCTCCCCTCCCTACCCATGGCGCGGTGGCCCCTGCCTCTTCCCCGTCGAGAGCCTGCCCTCCACCTACACGCGTGAGGCCCCTGCAGGCGTGGCCACCAAGGCCCCTGCCACCCCGCCGCCGAGCGCCTGCCCTCCCCTATGCCGACCGAGCCCACCCCCCCCCCCCCCGGTTGCCATGGCGACAGTGAGAAGAGAGATAGAGAGAGGTAGGAGATGGTAATTTTACGAAATAGCCCCTGGGTTATTGGGAAACTGTGCACAGAAAAATCGTTTAATTTAAATTTGTGATATCTTTTAGATTATAAATCCGATTCGCTCTGTTCAAGTCGCGTTAGATTCATATTAAAGTCGTCTACATGTTAGAAATATTATTCTATGTTGTTACATATTTAACTAATTATTTAAATATTTGTTTGACCAATGATTATTGAATTAGCATTCCAATTAAAAGTAATTTAGGGTTTTCAACTCGCGCTTTTATAAATAAACACTAACATGGTTAATATTACTGAAATATTCTTTTATTAATAATTATTTAGTCTTAAACCGGGCATAACTTTTCACTCGGTTGTTCAAAAAATATGAAATTTTTACAGGAGCTTGGTGACGCCATTCTGAGGCCAACCAAACTCGCCTACGTCCTATTTGGTTTCGATAAAATTGTCAAAAAAATTCAGGAAAATAAAGAATTTTTTTTGTCAAAGCTCTTGCACGCTTTTCAGAGAAGTTGCTCATTTTCTTTAGACCACATCTGATCTCTGATTTAGGTGAAACTTAGTGTAGCTCCTATTTTGTTGCTTCTTGTGCTGAGAAAAATATCAAAAAATCATACAAAAAAGAAAAACAAAATCACCAGGGAATCCTACTAGTGCCTTTTTGGCCTCGCTAGTACAATATTTACGGTACTGCCATTCTGTAAGTTCCATTGTTCTTTGTTCCAACTTGTTGTGCTACGCCTCGGATACATCTCTTAGCCACCAATTGTGACTTGTGCTTTGGATATTTATTGAACTCTGCTCATCTGCACTCGATTTTGTTCCACATTCACATACATATTGTGCCTATCCTACAGCTCCACATACTATATCTTCTGATCAATACAGATTTGACCTTGCAATAGCAGTTTCACTACCTCTTGGTAAGTATCACGAACCATCCTCCGATTGTACCATCCTTTGCTTGTATTTCGTCAGACACTTGTAAGAGCTTGGTAAGATACATTAGAGTGTGTTCCTGTGTTCCACCTGAGAGGAGCATGTAGTGAAATTATTAGGGATAACCGTCACCGTTTGTTTCCTATTTTTGTGTTTCGATGGCAGGCGACGAATAAGAAGCAAGGATCCCTATAGACTTCGATGAAAGTGTTTGCCGCCAAGATCTTGAGGCAAACAACAAGCTCCTAAAGGAGCAAATGGAGGAGACGGTCCACAAGTCAGTGCATGATGCCTTCATTGACATGAACCTTAGCAAGACTTACGAGAGGCTGGATCGACGATTTTCCGAGATCGTCAATAGACTTGCCGTGTTGGAGACGCAACAACAAGCACCGCGGCCACCACCTCCTCGTCCACGTCTTCCCGATGATGCGGTGTTTGATGAAGAAGGTAATTATGATGAAGCGGCCACCAGAGATTTGCGCCTACGTCGTCGTCTTCATCAAAACACAGAAGGTATGCCACACCGCTAGCAAGGTAATAACAATCGTGCTCCTGATGACCCTAATGCTAAGATTAAATTTTCTATACCATCTTTTTTGGGTCATTATGATGCTGAGGAATATCTTGATTGGGAGATGACTGAAAGGGAATTAGGCTTACACCTATTTCCTAAATGATTTTGGTGGTTGAATTGCCCAACACAAATAATTGGACTAACTAGTTTGCCCTAGTATATAAGCTCTACAGGTGCAAAAGGTTCACACATAGCCAATAAAATGACCAAGCAAAGGGTTCAACGATTGGAGCAAGGATCAACCGAAGGCTGCCGTGGCTTGGCACACCGGACTGTCCGGTGCACCACCGGACACCGGACAGTGTCCGGTGCACCACCGGACAGTGTCCGGTGCACCAGGGCACCTTAGTCCAAACTCTTCACCTTCAGGAAATCCTGGAGCCAGCGCGCTATAATTCACCGGACATGTCCGGTGTACACCGGACAGTGTCCGGTGCTCCAAGGGGACGCAGCTCCAAACTCGGCAGCCTCGGGAATTCGCGGACGCTGCTCCGCTATAATTCACTGGACAAGTCCAGTGTGCACCGGACTGTCCGGTGAGACATCGAGGCAACGGCTACTTTGGCGCCAACGGCTACCTGCGGGCACATTAAATGCACGCCAGCGCGCGCAGAAGTCAGGCTAGCCCATACTAGCGCACCGGACACTCCACAGTACGTGTCTGGTGAGCCACCGGACATCAAGGCGGGCCCAGAAGTCAGAGCTCCAACGGTTGGGACCCTAACGGCCTGGTGACGTGGCTGTCGCACCGGACATGTCCGGTGTGCACCGGACTGTCCAGTGCGCCCTTCGACAGACAGCTCCACCAAACGGCTAGTTTGGTGGTTGGGGCTATAAATACCCCAACCACCCCACATTCATTGCTATCCAAGTTTTCCCACATCTACTACTTACAAGAGCTCTAGCATTCAATTCTAGACACACCCAAGTGATCAAATCCTCTCCAAACTCCACACAACGCTCTAGTGATTAGTGAGAGAGATTTGCTTGTGTTCTTTCAAGCTCTTGCGCTTGGATTGCTTTTCTTCTCTCTTTGATTCTTCATTGCGATCAAACTCACTTGTAATTGAGGCAAGAGACACCAATCTTGTGGTGGTCCTTGTAGGAACTTTGTGTTCCAAGTAAGTGAGAAGAAGAAACTCACTCGATCCGTGGATCGTTTGAGAGAGGGTAAAGGGTTGAAAGAGACCCGGCCTTTGTGGCCTCCTCAACGGGGAGTAGGTTTGAGAGAACCGAACCTCGGTAAAACAAATCCTCGTGTCACACTCTTCATTTGCTTGTGATTTGTTTTGCACCCTCTCTCGCGGTCTCGACTATATTTCTAACGCTAACCCGGCTTGTAGTTGTGTTTATATTTGTAAATTTCAGTTTCGCCCTATTCACCCCCCCTCTAGGCGACTTTCAATTGGTATCGGAGCCCGGTGCTTCATTAGAGCCTAACCGCTCGAAGTGATGTCGGGAGCATCCGCCAAGAGGGAAATGGAGACCGGCGACAAGCCCACTACAAGCCACGGGTCGACTTCATCGGAAGAGTCCCGCAACAAGAGGAAGGAGAAGAAGAACTCCTCTAACAATGGGAAGGGGAAGAAATCCTCTTCCCACAAGTCGGATCGGAGAGGCGACAAGCACAAGAGGATGAGGAAAGTGGTCTACTACGAGACCGACTCTTCATCACCATCGACCTCCGACTCCGACGCCCCGTCCGTTACTTCTAAGCGCCAAGAGCGCAAGAAGTATAGTAAGATTCCTCTTCGCTATCCCCATATTTCAAAATGTACTCCTTTGCTCTCCATTCCATTAGGCAAACCACCGGTTTTTGACGGTGAAGATTATAACATGTGGAGTGATAAAATGAGGCACCATCTAACCTCACTCCACACAAGCATATGGAATGTTGTTGAGTTTGGTGTACAGGTGCCATCCATAGGGGACGAAGACTACGACTCGGACGAGGTGGCCCAAATCCACCACTTTAACTCCCAAGCAACCACTATACTCCTCGCCTCTCTAAGTCGAGAGGAGTATAACAAGGTGCAAGGGCTAAAAAGTGCGAAGGAGATTTGGGACGTGCTCAAGACCGCGCACGAAGGAGATGAGGTGACAAAGTTCACCAAGCGGGAAACGATCGAGGGGGAGCTCGGTCGCTTCATGCTTCACCAAGGGGAGGACCCACAAGCCATGTACAACCGCTTGAAGACCTTGGTGAACCAAGTGCGCAACCTCGGGAGCGAAAAATGGGATGACCATGAGATGGTCAAGGTTATTCTTAGATCCCTCGTATTTCTTAACCCTACACAAGTTCAATTAATTCGAGGTGATCCTAGATATAAGCTAATGTCTCCCGAGGAAGATATAGGAAAATTTGTGAGCTTTGAGCTAATGATTAAAGGCTCAAAGAAAATCATCGAGCAAGGGACTTCGTCCACACCCGAAGCACAACCGGTCGCATTCAAGGCGACAGAAGAAAAGAAGGAGGAAACTACTCCAAGTCGAACTCCCATCGACACCTCCAAGCTCGACAACGAGGAAATGGCGCTCATCATCAAAAGCTTTCGCCAAATCCTCAAGCAAAGGAGAGGGAAAGACCACAAGTCCCGCTCCAAGAAGGTTTGCTACAAGTGTGGTAAGCCCGGTCACTTTATTGCAAAATGTCCTATTTCTAGTGACAGTGACAGGGGCGATGACAAGAAGGGCAAGAGGAGAGAAAAGAAGAGGTATTACAAGAAGAAGGGCGGCGATGCCCACGTGTGCCGCGAATGGGACTCCGACGAGAGCTCTACCGACTTCTCCTCCGACGAGGACGCCGCCAACATCGCCATCACCAAGGGCCTCCTCTTCCCCAACGTCGGCCACAAGTGCCTCATGGCAAAGGACGGCAAAAAGAAGGTAAAATCTAGGTCCTCCACCAAATATGAAACCTCTAGTGATGAGGAAGATGCTAAAAATGAGGAGGATAACTTGCGTAACCTTTTTGCCAACCTTAACATGGAACAAAAGGAAAAATTAAATGAGCTAATTAGTGCTATCCATGAAAAGGATGATCTCTTGGACTCCTAAGAGGACTTCCTAATCAAGGAAAATAAAAAACATGTTAAAGTTAAAAATGCTTACACTCTAGAGATTGAAAAATGTCAAAAATTATCTAGTGAGTTAAGCACATGCCATGATTTAATTGCCAACCTTAGAAATGAAAATGCTTGTTTAAATGCTAAGGTTGATACTCATGTTTGTAGTGTTCCCGATCTTAGAAATGATAATATTGATTTACTTGCTAAGATTGATGAATTGAACACCTCTCTTGCTAACCTTAGAATTGAAAATGAAAAATTACTTGCTAAGGCTAAAGATTTTGATGTTTGCAATATTACAATTTCCGATCTTAGAGATAAGAATGATATTTTGCGGGCTAAGATTATTGAACTTAATTCTTGCAAACCCTCTACATCTATTGAACATGTTTCTATTTGTACTAGATGTAGAGATGTTGATATTAATGCTATACATGATCACATGGCTTTAATTAAACAACAAAATGATCATATAGCAATATTAGATGCAAAAATTGCCGAGCATAACTTAGAAAATCAAAAATTTAAATTTGCTAGAAGTATGCTCTATAATGGGAGACGCCCTGGTATTAAGGATGGCATTGGCTTCCAAAGGGGAGACAATGTCAAAATTAATGCCCCTCCTAAGAAACTATCTAATTTTGTTAAGGGCAAGGCTCCCATGCCTCAGGATAACGAGGGTTACATTTTGTACCCTACCAGTTATCCTGAGAGCAAAATTAGGAGGATTCATTCTAGGAAGTCTCACTCTGGCCCTAATCATGCTTTTATGTATAAGGGTGAGACATCTAGATCTAGGCAACTAACCCATGCCAAGTTGCCTAGAAAGAAAATTCCTAATGCATCAAATGATCATGCTGTTTCATTAAAAACCTTTGATGCATCTTATGTGCTTACAAGCAAATTCGGCAAGGTAGTTGCCAAATTTGTTGGGGGCAAACACAAGGACTCCAAGACTTGTGTTTGGGTACCCAAAGTTCTTGTGTCTAATGCTAAAGGACCCAAAACCGTTTGGGTACCTAAAACAAAGAACTAAATTTGTTTTGTAGGTTTATGCATCCGGGGGCACAAGTTGGATAATTGATAGCGGGTGCACGAACCACATGACAGGGGAGAAAAAGATGTTCTCCTCATACGAGAAAAACCAAGATCCCCAACGAGCGATCACATTCGGGGATGGAAACCAAGGTTTGGTCAAAGGTTTGGGTAAAATTGCTATATCTCCTGACCATTCTATTTCCAATGTTTTTCTTGTTGATTCCTTAGATTACAATTTGCTTTCCGTATCCCAATTATGTAAAATGGGTTACAACTGTCTTTTCACTGATGTAGGTGTCACTGTCTTTAGAAGAAGTGATGATTCAATAGCTTTTAAGGGAGTATTAGAGGGTCAGCTATACTTAGTTGATTTCAATAGAGCTGAACTCGATATTTGTTTAATCGCTAAGACTAACATGGGTTGGCTCTGGCATCGCCGACTAGCCCATGTTGGGATGAAGAACCTTCACAAACTTCTAAAGGGAGAGCACATTTTGGGACTAACAAATGTGCATTTTGAGAAAGACAGGATTTGTAGTGCATGCCAAGCCGGGAAGCAAGTTGGAGTCCCACATCCACACAAGAACATCATGACGACCGACAGGCCGCTTGAGCTACTCCACATGGATCTATTCGGCCCGATTGCTTACATAAGCATCGGCGGGAGTAAGTATTGTCTTGTAATAGTGGATGATTATTCTCGCTTCACTTGGGTATTCTTTTTGCAGGAAAAATCGCAAACCCAAGAGACCTTAAAGGGATTCTTGAGACGGGCTCAAAATGAGTTCGGCTTAAGGATCAAGAAGATAAGAAGCGACAATGGGACGGAGTTCAAGAACTCTCAAATTGAAGACTTCCTTGAGGAGGAGGGCATCAAGCATGAGTTCTCTTCTCCCTACACGCCACAACAAAATGGTGTAGTGGAGAGGAAGAATAGAACTCTACTGGACATGGCAAGAACCATGCTTGATGAATACAAGACACCGAATCGGTTTTGGGCCGAGGTGGTCAACACCGCTTGCTATGCCATCAACCGGTTATATCTACACCGAATCCTCAAGAAGACATCATATGAACTCCTAACCGGTAAAAAGCCAAACATTTCATATTTTAAAGTCTTTGGTAGCAAATGCTTTATTCTTGTTAAAAGAGGTAGAAAATCTAAATTTGCTCCTAAGACTATAGAAGGCTTTTTACTAGGATATGACTCAAACACAAGGGCATATAGAGTCTTTAACAAGTCCTCAGGACTTGTTGAATTTTCTTGTGACGTTGTGTTTGATGAGACTAACGGCTCTCAAGTAGAGCAAGTTGATCTTGATGAGATAGGTGAAGAACAGGCTCCATGCATCGCGCTAAGGAACATGTCCATTGGGGATGTGTGTCCTAAGGAATCCGAAGAGCCTCCAAATGCACAAGATCAACCATCCTCCTCCACGCAAGCATCTCCACCAACTCAAGATGAGGAAGAGGCTCAAGTTGATGAAGAAGAGAATCAAAATGATGAGCCACCTCAAGATGACGGCAACGATCAAGGGGGAGATGCAAATGATCAAGACAAGGAGGATGAGGAAGAACCAAGGCCGCCACACCCAAGAGTCCACCAAGCAACCCAACGAGATCACCCCGTCGACACCATCCTCGGCGACATTCATAAGGGGGTAACTACTCGATCTCGTGTTGCTCATTGTTGTGAACATTACTCGTTTGTTTCCTCTATTGAGCCAACCAGGGTAGAGGAAGCACTTCAAGATTCGGATTGGGTGGTGGCGATGCAAGAGGAGCTCAACAATTTTACAAGGAACGAGGTATGGCACTTAGTTCCACGTCCTAACCAAAATGTTGTAGGAACCAAATGGGTCTTCCGCAACAAACAAGACGAGCATGGTGTGGTGACAAGGAACAAAGCCTGACTTGTGGCCAAGGGATACTCCCAAGTCGAAGGTTTGGATTTTGGTGAAACCTATGCACCCATAGCTAGGCTTGAGTCAATTCGCATTTTATTGGCCTATGCTACTTACCATGGCTTCAAGCTCTATCAAATGGATGTGAAGAGTGCCTTCCTCAACGGACCCATCAAGGAAGAGGTCTATGTTGAGCAACCTCCCGGCTTTGAAGACTGTAAGTATCCTAACCATGTTTATAGGCTCTCTAAGGCGCTTTATGGGCTCAAGCAAGCCCCGAGAGCATGGTATGAATGCCTTAGGGATTTCCTCATTGCAAATGGCTTCAAAGTCAGCAAAGCTGATCCTACTTTGTTTACTAAGACTCTTGCAAATGATTTGTTCGTATGCCAAATATATGTTGATGATATCATATTTGGGTCTACTAATGAATCTTCATGTGAGGAATTTAGTAGGATCATGACACAAAAATTCGAGATGTCGATGATGGGGGAGTTGAAGTATTTCTTAGGATTCCATGTCAAGCAACTCCAAGAGGGCACCTTCATTTGCCAAACAAAGTACACACAAGACATTCTTAACAAGTTTGGGATGAAGGATGCCAAGCCCATCAAGACACCCATGGGAACCAATGGGCATCTCGACCTCGACACGGGAGGTAAGTCCGTGGATCAAAAGGTATACCGGTCGATGATAGGTTCATTGCTTTATTTATGTGCATATCGACCAGATATTATGCTTTCTGTATGCATGTGTGCAAGATTCCAATCCGACCCTAAGGAATCACACCTTACGGCCGTAAAACGAATCTTGAGATATTTAGCTTATACTCCTAAGTTTGGGCTTTGGTACCCTCGGGGATCCACTTTTGATTTAATTGGTTATTCGGATGCCGATTGGGCGGGGTGCAAAATTAATAGGAAGAGCACATCGGGGACTTGCCAGTTCTTGGGAAGATCCTTGGTGTCTTGGGCTTCAAGGAAGCAAAATTCGGTCGCTCTTTCCACTGCCGAAGCCGAGTACATTGCCGCAGGCCATTGTTGCGCGCAATTGCTTTGGATGAGGCAAACCCTGCGGGACTACGGTTACAAATTAACTAAAGTCCCTTTGCTATGTGATAATGAGAGTGCAATCAAAATGGCCGACAATCCCGTCGAGCATAGCCGCACTAAACACATAGCCATTCGGTATCACTTTCTTAGGGATCACCAACAAAAGGGAGATATCGAGATTGCTTATATTAACACTAAAGATCAATTAGCCGATATCTTTACCAAGCCTCTTGATGAACAAACTTTTACCAAACTTAGGCATGAGCTCAATATTCTTGATTCTAGGAACTTCTTTTGCTAACTTGCACACATAGCTCATGAATATACCTTTGATCACATCTCTTTCATATATGCTATGACTAATATGTTTTCAAGTGTATTTCAAACCAAGTCATAGGTATTGAAAGGGAATTGGAGTATTCGGCGAAAACAAAGGCTTCCACTCCGCAACCCATCCTTCGCCGCCGCTCCAAGGCATGCTTCATTCTAGGGGGAGAAAGTATGAAGCAAAGGGACTCCAGCTTTGGTATAATCTTCACTCTTATATTTTATTTGCCAAAGAGGAGAAAGTAGTTAGGCAAAGGGCTTATATTTCACTCTAAGTATCCGTTTTTGGCGATTCATGCCAAAGGGGGAGAAAGTATAGAGATAGAGCCCAAAGCAAAAGGACCGCACCACCACCTAAATTCAAAAATTTTGGGAGATTCTCAATTGGTAAATTTCAAAGTGTCATATTTTTCAATTTGGTATCTTATTGTGTTCAAAAGGGGGAAAGCAGTATTTCAAAAATGATATATCAAAACCCACTTGAACACTAAGAGGAGGATCTCATTTAGGGGGAGTTTTGTTTAGTCAAAGGAAAAGCATTTGAAATAGGGGGATAAAATTTCAAATCTTGAAAATGCTTCGCAAAATCTTATTCCTTTACCTTTGACTATTTGCAAAAGATCTTTGAAAAGAATTTACAAAAGAATTTGCAAAACAAAACATGTGGTGCAAGCGTGGTCCAAAATGTTAAATAAGAAAGAAACAATCCATGCATATCCTAGGTATTTATATTGGCTCAATTCCACGCAACCTTTGCGCTTACATTATGCAAACTAGTTAAATTTTATGCTTTGATATTTGCTTTGGTTTGTGTTGGCATCAATCACCAAAAAGGGGGAGATTGAAAGGGAATTAGGCTTACACCTATTTCCTAAATGATTTTGGTGGTTGAATTGCCCAACACAAATAATTGGACTAACTAGTTTGCCCTAGTATATAAGCTCTACAGGTGCAAAAGGTTCACACATAGCCAATAAAATGACCAAGCAAAGGGTTCAACGATTGGAGCAAGGATCAACCGAAGGCTGCCCTGGCTTGGCACACCGGACTGTCCGGTGTGCCACAGGACAGTGTCCGGTGCACCACCGGACAGTGTCCGGTGCACCAGGGCACCTCAGTCCAAACTCTTCACCTTCGGGAAATCCTGGAGCCAGCGCGCTATAATTCACCGGACATGTCCGGTGTACACCGGACAGTGTCCGGTGCTACAAGGGGACGCGGCTCCAAACTCGGCAGCCTCGGGAATTTGCGGACGCTGCTCCGCTATAATTCACCGGACAAGTCCGGTGTGCACCGGACTGTCCGGTGAGACATCGAGGCAATGGCTACTTCGGCGCCAACGGCTACCTGCGGGCGCATTAAATGCGCGCCAGCGCGCGCAGAAGTCAGGCTAGCCCATACTGGCGCACCGGACACTCCACAGTACGTGTCCGGTGAGCCACCGGACATCAAGACGGGCCCAGAAGTCAGAGCTCCAACGGTCGGGACCCTAATGGCCTGGTGACGTGGCTGTCGCACCGGACATGTCCGGTGTGCACCGGACTGTCCGGTGCGCCCTTCGACAGACAGCTCCACCAAATGGCTAGTTTGGTGGTTGGGGCTATAAATACCCCAACCACCCCACATTCATTGCTATCCAAGTTTTCCCACATCTACTACTTACAAGAGCTCTAGCATTCAATTCTAGACACACCCAACTGATCAAATCCTCTCCAAACTCCACACAACGCTCTAGTGATTATTGAGAGAGATTTGCTTGTGTTCTTTCGAGCTCTTGCGCTTGGATTGCTTTTCTTCTCTCTTTGATTCTTCATTGCGATCAAACTCACTTGTAATTGAGGCAAGAGACACCAATCTTGTGGTGGTCCTTGTAGGAACTTTATGTTCCAAGTAAGTGAGAAGAAGAAGCTCACTCGATCCTTGGATCGTTTGAGAGAGGGTAAAGGGTTGAAAGAGACCCGGCCTTTGTGGCCTCCTCAACGGGGAGTAGGTTTGAGAGAACCGAACCTCGGTAAAACAAATCCTCGTGTCACACTCTTCATTTGCTTGTGATTTGTTTTGCACCCTCTCTCGCGGACTCGACTATATTTCTAACGCTAACCCGGCTTGTAGTTGTGTTTATATTTGTAAATTTCAGTTTCGCCATATTCACCCCCCCTCTAGGTGACTTTCAATGACGATAGAACAGAAATTTGATGCCCACCTTGTACCTAAACGACATCAAGTTAGACAAGCCACTAGTGAATTTAAAGATTTTGCTATTGTCTTGTGGACTGGTCTAGTTGGGGATGGTAGAGCACCTACGACTTGGGAAGATCTTAAGGTAGCTATGCGCGATAGATTTGTTCCCCCATCTTATCACAGAGAATTGCGTCAGAAATTGATGCGTTTAGAGCAAGGGGATAAATATGTTCAAGATTATTATGCTGAGATTTAGAAGGGATTGCAGCGTTGTGGGATAGTAGAGGGACATGAGGACGCTCTTTGCCATTTTTATTCAGGTTTGTCGCGTGACATTCAGGACATTGTGGATTACAAAGAATTTAACACTCTCAACAAGTTGTTCCAGTTTGCTATGCTTGCAGAGAAGGAATTGCAGGGACACCAACATCGAATTAGGGTCATACACCTGCCTCGAGTCATACACCTTCGACCACTCCAGCATCCACGCGACCTCCCTCGACACCTGCTGCACATGTTGGTAAACTTCCTTTGCAGGTACCCACCAAGAAATAGAATTCACCAGCACCTGCAGCACCTTCAAGTGGTCGTTCTTCGGGTATTGTTTTCCACCGCTGTCATGTGATTGGTCACGTGAAGAAGGATTGCCTGAGTCAGCGAACATACGTTGCTATGGATGATGGCTACATTAGTGCTTCCGACGGTGAGGGTGACGATGATGACTCCAGTGATGTTGCTGCTAATGATGATGCCATGCTTGGTGCTGATGCTACGGTGAACCTTCGAAGCATCATGGTGCAGCGTGTTCTTAGTTCTCAGCCTGAATCATCAGAGAAGCAGCAACGCCGTAATTTGTTCCAGACTTTGTTTGCCATCAAGAATCAGCGTGCACGTGTTATTATTGATGGTGGAAGCTACAATAATTTGGTGAGTTCATATTTGGTCAAGAAGCTTGGCCTAACGACACGTCCACGACCACATCCATACCGCATTCAGTGGATCAATGATTCAGGCAAGGTTAAGGTAACACACATGGTACGAGTGCATTTCTCCATTTGTATGTATTCTGATTATGCGCATTGTGATGTAGTACCTATGGAAGCTTGTTCTCTTTTATTGGGTAGACCTTGGGAATATGATACTGATGCACGTCACCATGGTAGGAGTAATACATACACTTTTAGGCATAAAGATAAAACATTACTTTGCTACCTTTGACTCTTGCTGAAATTGTACAAGCTGATAAAGATAGAGCTGCAAGTACCCATAAGGAACCATCTAATGTGACAGAAATTCAGCGACAAATTAAATCGAAAGCTCCTGTCATGCTTGCTACTAAATCTTATCTTCTTGAAACTCATGTTACTGCTACTTGTTGCTATGCCTTGGTTTGCAATGATGCTTTCTTTTCTATTGATGATATTGCTAGCACTTTGCCTGCATCTGTGACTAACCTTTTGTAGCAGTTCTGAGATGTTTTTTCTTCTGAGTTACCTCTAGGACTTCCTCCCATTCGTGGGATTGAGCACCAGATTGATTTGATTCCTGGAGCGAGCTTGCCCAACCATGCTGCATATCGAGCAAATCCTGAGGAGACTAAGGAGATTCAGCGCCAAGTCCAAGACTTTTGGACCGCAGTTATGTACGTGAGAGCCTTAGTTCTTGTTCTGTTCTTGTCATTTTGGTTCCAAAGAACGATGGTAGTTAGCGCATGTGTGTAGATTGTAGAGCCATTAATTAACATCACTATCCAGTACCGTCATCCTATTCCTCGATTAGATGATATGCTTGATGAGTTAAGTGGTTCTAAAATATTTTCTAAGATTGATTTGCGCAGTGGGTACCACCAAATTAGAATGAAATTAGGCGATGAATGGAAAACTGCTTTAAAAACCTAGTTCGGCTTGTATGAGTGGTTAGTGAAGCCTTTTGGATTGACTAATGCCCCTAGTACTTTTATGCGTTTGATGAACGAGGTTTTGCGCCCATTTATTGGAAAATTTGTGGTGGTTTATTTTGATGATATCTTGATCTACATCACTTGTTTATCTGAACATCTTGACCATCTACGTGCTGTTTTTGATGCTTTGCGCGCCGCGCGCTTATTTGCTAACCTTGAGAAATGCACCTTTTGCACCGAACGCATATTGTTTCTTGGCTATGTTGTCACTCCACAGGGTATTGAGGTTGATGAGGCCAAGGTGCATGCTATTCAGAGTTGGCCAACGCCATCGACGGTGACACAAGTGTGGAGTTTTCTTGGACTTGCAGGATTTTATTGTCGTTTCGTGAAGGATTTCAGCACCATCGCTGCCCCATTACATGTGTTGACCAAGAAGGGTGTTTCATTTAATTGGGGGCAGTCACAAGAGGATTTTTTTGCTCTTTTAAAAGAGAAGCTTATTCACGTGCCACTACTCCAACTTCCTGACTTTGGTAAGACTTTTGAACTCTAATGTGATGCAAGTGGAGTTGGCATTGGTGCTGTTTTGATGCAAGGAGGTAAACACGTTGCATATTTTAGTGAGAAATTGAATGGCCCTATTCTTAATTATTCCACTTATGATAAAGAATTATATGCTCTCATACGATCTTTGCAAACATGGAAACATTATTTGTGGTCTAAGGAATTTGTTATTCATTCTGATCATGAGTCACTTAAGCATCTTCATAGTCAAACAAATCTAAACCGTAGACATGCTAAGTGGGTAGAATTTCTTGAAACTTTTCCTTACATCATTAAATATAAAAAGGGGAATGATAATGTGATTGCCAATGCTTTGTCTAGAAGCTATGCTATGTTGTCTCAACTTGATTGTCGTATTTTTGGACTTGAAACAATTAAGGGACAATATGCTTTTGATGATGATTTTAAAGAGGTTGCATTAAATTGTAAAGAGGGCCATACATGGAATAAATTTGTGCTAAATGATGGATACTTGTTTAGAGCTAACCGCCTATGCACCCCACTTGGTTCGGTTCGTCTTTTGTTGTTGCAGGAAGCGCATGGTGGTGGTTTGATGGGTCACTTCGGTGCCAAGAAGACGGAGGTTGTGCTGTCCACACACTTCTTTTGGCCTCGAATGCGGCGTGATGTTGAGCGCTTTGTAGCAAGATGCACGACGTGTCAAAAACTAAGTCACGATTGAACCCACATGGTTTGTATATGCCTCTTCCTATTCCTTTAGTTCCGTGGGCGGATATTTCTATGGATTTTGTTTTGGGATTGCCTCGGACGAAGAGGGGGAGCGATAGTGTTTTTGTTGTGGTTGATTGTCTTTCTAAGATGGCACATTTTATACCTTGTCACAAAACGGATGATGCCATTCATATTGCTAACCTCTTTTTCCAAGAGATTGTTCGTTTGCATGGTATGTCTTCTACTATTGTTTCAGATCGTGATGTAAAATTCTTGAGTCATTTTTGGCATACTCTATGGAACAAATTGGGGACAAAATTGTTGTTTTCTACTACTTGTCATCCCTAAACTGATGGACAAACGAAAGTTGTGAATAGAACATTGTCTGCAATGCTGTGAGCAATATTGAATAAAAAATTGAAAATGTGGGAAGAGTGTTTGCCGCATGTAAAGTTTGCATATAATCGGGCGGAACACTCCACCACCAAGGTAAGTCCTTTTTAGGTAGTGTATGGTTTTAACCCTCGTGCTCCTATTGATCTTTTGCCTCTACTGTGACACCCTAGTGTCACCTAGGGTTTCTCTCAAAGTGCTAAACCAAGAACCATCATTTTATGTGAACCAAATTGAGCATGAGCATCAAATTGACTTAAGAATAAAGGATCCACCAAGCCTATACTTAAAAGTATCATGATCAATACAAATGGGTCTTTCAAAAAGGTAATAATGTTGCAACCCTAATGAAAACCCTAAGTGAGCCCTATGAGCAAAATTCAAGAAAATGGGGAAAATGGTATGAAAAATTTAAAATCATGGCTTGGGCCAATTATAAACATTGAAGTCTATTATTTAAGCAACAATAAAGATTGAGGAAGCTTGGCCAAAATAACTCAAACAAAACCCCAAAACAAGCTTCTCATGTGGGGACTCAATGGGGAATTCTGAATTTCAGAATTCTGAATTTCAGACCTTGAGCCAAAGATCAAGCGTGTTCACCTTGATCCCTAGCTCAAATCCTAATGGCCCCATTAACAAAAATGTGCCTAACTAACCCCTCTATCGCATGCCAGAAAATGGCATTGGGACGCGGGCCCTAGACACGACAAAACCCTGGATTTGCCTCGGGTTTGAGCAGGGAGACAGACCCGATTTCCGGGCTCCATATCTCTGCAACCAGTAGGCAAAATCCTATGACCCCCACACAAGATCAGTAGCTTGTAGGGAGGAGAAGAGGTTTTGTGCACTGACCAAGGTGAGAGCAGGCTCAGATGGGCGACCACACGCGCCAGAACATGGGCAGAACACACGGGCACACGTGTTCGCCCTCGTCGGCACGCCAGCGCTCGCCCAACCCGCGCGCGCGCTCGCCCCGGCGTTCGGTCAAGTCCGCCGCGCGCCCTTGCCCTCGGTCGTGCCCGCCCTCGCCTATAAAGCCTCCCCGGGCGTGCCTCACTTCACCCCGCGCTCACCATCACCGGCCAACCACCCCTCCTCAGCTCCGGCGAGCTCTTTTCCGCCCGCCATTGCCGCCAGCGCCTCGGCCACCGTGGCCAGCCCACTCCAGCCACCTCCAAGTCGCGCCAGTGCTTCGGCTAGCTCCGCCAGTGGCCCGTGAAGCTTTCCAAGACCTCAGACCTGGCAGAACTTCACCGGAAGCCCGAGATCGACTTCACCGGACTTCGGTCGCCCGCCTGCACGCGTGGACCAAGCTCTCCGGTGAGCCATTCTTCAATTCCTCACGCACACCCCTTCCTTGTTCCCTTGTGAAGCTCTCTGACCCGTTCAATTGATCTATCGCGCCGTGAGTAGGCCAGACTCCTCGCCGCCGATGAGCATCTCCGCCTGCGCACTTGGACCGGCCGACTCCGACCACCCCCGACGGCGACCCGCACATCGCTGTGATCCCCGAGACCTCCCCTACGTCCTCGACCACCTCACCGGAGCAATCTCGCCGCCGCGATTACTGTTTAAGTTGGGAGAAGGACCTCGGGTTAGGATTAGAAGAACCCGGGGGGTTTTCTGCAATGTCAGTGACTCATTTGAATAGTAGCCCAGGGACTGATCCGTGAGGAAAACTTAAAACACCCGCCAGGGACCCCAGTGCAAAGTAGTTTTCCATTTAATCAACTCTGTTAATCTTTTTAAATAACCAGAGAACTTAGAAAATCCATAACTTGATGAATTCTTAATCAAAAGCTGTCAAACTAATTTTGCTAGATCCTAAATATTATGAACTATCATTTAAAAATAATAAACCCTATGCTTTTTGTTCTAATTTTTAGAATTTAAAATTAAAAACAGAAACTGACCAAACCTTATTTAATTAAGGAAAATTAGTTTTGCTTCTGTGCTGAACCTAAGAAAAATTGTAGATGTTCAAACCCGATTTAAGCACTGTTTAAAAATAGTAAGAACCCCAGTATTGAAAAATATAGTGTAGATATCCATTTAAAACTATTTTGCCCCAAAACTTAGGAAAAATCAGAAAGGCATTAGAAATTAATAAACAATGAGTGAAATTATTTTTCCTAGTTTGCTTAAGTAACAGAGAACCTAGGAAAAATAAAGAGACCTTTAGTCTAGATCAGTTTTAAAATAAAATGTTTTATTTAGCATTATTCCAACTGGAAATCAATTGTTAGAATTACAAAACCAGACCCAAAATTGATAATAAAAATCCAGTGGACTTATAACCACCAGATCTCCACTGCAAAAATAATGAACACCCCAGCCCATCATTATAAGTAGGGAAAATAAATCTAACATGATAATAAGGCATTTTCCAAATAAATCATGAAGTAACCCATAATAATGCAATAATGGGCAACCAAAATTTTGCTAAGTCACTGATGAGATAAGCCACCAAAGAAAAATGCAAACCCATGAAAAAGATGCAAAATAATACCTATTGCTAATAATTTATAAGAAAGGCCATTTAATCCAATTAATGCATACCACCCCTTCCCTTAAGCAAAAAGATGCCAAACTTCAAAATGATTGCTCTTGCGCAAAATAGAAGCTAAGAAAAATTAGAAATCTGTTGTTTGATATTTTTCAAATATAGTGGTAGTAGAAGGCACCCCTTTGGCTAGAAACTTGAGAAAACCCTAGTAAAATAACTAATAGGTATTAATGACTAGAAATTTGTGTCAAGTCATGTTATAGCACCTAAAAGCCAGCAAAAATAAGTTTTAGAGAAATACCTACTTTTAATTAATAGTTGTAGTTCAAAGCACCCCTTCTGCCCTAAAACTTGGTAATTTTGTCCAGCGAAAACTGTTCACTTTTTGAACCCCAAATTTTGAGACAGAGAATTATACACCAGTAATAATCCACTGTAATTTTTACAGGATTTTGGAATTTTATTAAAGCAACTTGTAGTTCAAACCCACTCCAAAAACTTAAAGAGAATAAAGAAAAAGAAAGAAGAAATAAACCTCACTCCAATGAGTCCAACTTGAATTCTTGTCAAAACTCACTGAGCCTTAAAAAGAATTCAGTGGAACCCCAAAATAAAACCTACCACTTGCCTTAGCTAAGTTTGACCCAAGTTACCAAGTATACCATCCAAAGGTCTTACATAAGTAAGGTTTAACCTGGTCTAAACTCAAGTAGATCATACACCGTCAAAAGTTGTCATTTCTAAAGCACATACTATATCATGCATATATCTTACGCATTGCATTTATTAGATTGTAATCTTGCTGACAGAGAGTACGTGCTCATCCCCGAGCTAGGAACTGTCCAAGAGGAGGACCAGGAGCAAGCTTCCGAGGCTGCTATCGAGGATCTCCCCGCAGCCCCAGCTATTGAAGGCAAGCCCCGGTTTATATGCATAACCGTATTATTATATGCTACTTTACTACACTTAATGCTTGTAGGACTGCAATGTGCACTTAAGTGTAGGAGTTGCTTGAAACCTCTAGTTGCATGAACTCAGGATTCGTTTTTGAGATGAATACTAGTATGCTAGGTCGAGTAGCTTCTTTGCTAACCAGGATCTCGGTAGAAGTCGAGTGATTTTTCTAGCACTCGCGCGAGGTCAGGAATTGATTGTATTCATCTTGATAACGGGATCTATGTTAGTCTATGGACTTGGATCCAGGGAGGATGCCTTGTCCATGAGATGGGAAAAAGGAATTAAGGATTAATGTGTGGATACCTGAATCATGCTTTTGAACGTACTAAGCACATGCCTGGAAAAATGGTAACCGGTAAACCTAGTACCTGAGTGAAGCCGGGCGCGGACTTTATCCCTCATGCGACCTGAGACTGGGTCTCCCATGCTAGCTATGGTGGGTACAAGTGCGGTCACTGCACGGTGGTAGCCGAGGTCAGTGGAGCATTGTATGCCAAGGCGGTGAGGCCTGGACGCAAACGGGGAATCGATGGGGACGGTTGTCATGTGTGGGGTCGGAGTACCCTGACATGCAGTGTGTTTAGGTTTACCTTACAAGGATGAAACTCGATTCGAATCGTCTGCTTCTCGCAGCTATTGAGACTGCTTGACCCCTTGTACTGCATCGAGTAAGAAGTGAAATGAGGTTACATGATATAATTTGTTGATTGAACTAAATGCTTGTCACCATGTATGCTTAGAAGGAGCAAATCTAGCTAAGTTAATGAGGATAGAATTTGAAAAGCTAAAAATTGATTCTAGAAATAGCTAGTGCTTTTGGCAAACCAAACCCCTCAGCCAAACAGCTGCATAGTCTAGAGGTAGAGGAGTAGACTCCTCACACCGGTTAAGTCTAGCTGAGTATTAGTATACTCAGCCTTGCTTGTGGCATAATTTTTGCAGGTACCATTCAGGAAATGGTTGATGGTTTGACTTGGCCTACCACCCTGCCACCGGGTTGGACAGTCGAGTGGGATGCTGCTCCGGCAGGAGAGGAGCACGAGGAGTAGTGGGCTAGGCCTTGCCCATTTCCTCGATACCGACGACATCGATTATCTGCTGCACTTTATTTTGTGAACCCTTATTTGCTACTCAAAAACTCCGATCTATGTAATAATTCAGCACTTAATTTGAGGTTTCCTGTTTTATTGTACTTCTTCTGTGACTCGCCTTCGAGTGAGATTGTGGAATTTGATCCTAGTTAAGTGGCTCTATCAGACTAGATCTGAAGGGCTGACGGGTTATTCCGATTTAAGTGTGTTGCGGCCCCTGAGGCGTGACTTAGGCACTTAAGCTGGAATAATTCGGGTGGTTCTACCATAGCTGGTATCGGAGCAAATTCCAACATAGAGAAGGACAATAAACATTGAATACCATTTTCAAAAATCTAAAACTTGCCTAGAAACTGCTACGGATCGTCCGGACTAGACCGTTAGACCTAGGACGAAAGGCCTTAGGCATAGAGGGAGAAATAGGTGGCTAATTAATTAGGCCCCTTGGGCCAGTACTTATATTTTTAAGGATGCCCTAAGAGCACCCTATTGTTGCAGAGGCAACGTTACTTTCAGCATGCATGCATTATAAACACAAAGAGGAATTAAAAACTTGAGCTAACCCACCTTCTTTAAAACCATCCGGGCTCTCTTTTTCTTTTTCCTTCCACCATAATCTTTACCTTTGATTCCCTTCTGCAGATGAATTCACCCACCCCCACCAGTGGAGGAGACACTCGTTTCAGTTCTGACTTCCTTTCTCACGATGGCTTTCCTTCCATCTTGTGGGAAGTGCTTAACTCCGCCGGTTACCCTACGCCCCCTTTGTACACGGTGCAGTTGTATGAGGAGCATCGGGTACCTCGTTGTCGGGTCTGGCTGACTTTGGAGGCTCATCCCCTTCAGCCGGGTTGGCGTTCTCTTGATTCTGAGACAATTGGACTTAGGACGGACGACACCGTTGAAGCAGCAGCCATGAATACTCTGACGACTTTCTGTGGCTACCATCCCCTAGAGATGGTGATGCACCCCTTGGGACTCTTCCCTGCTGAGAAGAAGGATGATCCCATGTGGTGTAACCGCGTGAGCCATGTGAAGGATGTGTGGGCAATGTATCCTGACTTGGTTGGGAGGGTCACCGTTCAGTGCATGAGTGCGCTGTACCGCCTTCAGGCCCTTCAGAGCGACGCTATGGCACTCCTTGCTAACACCGCTCAAACCGCCAAGCTCACTCTCGACAGTCGGGAAGATTTTGTGGTCGATCTATCCACCGAGTTGGTAGAGAAGGATCTGCAGGTGGAAAGGCTGAGCCAGCGCATTACCACCTTGGAGCAGTAGGTGGAGATCCGAGACAACACTATTGATGTCTTGGAGAACCAGCTTCATGATGTGCAGAGGGAACTCGAAGAAGCGAATGACCACCTGGACATGCACCACCTAGAGATGGAGGCCAATGAAGCCGGAAGCGAGGGAGAAGAGGCTCCCGAGGAGTTAGGACCAGCCCCTGGTGCCCATGGGACTACCTCCGCGATGCCTCCTTCACTCCGTATCTAGTGTCGCTTCCACCGCTCAGGGTTAAGCAGTAACTTCGACACTTTTAGGTGGACAGAAACCTATGCGAGCTTAGTTAATATCAGATTTTGGACTAGGCTTACGGGTACTTTCCCCTGATTGATGGAACCCTGTGAACTTTTGAAATCTGTGGGAAGTTTGTCACCATGTTATCTTCATTTCAAACCTAATATTATGATTATGGCATTTTCTTTTTCCATCTGAGATGATATCTTGTCGTTCGAAACGGTGAGATGGGATAACAATGGCGGCAATCTCTGTTTTCAGATGGCAACTAGGCAGCGTTGCAGGCATAATGAGCAGGTTCCCCCGCCGCCTCCTCCAGCTCCCACAGTGCAGGAGCTGATGGCCCAGCAGAATGAGATTCTGCGACAGCTCTTGCAGCGCCAGCCCCACCCTCAGCAGCATGGTGGAGGCCAGCATCAGCGACCTCCGGCAATGGTAACTTACCAGGAGTTTCTGAGCACGCAGCCACCCTTGTTCACCAAGGCAGAGGATCCGTTGGACGCCGACGTATGGCTTCGCGTCGTTAAGTCCAAGTTTCCCCTCCTCACGGGAGATTGTCCTGATGAAGCCAAGGCTCGCTTCGCCTCACAGCAGCTTCGCGGCCCTGCTCGGACTTGGTGGGACCACTTCCGTGCTATGCTCCCCGCTGTTCGTGAAGTATCTTGGGAGGAATTCAAGACTGCTTTCAGAGGACACCACATCCCAGCTGGTATTCTTGATCGGAAGCTGAATGAATTTTTGGCACTTAATCAAGGAACCTGCACGGTACTGCAGTATGCGCAACCTTCAACGACCTATGCCAGTATGCAGGTTACCATGCTGATTCCGATGAAAAGAAGAGAGACCGCTTCCGCAGGGGTCTCAATACCAAGCTGCGGGAACGACTCAACACTGTCCTGGCTTATAGCTTCAATGAGTTGGTCAACATGGCCATCTCCCAGGAGGACTGCATTGTAGCTCACCGGGCAGAGAAGAAGAGAAAGGCACCAATGGCAGCACCATCCGCTCAGGCTCAGAGGTTCCGGATTGTTTCTCACAATCAGAGCAGGGGTTTCCAGCAGCAGGCAGGCAGATGGGTGATCAGGCCACCTCAGCAGCAGCAGCCGGCCCCCAACCGCTTTCCAGCTCCCGCTCCAAGGAACAATCAGCCTCCGCAGCAGCAGCAGTTCTACCAGGGCAATGGGAACAAGTGTTTCACTTGTGGCAATGTGGGCCACTATGCCAAGAATTGTCCCAGGAACCAGCAGAGGCAGATGCCTAGTACCAAATCAAGACAAGGGAAGAAAGCAGAAGGTACAAGTCAGGCAAGGGAAGCTCAACTTCACTACTCTGGAGGAAGTACCTGAGGGAGCTCCTATCATGACCGGTATTTTTTCAGTTTATAATCAACCTGCTTTAATTCTGTTGATTCTGGTGCATCTCATAGTTTCATTAGCCAGAAGTTCAGTGCTAAATGTGAACTGCCATTCTCTCACTCAGAAGGGTCATTCTTGATAGTCACACCTGGGGGTAAAATTTCAACTAATCAATTAAACCAATGTGTGCCTATTCAACTGGGAAGCCACATTATCAAAACCACTCTTCTTGTTTTGGGTTTGGAAAATGTGGACATTATTCTGGGAGCTAATTGGATGACCTTGCACCAAGTTGTGCTTGATGTAGCCAGCCGTACCGTGGAAGTTAATTCTCCGTTATGCGGGTACTTGACCTTAATTCTGCCTAGTCAAGGTTCTACTCAGTCATGTGCTTTCTCTATGATGGAGTTACCTCTGAAGAAGATCCCAGTGGTCTGCGAGTATGCAGATGTCTTTCCTGAAGAATTGCCAGGAATGCCACCAGACCGGGATATTGAATTTGCCATCAAGTTGCAACCGGGAACGACACCAATTTCCAAGAGGCCCTACCGAATGCCACCCGCTGAGTTGGCAGAATTGAAGAAGCAATTGCAGGAGTTGCTGGATAAGGGATTTATTCGCCCAAGTACTTCGCCTTGGGGATGTCCAGCGCTGTTTGTGAAGAAGAAGGATGAAAGCTTGAGGCTGTGTATAGATTACCGCCCTCTTAATGTGGTAACTCTCAAGAACAAGTATCCTTTGCCTCGTATTGATGTTCTTTTTGACTAGTTGGTCGGGGCCAAGGTGTTTTCCAAAATAGACCTTCGCTTTGGCTACCATCAGATCAAAATACGAGCAAGCGATATTCCGAAGACGGCATTCTCAACCAGATATGGGCTATATGAATTTTTGGTGATGTCATTCGGGCTGACAAATGCACCAGCATATTTCATGTATCTGATGAATTCTGTTTTCATGCCTGAATTGGACAAATTCGTAGTGGTTTTCATCGATGATATCTTGGTGTACTCGAAAAACGAAGAAGAACATGCCGGGCATTTGCATGTAGTGCTTCAACGTCTGCGAGAGCACCACCTTTATGCCAAGTTATCCAAGTGTGATTTTTGGGTCACACTATCTCTCAGGCAGGAATAGCTTTTGATCCTGATAAAGTGCAAGAGGTCATGAACTAGAAGCTACCAACGACTGTCCGTCAGATTCAGAGTTTTCTGGGATTAGCTGGTTATTACCGAAGATTTATTCTGGATTTCTCTCGAATTGCGAAGCCTATAACTGAGTTGCTGAAGAAAGAAGCCAAGTTTGTCTGGAGTCAAAAGTGCATTAAGGCAGCATCTGACCACAGCACCAGTATTAGCGCAACCCGACAACAGCAAGTCTTTCGATGTGTATTGCGATGCCTCTGGCACTGGGCTAGGTTGTGTCTTGATGCAAGACAACCGAGTCATCGCTTATGCCTCAAGAGCACTCAGGCCTCATGAGCAAAATTATCCCACTCATGACCTCGAGTTGGCAGCAGTGGTTCATGCATTAAAAATGTGGAGGCACTATTTAATGGGGACCCACTGCAACATCTTCACTGATCATAAGAGCCTTAAGTACATCTTTACTCAGGCTGATCTCAACATGAGGCAGAGAAGATGGCTAGAGCTAATCAAGGATTATGACCTGGAGGTACATTATCACCGAGGAAAAGCCAATGTGGTAGCAGATGCCTTGAGTCAGAAGTTGCAATGCAATTGTATTCTGATGGATTCTCGCATTAACACCTTGTGTGATGAGTTGAACAAGATGCAAATTCAAGTGATTCCTTATGGTTCTTTGTCTCACATTTCTGTTGAGCCAGCTTTGCAAGACCAGATTATCATGGCCCAGCTCAGTGCCAAGGGAGTGCAGATTATCAAGAAGAATCTCCATCAGAAGGTTGAGAAGTATAATTGTTTCCGCCAAGATGAAAAGGGTGTGTTATGGTTCAAAAGCAGATTGGCAATTCCTAAAAGCCAGGACCTCAAGAGGAAAATCTTGGATGAGGCTCATCTCTCCAAATTCTCTATGCATCCGAGAAGCACCAAAATGTACCATGACCTGAAGCCTTTGTATTGGTGGACCTGAATGAAGAGGGAGATAGCCCAGTATGTATCAGAATGTGACACCTGTCAGAGGATAAAGGCAAGCCACTTGAAATTAGCTGGAGCCTTGCAACCCCTATCTATACCTTCGTGGAAATGGGATGACATCAGCATGGATTTCATTGTGGGTCTGCCCAACACCTCTCGTCATCATGATTCGATTTGGGTTATTGTGGACCGACTAACGAAAGTGGCACATTTTCATCCTGTGCATACCACTGATAAGGCTCAGAAGTATGCAGAATTGTATATTGACCGGATCGTGTGTTTGCACGGATTACCTCGGACCATTGTTTCTGACCGAGGAGCCCAATTTGTTGCCAGATTTTGGGAACAACTGCAGGAGTCTTTGGGAACCAAGCTAATCAGAAGTTCAGCTTACCACCCACAGACTGATGGTCAGACAGAAAGGGTAAACCAAATCCTGGAGGATATGCTGAGAGCTTGTGCAATCGATTGTGGCAAGAACTGGGATAAGCACCTCTCCTTGGCAGAGTTTGCTTATAACAACAGTTATCAGTCTAGCCTAAGGATGGAACCTTTCGAAGCTCTCTATGGAAGAAGGTGCAGGACACCACTCAATTGTCTCAACCTGGAGAAAGAGGAGTTTTTGGACCTGACTTAGTGACTGAAGCCGAAAGGACGGTCAAACTAATCAGGAAGAATCTAGAAGCTGCTCAGGCCAGGCAGAAGAGTTACCATGATAGAAGAAGGAAACCTCTCCAGTTCGAGGTGGGAAGTTTTGTATACCTCAAGGTATCACCCACCAAGGGAGTGCAGAGGTTTGGGATCAAAGGCAAGCTAGCCCCTCGTTACATTGGACCTTATGAGATCATAGAAGCATGTGGACCCATGGCATATAAGCTGAAGTTACCTTCAAAGATGTCTGCCATTCACTGTGTATTCCACGTATCTTAGTTGAAGAAGTGTGTTCAATTGCCGACCGAGATCATAGCAGAGCCAGAATTGGAGATAGAGCCAGATCTATCGTACCAAGAGTACCCCTCCAAGATTCTGGATTGCAAAGAAAGATTGACTCGGGCTAAATCGATCAAGATGTACAAGGTCCAGTGGAGTAATCACTCAGAGGAAGAAGCTACTTGGGAAACCGAGGAATTCTTGAGATCCAACTTCCCCGATTGCCTACCTAAGGAAGCTGGTACGTAATCACACCCCCAACCCCTCCTCCTGCCCTTCGAATCTAATTTTCAAAAATATGACCTTAAATCAGAATGAAGTAATCATGAAACAAATTTAAAAAGGACTTCGTTCTGAAGTTGCAAAGAGAATGACATTCGAAGAGCAGTTTTGCCCTAATGATAACAAAAATCACCCACTTCCTTTAAGTCTCACCCTTCGCTTCACCCCGGGAGGACTCTGGCCCGAATCTCGGGACGAGATTCCTTTAAGGGGGGAAGGCTATGACACCCAGTGTCACCTAGGGTTTCTCTCAAAGTGCTAAACCAAGAACCATCATTTTATGTGAACCAAATTGAGCATGAGCATCAAATTGACTTAAGAATAAAGGATCCACCAAGCCTATACTTAAAAGTATCATGATCAATACAAATGGGTATTTCAAAATGGTAATAATGTTGCAACCCTAATAAAAACCCTAAGTGAGCCCTATGAGCAAAATTGAAGAAAATGGGGAAAAGGGTATGAAAAATTTAAAATCATGGCTTGGGCCAATTATAAACATTGAAGTCTATTCTTTAAGCAACAATAAAGATTGAGGAAGCTTGGCCAAAATAACTCAAATAAAACCCCAAAACAAGCTTCTCATGTGGGGACTCGATGGGGAATTCTGAATTTCAGACCTTTAGCCAAAGATCAAGCGTGTTCACCTTGATCCCTAACTCAAATACTAATGGCCCTATTAACAAAAATGTGCCTAACTAACCCCTCTGTCGCATGCCAGAAGATGGCATTGGGACGCGAGCCCTAGACACGACAAAACCCTGGATTTGCCTCGGGTTTGAGCAGGGAGACAGACCGGATTTCCGGGCTCCATATCTCTGCAACCAGTAGGCAAAATCCTATGACCCCCACACAAGATCGGTAGCTGGTAGGGAGGAGAAGAGGTTTTGTGCACTGACCAAGGCGAGAGCAGGCTCGGATGGGCGACCACACGCGCCAGAACTTGGGCAGAACGCACGGGCACACGTGTTCGACCCTGGTCGGCACGCCGGCGCTCGCCCAACCCGTGCGCGCGCTCGCCCCGGCGTTCGGTCAAGTCCGTCGCGCGCCCTTGCCCTCGGCCGTGCCTGCCCGCGCCTATAAAGCCCTTGTTGGAGTCACAAGCTTCGGATGAGATGTCAAATTAGCTCCACGCTGATTAGGCTGGGTTGTTTTTTTCAGATTGTCCAAGGCATGCATATATAAAACATAGATACGGAATGACAAACATCACTATGATATGTAAAATACGTGCGGCAAACATTATTAATATCACATAAATTATTTCTAAGGAGTCAATATAGAACTTTTAATGACAGAGAAATATATCGACAACCATACACTAATCTAATCCTTTTTAACGATATTGATAAGTGTCTGTATTTAGAAACATAGGTACAAAACATCTTAATTGCAAGAGAATGTGCAGCAGTATTGGTTCGCTAGTTAAGGAATCTCAGGGATACAACTCAAGGTATTGTTCGGAGGAGAGCATCAGGAGTGGAGCACTGCTCTATGCTAGAGGTAACTGCTGCTCGTTGGAGCCTTGGTTTAGAGTTATGTGTATGGCTCTGCTAGTGTTTGGAGTTGTCCTGTAGCAGCTCCCAATAAGTGTAGCCCCATCTATGCACCATTCATTTACATAAGAAACAAAATCACCATCTGATACACCAGTGGATTCCTGCACATCATATGAAACTTCTAGAGCTTAGGCCCACTCAGGCTTATTGTCACGTACTAAATTTGAACAGTTTAGGAGACAAACAAATTCAGTAGGTAGCAATGTAGCAAGATACTTGCAAAGTTAGTGGGGGCACGAGGCCATAGCTAGTTTTTCCTTCAGCGTATACAATTATGAAAAAACATACACAAATGGAATAGAGGGAATACCTTGTGTGTAATTTTCAACTTCCAAATATGCAGACTATTTCAAAGTTCTTACCTCTATCTTGGATAGAGGCTTCTGAAACGAGTCCCTGGCTTTGGATTTTCTTGTGTAATTATACCCATATGGCTGCAAACACAAACAAGGAGGTAAGGCTTATTATGTGAAATTATTTAATTGACTTAATTGTCAGAGACAAGATGTGAAATTGTCACCTGCATCTCTGACTAAAGTAAATATACATAGTTTCATTCATGTTGTACAATGTTACCAACAACAAACATTTGATGCAAAAAGAGCTCACAATTTGCAAGTATAAGGCACAAGTATGTATATGTAGCGTGTTTGAGCTCTTTGTATCAGTGTATGACTTGCCACTGCAAGGTTTACAACTACAACTATGTAGATGGTGAGCAGGACATCAGAGTTCCTTGCAGATGAATATATTGCTTAAAAAGGACACTGATGTTGGTAACCAAAGTTTGTTCCTCGCTACTGCTAGGTATGCAATTAAATTCATTTAAACCTTTTGTCGTTCATGAAATACTAGGAGATGTAGACGGCTAGGTAGCAAAAAGTTGAACAAGAGAATTGAGTGTCATTTCATTAATAAAATTGTGTGTAAAATGTGACCAAAATAACCAGTATTTTAGTACAGTTTTAGGGTGTAAAGTCATGCACAAGTGTTTTTCATGCATATTGATTAATGTCTATTCGAAACCACACCACACGATTATGAGTTATGACTACGATTTTTTCAGCTATTTGCACTATGGGTTGCTGGTCGCTAGAGCATGTTTCTTAAAATCTAGCAATGGCAATGGTTACAACAATATGCAACTACAAGTGTATAGTAGAAACTTCCTGTTTGTCTACCACAGCATCTATAAGCATCATTATACAGTACAATAGTGTGGTTCGGAGACAGTTTTAGAAACATGTTGATCCATGTCCTGGACCATCCGGACGCCAACATGCTATACTATCAAACGATGCAAGCCAAGACATCAACTGTATTAAGTGAAGTAGCGTGTTGCATATGTAACGAGAAAAGATGAGCTCTTATTTAGTGTGTTTTCATCGCAGTACACATCATTTTTCAAAATTGTCTATAGTGTGTTTATTCATCTGGTTCTACAGTATCTTCGATGACAAGACCTACAGTTTTTGTATGTGTAAAAGTGTCTAACAACATTTGATCTAGTGATATTTAATTATCCACATAGAGCAGTAAATAAATTACTAACTTTAGAAAACAATGGATTGGGGGCGACACTCCCCGGATGATGGCAACAATCTGCTTTACAAACAGAGGCGGGAGATCATGGTGTCTCGAGCATGGGGTGTGGCTGCATCGAAGGCGGACGAGCTTGGTTGTTGGTGGCATGCACGGAGCGGTTGTTGGGGCGGTCGCGACATGCACAGAGGGGGAGGGGAACGGGTGCGATTGCGGCTTTCGCTGGTTCCTGTGCGGAGGGGGGAGACATGCAGGGGCGGGGGCATGTTAGGCAGAGGCGGGGGCATTAGATGTGGACGCTGACTTTAGAGTCTTAATAGAGTAGTGTAGATTAATTGTTTGGATCAGATGTCTGCTTTCAAGGCTCTGCTCTCGTGGATGTTTTGCCTGTCAGTTTGTTGTTTTAATTGTGCATGCATGCATGCTGAGCTAGATGCACTTGTGCCTACATGACAAATCTTGACCATCCACTTTTGTCTCATGATAAATGTTCATCCAACCGTAGACATTTTAATTTCATCATAGGGTCAAATACCCATGTGACATTTGATGACTGTAATAATGTCTTATAACTGTTGCAAGGGGTGTAGTACATCCAAGATTGTTCGCGGATAGACAAAACAATTTGGATGTTTAGCTCATTCAGAGGGGATGGCCAACTTGTCGTTAAGTAACATAAAAATATAAAAACTACTTTAATGCACCACTTTCGTGCACGCATGCGCTTTCGTGTGTCGCCCCCTCCGTGCCTTCGTCCGCCCTCGTCTCCCGTCGTGATCCATCCTACTCTTCTTATTGGCCTTTTTTACCAAACAAATTATTTATAGATTATCTGTTACACTTCTATTATTTTTGTTTTAGAAAGACATGAGCATACATTGTCGTGTGGTAGTGCCTAACAAATGTCTTTCCTAATGACCACTAGTACACAACAACTTTATACTGGCGGTTGTAAACCTATTTACAGTGGCGTTTTTCACAACCGCCAATACTAGGGGCCAATGGAAATAATTTTGTTCTATAGGCGGTTGAGCTAAGAAAACTGCCAGTAGAAATCGATTTTAACATGCGGTCGAGGTAATAAAACTGCTGATAAAAATATTTTCCAAGTAACATAAAAATGGGTTTAAAATAGCAAAAAATATTTTATTAGAAGGCCACGCCGCTCGCCCGTCTCCGTCGAAGTCACAAGTCGCGACAGTTTTCGTGCAAAATACGCGGCTACGCAGTGATTGGGAACATAATCCACGACCTCCATTATGGTAGTGCCTAACAAATGTCCTTCCATTATTTTAAGCAAATTACCAAAATCACAAGCAATTGAAGTAAACAACAAACAATTGAGGCAAATAGCTAGGTGTGCTAGTTTGCTTGGCTTCTCAGGTGAGAAAGTCGTCGTCGACCAAAAGCTACCAAAAGTCAGTAATTAAATTTTGATAGAGGTCCGAAGTAAAAAGTGTTTGTAGTACATGCTTTCTATTTGGGAGATGAGTCAGTTAGCATTCTACTGACATGAGGCGGATTCCATAATATAGAGACAAGAAGTGAACTCGGAAACACTATCCCATGGAAACTGGTCGGAGAAATAACATCTTTAATAATTGCAAAAGTTTTGGTTACTGAGAATAAAATACACACTAAATTACAATAAGGTATGCAATACTTTTGAGAGCTACGCACGACTTATTCAAATATCAAATATAAAAAGGAGCACAACTTGCTTGTTTTAACTTTAAGGGTGCTCCTAGCAGATGTGTCTCTAAATGCTTGCAATAGCTTATTCTTCAATGGGTGGTAGGGACGGGATCCACGACTCCCCCGAGATGTAATATATCCCGAGAAAGGGTATTGCCTGGACATAGGTCAGAGTTGAGGTTACCATTGGAGACATCCCAGGCCCGTAACACCTAAAAGTGGCACAGTAGTATCCCCTATAATAAAAAAATGCAACGCAACAACAACACCTTTCATCAGTATAGATAATGAACAACACCTTTAATCACACAATCATATATGAAGAAAGGAGAGGATGTAATGGACGTAGGAGTGGTACCTTTCGACAGTCTGGACGTCCTGACCATTAGATATTATGCCTACAATCTCCTTACCTATATTGGTGTAGGAGTAGATCACAGGCGTGCCCACCCTACCCAAGTAAATTTTTTCTCCTTCCCCCTCGATTGTGCAAGTCTTGAATGCCAACCCGCTCTTGCCTGGGGCGATTTTGATGGGATTTCTAGAGCGGTCCTGCTCCGGTGGTGCCAATGGCAATGCCAATGCCTCCTTCAACACCGAAACGATTTTGCATTCCTCATAAAATGACTTGGCAGATCCGAAGATGAAGTCGATGGTTCCCTTGATGGCACAAGCCTTGAAGTAGTGCAGACCCGTCTGGTCATACAGAGCACCCTGGCCGCCTTCGATGGTGCAATTGTAGAAGGTTGCCTTTGTTCCCATCACTCGCAGTGCTGGTGCCTCACCTTTCTTTTCCCCCGGCTTTGGTAGTGGCGCGTCGTTCTTGAAGACAACGTTGTAGGCGACAAAATAGTCGGACTCTATGGCCATGGTGCTGCTTCCATCCACACCAAGGGGCTTGCCGTCCTTGCCCATGGTGGTGGCAGTGTCATTCCAAACGATAACAGCAGGGTTCATGGGGTCCTCGGACATTATGGTGATGAATGGCTTGCTTCTACCGAGTAACAGCTTCTCACGGAACACAACACCAGGTTTGAGGATAAGTAAGTAGCGTTTGGTGTTGTCCTCAGGGATGTTGGCGATGGACTCGTTAATGGTCGTGTAACCGCCATCTTCAGGTCTCAATGCGGAGGCAGGGTCGATGTAATTCCATACCTTAATGGTGTCGGCGGAGGAGAGCGCATCATCTTTCTTAGCACACCCCGCATCTTGGTTGGCATTAGATGGCTGGTGTCTCACCCAATAGTTGAAAACGACCTTATTGCACGATGTCGTCGGCAGCGATCCAAGCTCGAACAACACTAGGAGAAGGGACAAGATGAGCATTTGTTTACTCATCATCATGGTCGAGATGTTATCTTCTTCTTAGTATTTCTCAATCTACTTATTCCTCCCTTCCTTATTGTTCATTATTTATAGATACCTAGCCTGGGACTATCGAGAATGAGAGGTGTGTGATTGAACATGGCAAGGAGTGGTGTTCCTTTGTTTTAGTTGTTGATGGAAGGCTGTTAGGTATTAGCTGAGTCCAACAACCTAATTTGAGAAGTTGAATTCTGATGAATGCATGTACGTTCCTTTGATTAATGCATGGAAAATTAACGAGTCTATATACCTCAACAAAATGAATTTACTAAAACTTTTCATATAAATCCTACTGAAGGTGTAAGAAACCATACTCGATAAGTACAAGACCTCAAACTAATGTGAATCGTTGGTTTTATTAGTGTGTTACGTTTGGGTGTAATTTGTTTGATGGATTTAGTGGAAGTTATGGATGTGGGGGTAATTTGGTTGGGTGGGTGGGTTTTGCAAATATATATTCTCCAACTCGATTTAGTATAGGAAATTTTTTGTAGAAAGATTCAGAACATGTGCTATGAAAATTAAGCGAACATACTGCTCCACATTTCCAGCAAGGTTACCTGTAAACCTAGCTCTGCTATTGCTCTAGCTAGCTGTCCTATATCCTGAAATAGGAGTATGTTACAAAGCTACTAATATGGTCCATGCATTATACCCCCGCACTCCTAAACTACTATTCATTTTTGTTTTTTACAAAGTACGTGTAGCTTTAATTATACACACATAACAGGAATCAGGATAACTCTCGTCGGGCAAAATAATCCATGTCGGCCTTTTAAAATGCCGACAGAGACAAACTAATAAACGTCAGTCGTAAAGACGCTGGCAAAAGTTAAGTTAATTACTGTCGGCCAAGAGGTCAGCCGATGAGGATTAAATAACTCTCATTGGCCTCTTTACTCATGAGAATAAATAACTCATGTCAGCCATGGAGCCTAGATGACAGGGATTAGTGTGGGCCTGGCAAACTATCTCACACACATGCGGGGATTGATCACTTTTGTCGTCCCTTGATCTTGGCTGATAGGTTTAATGCATTATGAGGATCGTGCCCAACTTTTCATCCACACGCGCTCACGCTCGCCCATTTCTATGCACTAGCTTTACGACACTGCCGACAACGCTCTGCCCCCTACTCTACAGCCGACGCGCCGCCACCGGCTTGCTGCCCTGTGTAACACCCTGAATTTTGGGATACAAAAATTTCTTTGCTCTATACTCAAGATTAAGGTGTTACTCTCTCCTTTCTCTACTTTTCCCCGTTCTCAAATAATGGAGAGTTATTTTGTTCTATGTTGGCGTGAGCCCTAGAAGTTCTTTGGATGTTGCATTCATGTTGTTGCATAGTGTTTCTAAGTGCAAGAAGTGTTTGAAACATGTTAATATATCTTGTATAAGTTTCCGAAAATTTTTCATATTTTTCTGAATATTTTTCTACTCTCCGAGAACCAAAATCTATTCATTTGAGGTAGTTCCAACATTTTCAAAAGTTCTAAATATGTTTTTTGAGTTCAGTGTGTGCCAAATCATGCCTGGGAATTTTTTCCTAGAATTTTCGGAGCCTTTGAGATATTTTTCGGACATTAAAAACGATTTCAGCCTTTTCTGGAATTATTTTAATTTTAAAAATGGATTTATTCCAAAAAAATATGTTCAAACCCTAGCAATATGTATATGGCTGGAACCCACTCGCCGAGCCCTTTCTAAATCTCGAAACCGCTTTCCCAGATTTGATCCACAATTCCCGGAATTGCTCGCCGAAGTTCGGGGCAGTTCCAACTCCATCGATAACTTCGACGAGCAATAAATTTCAATTTGTGCGACATTGGCAAAATCTGAGTGTACCGCTGCGTTCGTCTCGTCGAGAGCTTTGTCCTGGTACATTCGATTCATCGCTCTGACCTCCGGTTCGCCATGAATCAGCGATTTTCTTCTCGGCTCTAGCAAACTCCATCTTCTCCGGTGAGCTTTCTCCATTGTTCTTCGTGTTTCTTCTTCATTGTTCGTCGTGTGTCGCAGCCTAACCCTATCCTGACACCCCCTCTCCCTCTCCTCTGTCCCCACTCGTCATGCCCCCTCTCTCCCCTCCCTACCCATGGCGCGGTGGCCCCTGCCTCTTCCCCGTCGAGAGCCTGCCCTCCACCTACACGCGTGAGGCCCCTGCAGGCGTGGCCACCAAGGCCCCTGCCTCCCCGCCGCCGAGCGCCTGCCCTCCCCTATGCCGACCGAGCCCACCCCCCCCGGTTGCCATGGCGACAGTGAGAAGAGAGATAGAGAGAGGTAGGAGATGGTAATTTTACGAAATAGCCCCTGGGTTATTGGGAAACTGTGCACAGAAAAATCGTTTAATTTAAATTTGTGATATCTTTTAGGTTATAAATCCGATTCGCTCTGTTCAAGTCGCGTTAGATTCATATTAAAGTCGTCTACATGTTAGAAATATTATTCTCTGTTGTTACATATTTAACTAATTATTTAAATATTTGTTTGACCAATGATTATTGAATTAGCATTCCAATTAAAACTAATTTAGGGTTTTCAACTCGCGCTTTTATAAATAAACACTAACATGGTTAATATTACTGAAATATTCTTTTATTAATAATTATTTAGTCTTAAACCGGGCATAACTTTTCACTCGGTTGTTCAAAAAATATGAAATTTTTACAGGAGCTTGGTGACGTCATTCTGAGGCCAACCAAACTCGCCTACGTCCTATTTGGTTTCGATAAAATTGTCAAAAAAAATTCAGGAAAATAAAGAATTTTTTTTGTCAAAGCTCTTGCACGCTTTTCAGAGAAGTTGCTCATTTTCTTTAGACCACATCTGATCTCTGATTTAGGTGAAACTTAGTGTAGCTCCTATTTTGTTGCTTCTTGTGCTGAGAAAAATATCAAAAAATCATACAAAAAAGGAAAAACAAAATCACCAGGGAATCCTACTAGTGCCTTTTTGGCCTCGCTAGTACAATATTTACGGTACTGCCATTCTGCAAGTTCCATTGTTCTTTGTTCCAACTTGTTGTGCTACGCCTCGGATACATCTCTTAGCCACCAATTGTGACTTGTGCTTTGGATATTTATTGAACTCTGCTCATCTGCACTCGATTTTGTTCCACATTCACATACATATTGTGCCTGTCCTACAGCTCCACATACTATATCTTCTGATCAATACAGATTTGACCTTGCAATAGCAGTTTCACTACCTCTTGGTAAGTATCACGAACCATCCTCCGATTGTACCATCCTTTGCTTGTATTTCGTCAGACACTTGTAAGAGCTTGGTAAGATACATTAGAGTGTGTTCCTGTGTTCCACCTGAGAGGAGCATGTAGTGAAATTATTAGGGATAACCGTCACCGTTTGTTTCCTATTTTTGTGTTTCGATGGCAGGCGACGAATAAGAAGCAAGGATCCCTATAGACTTCGATGAAAGTGTTTGCCGCCAAGATCTTGAGGCAAACAACAAGCTCCTAAAGGAGCAAATGGAGGAGACGGTCCACAAGTCAGTGCATGATGCCATTCATTGACATGAACCTTAGCAAGACTTACGAGAGGCTGGATCGACGATTTTCCGAGATCGTCAATAGACTTGCCGTGTTGGAGACGCAACAACAAGCACCGCGGCCACCACCTCCTCGTCCACGTCTTCCCGATGATGCGGTGTTTGATGAAGAAGGTAATTATGATGAAGCGGCCACCAGAGATTTGCGCCTACGTCGTCGTCTTCATCAAAACACAGAAGGTATGCCACACCGCCAGCAAGGTAATAACAATCGTGCTCCTGATGACCCTAATGCTAAGATTAAATTTTCTATACCATCTTTTTCGGGTCATTATGATGCTGAGGAATATCTTGATTGGGAGATGACTGAAAGGGAATTAGGCTTACACCTATTTCCTAAATGATTTTGGTGGTTGAATTGCCCAACACAAATAATTGGACTAACTAGTTTGCCCTAGTATATAAGCTCTACAGGTGCAAAAGGTTCACACATAGCCAATAAAATGACCAAGCAAAGGGTTCAACGATTGGAGCAAGGATCAACCGAAGGCTGCCGTGGCTTGGCACACCGGACTGTCCGGTGCACCACCGGACACCGGACAGTGTCCGGTGCACCACCGGACAGTGTCCGGTGCACCAGGGCACCTCAGTCCAAACTCTTCACCTTCGGGAAATCCTGGAGCCAGCGCGCTATAATTCACCGGACATGTCCGGTGTACACCGGACAGTGTCCGGTGCTCCAAGGGGACGCAGCTCCAAACTCGGCAGCCTCGGGAATTCGCGGACGCTGCTCCGCTATAATTCACTGGACAAGTCCGGTGTGCACCGGACTGTCCGGTGAGACATCGAGGCAACGGCTACTTTGGCGCCAACGGCTACCTGCGGGCGCATTAAATGCGCGCCAGCGCGCGCAGAAGTCAGGCTAGCCCATACTGGCGCACCGGACACTCCACAGTACGTGTCTGGTGAGCCACCGGACATCAAGGCGGGCCCAGAAGTCAGAGCTCCAACGGTTGGGACCCTAACGGCCTGGTGACGTGGCTGTCGCACCGGACATGTCCGGTGTGCACCGGACTGTCCAGTGCGCCCTTCGACAGACAGCTCCACCAAACGGCTAGTTTGGTGGTTGGGGCTATAAATACCCCAACCACCCCACATTCATTGCTATCCAAGTTTTCCCACATCTACTACTTACAAGAGCTCTAGCATTCAATTCTAGACACACCCAAGTGATCAAATCCTCTCCAAACTCCACACAACGCTCTAGTGATTAGTGAGAGAGATTTGCTTGTGTTCTTTCGAGCTCTTGCGCTTGGATTGCTTTTCTTCTCTCTTTGATTCTTCATTGCGATCAAACTCACTTGTAATTGAGGCAAGAGACACCAATCTTGTGGTGGTCCTTGTAGGAACTTTGTGTTCCAAGTAAGTGAGAAGAAGAAACTCACTCGATCCGTGGATCGTTTGAGAGAGGGTAAAGGGTTGAAAGAGACCCGGCCTTTGTGGCCTCCTCAACGGGGAGTAGGTTTGAGAGAACCGAACCTCGGTAAAACAAATCCTCGTGTCACACTCTTCATTTGCTTGTGATTTGTTTTGCACCCTCTCTCGCTGGTCTCGACTATATTTCTAACGCTAACCCGGCTTGTAGTTGTGTTTATATTTGTAAATTTCAGTTTCGCCCTATTCACCCCCCTCTAGGCGACTTTCAATTGGTATCGGAGCCCGGTGCTTCATTAGAGCCTAACCGCTCGAAGTGATGTCGGGAGCATCCGCCAAGAGGGAAATGGAGACCGGCGACAAGCCCACTACAAGCCACGGGTCGACTTCATCGGAAGAGTCCCGCAACAAGAGGAAGGAGAAGAAGAACTCCTCTAACAAAGGGAAGGGGAAGAAATCCTCTTCCCACAAGTCGGATCGGAGAGGCGACAAGCACAAGAGGATGAGGAAAGTGGTCTACTACGAGACCGACTCTTCATCACCATCGACCTCCGACTCCGACGCCCCGTCCGTTACTTCTAAGCGCCAAGAGCGCAAGAAGTATAGTAAGATTCCTCTTCGCTATCCCCATATTTCAAAATGTACTCCTTTGCTCTCCATTCCATTAGGCAAACCACCGGTTTTTGACGGTGAAGATTATAACATGTGGAGTGATAAAATGAGGCACCATCTAACCTCACTCCACACAAGCATATGGAATGTTGTTGAGTTTGGTGTACAGGTGCCATCCATAGGGGACGAAGACTACGACTCGGACGAGGTGGCCCAAATCCACCACTTTAACTCCCAAGCAACCACTATACTCCTCGCCTCTCTAAGTCGAGAGGAGTATAACAAGGTGCAAGGGCTAAAAAGTGCGAAGGAGATTTGGGACGTGCTCAAGACCGCGCACGAAGGAGATGAGGTGACAAAGATTCACCAAGCGGGAAACGATCGAGGGGGAGCTCGGTCGCTTCATGCTTCACCAAGGGGAGGACCCACAAGCCATGTACAACCGCTTGAAGACCTTGGTGAACCAAGTGCGCAACCTCGGGAGCGAAAAATGGGATGACCATGAGATGGTCAAGGTTATTCTTAGATCCCTCGTATTTCTTAACCCTACACAAGTTCAATTAATTCGAGGTGATCCTAGATATAAGCTAATGTCTCCCGAGGAAGATATAGGAAAATTTGTGAGCTTTGAGCTAATGATTAAAGGCTCAAAGAAAATCATCGAGCAAGGGACTTCGTCCACACCCGAAGCACAACCGGTCGCATTCAAGGCGACAGAAGAAAAGAAGGAGGAAACTACTCCAAGTCGAACTCCCATCGACACCTCCAAGCTCGACAACGAGGAAATGGCGCTCATCATCAAAAGCTTTCGCCAAATCCTCAAGCAAAGGAGAGGGAAAGACCACAAGTCCCGCTCCAAGAAGGTTTGCTACAAGTGTGGTAAGCCCGGTCACTTTATTGCAAAATGTCCTATTTCTAGTGACAGTGACAGGGGCGATGACAAGAAGGGCAAGAGGAGAGAAAAGAAGAGGTATTACAAGAAGAAGGGCGGCGATGCCCACGTGTGCCGCGAATGGGACTCCGACGAGAGCTCTACCGACTTCCTCCTCCGACGAGGACGCCGCCAACATCGCCATCACCAAGGGCCTCCTCTTCCCCAACGTCGGCCACAAGTGCCTCATGGCAAAGGACGGCAAAAAGAAGGTAAAATCTAGGTCCTCCACCAAATATGAAACCTCTAGTGATGAGGAAGATGCTAAAAATGAGGAGGATAACTTGCGTAACCTTTTTGCCAACCTTAACATGGAACAAAAGGAAAAATTAAATGAGCTAATTAGTGCTATCCATGAAAAGGATGATCTCTTGGACTCCCAAGAGGACTTCCTAATCAAGGAAAATAAAAAACATGTTAAAGTTAAAAATGCTTACACTCTAGAGATTGAAAAATGTCAAAAATTATCTAGTGAGTTAAGCACATGCCATGATTTAATTGCCAACCTTAGAAATGAAAATGCTTGTTTAAATGCTAAGGTTGATACTCATGTTTGTAGTGTTCCCGATCTTAGAAATGATAATATTGATTTACTTGCTAAGATTGATGAATTGAACACCTCTCTTGCTAACCTTAGAATTGAAAATGAAAAATTACTTGCTAAGGCTAAAGATTTTGATGTTTGCAATATTACAATTTCCGATCTTAGAGATAAGAATGATATTTTGCGGGCTAAGATTATTGAACTTAATTCTTGCAAACCCTCTACATCTATTGAACATGTTTCTATTTGTACTAGATGTAGAGATGTTGATATTAATGCTATACATGATCACATGGCTTTAATTAAACAACAAAATGATCATATAGCAATATTAGATGCAAAAATTGCCGAGCATAACTTAGAAAATCAAAAATTTAAATTTGCTAGAAGTATGCTCTATAATGGGAGACGCCCTGGTATTAAGGATGGCATTGGCTTCCAAAGGGGAGACAATGTCAAAATTAATGCCCCTCCTAAGAAACTATCTAATTTTGTTAAGGGCAAGGCTCCCATGCCTCAGGATAACGAGGGTTACATTTTGTACCCTACCAGTTATCCTGAGAGCAAAATTAGGAGGATTCATTCTAGGAAGTCTCACTCTGGCCCTAATCATGCTTTTATGTATAAGGGTGAGACATCTAGATCTAGGCAACTAACCCATGCCAAGTTGCCTAGAAAGAAAATTCCTAATGCATCAAATGATCATGCTGTTTCATTTAAAACCTTTGATGCATCTTATGTGCTTACAAGCAAATTCGGCAAGGTAGTTGCCAAATTTGTTGGGGGCAAACACAAGGACTCCAAGACTTGTGTTTGGGTACCCAAAGTTCTTGTGTCTAATGCTAAAGGACCCAAAACCGTTTGGGTACCTAAAACAAAGAACTAAATTTGTTTTGTAGGTTTATGCATCCGGGGGCACAAGTTGGATAATTGATAGCGGGTGCACGAACCACATGACAGGGGAGAAAAAGATGTTCTCCTCATACGAGAAAAACCAAGATCCCCAACGAGCGATCACATTCGGGGATGGAAACCAAGGTTTGGTCAAAGGTTTGGGTAAAATTGCTATATCTCCTGACCATTCTATTTCCAATGTTTTTCTTGTTGATTCCTTAGATTACAATTTGCTTTCCGTATCCCAATTATGTAAAATGGGTTACAACTGTCTTTTCACTGATGTAGGTGTCACTGTCTTTAGAAGAAGTGATGATTCAATAGCTTTTAAGGGAGTATTAGAGGGTCAGCTATACTTAGTTGATTTCAATAGAGCTGAACTCGATATTTGTTTAATCGCTAAGACTAACATGGGTTGGCTCTGGCATCGCCGACTAGCCCATGTTGGGATGAAGAACCTTCACAAACTTCTAAAGGGAGAGCACATTTTGGGACTAACAAATGTGCATTTTGAGAAAGACAGGATTTGTAGTGCATGCCAAGCCGGGAAGCAAGTTGGAGTCCCACATCCACACAAGAACATCATGACGACCGACAGGCCGCTTGAGCTACTCCACATGGATCTATTCGGCCCGATTGCTTACATAAGCATCGGCGGGAGTAAGTATTGTCTTGTAATAGTGGATGATTATTCTCGCTTCACTTGGGTATTCTTTTTGCAGGAAAAATCGCAAACCCAAGAGACCTTAAAGGGATTCTTGAGACGGGCTCAAAATGAGTTCGGCTTAAGGATCAAGAAGATAAGAAGCGACAATGGGACGGAGTTCAAGAACTCTCAAATTGAAGACTTCCTTGAGGAGGAGGGCATCAAGCATGAGTTCTCTTCTCCCTACACGCCACAACAAAATGGTGTAGTGGAGAGGAAGAATAGAACTCTACTGGACATGGCAAGAACCATGCTTGATGAATACAAGACACCGAATCGGTTTTGGGCCGAGGTGGTCAACACCGCTTGCTATGCCATCAACCGGTTATATCTACACCGAATCCTCAAGAAGACATCATATGAACTCCTAACCGGTAAAAAGCCAAACATTTCATATTTTAAAGTCTTTGGTAGCAAATGCTTTATTCTTGTTAAAAGAGGTAGAAAATCTAAATTTGCTCCTAAGACTATAGAAGGCTTTTTACTAGGATATGACTCAAACACAAGGGCATATAGAGTCTTTAACAAGTCCTCAGGACTTGTTGAAGTTTCTTGTGACGTTGTGTTTGATGAGACTAACGGCTCTCAAGTAGAGCAAGTTGATCTTGATGAGATAGGTGAAGAACAGGCTCCATGCATCGCGCTAAGGAACATGTCCATTGGGGATGTGTGTCCTAAGGAATCCGAAGAGCCTCCAAATGCACAAGATCAACCATCCTCCTCCACGCAAGCATCTCCACCAACTCAAGATGAGGAAGAGGCTCAAGTTGATGAAGAAGAGAATCAAAATGATGAGCCACCTCAAGATGACGGCAACGATCAAGGGGGAGATGCAAATGATCAAGACAAGGAGGATGAGGAAGAACCAAGGCCGCCACACCCAAGAGTCCACCAAGCAATCCAACGAGATCACCCCGTCGACACCATCCTCGGCGACATTCATAAGGGGGTAACTACTCGATCTCGTGTTGCTCATTGTTGTGAACATTACTCGTTTGTTTCCTCTATTGAGCCAACCAGGGTAGAGGAAGCACTTCAAGATTCGGATTGGGTGGTGGCGATGCAAGAGGAGCTCAACAATTTTACAAGGAACGAGGTATGGCACTTAGTTCCACGTCCTAACCAAAATGTTGTAGGAACCAAATGGGTCTTCCGCAACAAACAAGACGAGCATGGTGTGGTGACAAGGAACAAAGCCTGACTTGTGGCCAAGGGATACTCCCAAGTCGAAGGTTTGGATTTTGGTGAAACCTATGCACCCATAGCTAGGCTTGAGTCAATTCGCATTTTATTGGCCTATGCTACTTACCATGGCTTCAAGCTCTATCAAATGGATGTGAAGAGTGCCTTCCTCAACGGACCCATCAAGGAAGAGGTCTATGTTGAGCAACCTCCCGGCTTTGAAGACTGTAAGTATCCTAACCATGTTTATAGGGCTCTCTAAGGCGCTTTATGGGCTCAAGCAAGCCCCGAGAGCATGGTATGAATGCCTTAGGGATTTCCTCATTGCAAATGGCTTCAAAGTCAGCAAAGCTGATCCTACTTTGTTTACTAAGACTCTTGCAAATGATTTGTTCGTATGCCAAATATATGTTGATGATATCATATTTGGGTCTACTAATGAATCTTCATGTGAGGAATTTAGTAGGATCATGACACAAAAATTCGAGATGTCGATGATGGGGGAGTTGAAGTATTTCTTAGGATTCCATGTCAAGCAACTCCAAGAGGGCACCTTCATTTGCCAAACAAAGTACACACAAGACATTCTTAACAAGTTTGGGATGAAGGATGCCAAGCCCATCAAGACACCCATGGGAACCAATGGGCATCTCGACCTCGACACGGGAGGTAAGTCCGTGGATCAAAAGGTATACCGGTCGATGATAGGTTCATTGCTTTATTTATGTGCATATCGACCGGATATTATGCTTTCTGTATGCATGTGTGCAAGATTCCAATCCGACCCTAAGGAATCACACCTTACGGCCGTAAAACGAATCTTGAGATATTTAGCTTATACTCCTAAGTTTGGGCTTTGGTACCCTCGGGGATCCACTTTTGATTTAATTGGTTATTCGGATGCCGATTGGGCGGGGTGCAAAATTAATAGGAAGAGCACATCGGGGACTTGCCAGTTCTTGGGAAGATCCTTGGTGTCTTGGGCTTCAAGGAAGCAAAATTCGGTCGCTCTTTCCACTGCCGAAGCCGAGTACATTGCCGCAGGCCATTGTTGCGCGCAATTGCTTTGGATGAGGCAAACCCTGCGGGACTACGGTTACAAATTAACTAAAGTCCCTTTGCTATGTGATAATGAGAGTGCAATCAAAATGGCCGACAATCCCGTCGAGCATAGCCGCACTAAACACATAGCCATTCGGTATCACTTTCTTAGGGATCACCAACAAAAGGGAGATATCGAGATTGCTTATATTAACACTAAAGATCAATTAGCCGATATCTTTACCAAGCCTCTTGATGAACAAACTTTTACCAAACTTAGGCATGAGCTCAATATTCTTGATTCTAGGAACTTCTTTTGCTAACTTGCACACATAGCTCATGAATATACCTTTGATCACATCTCTTTCATATATGCTATGACTAATATGTTTTCAAGTGTATTTCAAACCAAGTCATAGGTATTGAAAGGGAATTGGAGTATTCGGCGAAAACAAAGGCTTCCACTCCGCAACCCATCCTTCGCCGCCGCTCCAAGGCATGCTTCATTCTAGGGGGAGAAAGTATGAAGCAAAGGGACTCCAGCTTTGGTATAATCTTCACTCTTATATTTTATTTGCCAAAGAGGAGAAAGTAGTTAGGCAAAGGGCTTATATTTCACTCTAAGTATCCGTTTTTGGCGATTCATGCCAAAGGGGGAGAAAGTATAGAGATAGAGCCCAAAGCAAAAGGACCGCACCACCACCTAAATTCAAAAATTTTGGGAGATTCTCAATTGGTAAATTTCAAAGTGTCATATTTTTCAATTTGGTATCTTATTGTGTTCAAAAGGGGGAAAGCAGTATTTCAAAAATGATATATCAAAACCCACTTGAACACTAAGAGGAGGATCTCATTTAGGGGGAGTTTTGTTTAGTCAAAGGAAAAGCATTTGAAATAGGGGGATAAAATTTCAAATCTTGAAAATGCTTCGCAAAATCTTATTCCTTTACCCTTGACTATTTGCAAAAGATCTTTGAAAAGAATTTACAAAAGAATTTGCAAAACAAAACATGTGGTGCAAGCGTGGTCCAAAATGTTAAATAAGAAAGAAACAATCCATGCATATCCTAAGTATTTATATTGGCTCAATTCCACAGCAACCTTTGCGCTTACATTATGCAAACTAGTTAAATTTTATGCTTTGATATTTGCTTTGGTTTGTGTTGGCATCAATCACCAAAAAGGGGGAGATTGAAAGGGAATTAGGCTTACACCTATTTCCTAAATGATTTTGGTGGTTGAATTGCCCAACACAAATAATTGGACTAACTAGTTTGCCCTAGTATATAAGCTCTACAGGTGCAAAAGGTTCACACATAGCCAATAAAATGACCAAGCAAAGGGTTCAACGATTGGAGCAAGGATCAACCGAAGGCTGCCCTGGCTTGGCACACCGGACTGTCCGGTGTGCCACAGGACAGTGTCCGGTGCACCACCGGACAGTGTCCGGTGCACCAGGGCACCTCAGTCCAAACTCTTCACCTTCGGGAAATCCTGGAGCCAGCGCGCTATAATTCACCGGACATGTCCGGTGTACACCGGACAGTGTCCGGTGCTACAAGGGGACGCGGCTCCAAACTCGGCAGCCTTGGGAATTCGCGGACGCTGCTCCGCTATAATTCACCGGACAAGTCCGGTGTGCACCGGACTGTCCGGTGAGACATCGAGGCAATGGCTACTTCGGCGCCAACGGCTACCTGCGGGCGCATTAAATGCGCGCCAGCGCGCGCAGAAGTCAGGCTAGCCCATACTGGCGCACCGGACACTCCACAGTACGTGTCCGGTGAGCCACCGGACATCAAGACGGGCCCAGAAGTCAGAGCTCCAACGGTCGGGACCCTAATGGCCTGGTGACGTGGCTGTCGCACCGGACATGTCCGGTGTGCACCGGACTGTCCGGTGCGCCCTTCGACAGACAGCTCCACCAAATGGCTAGTTTGGTGGTTGGGGCTATAAATACCCCAACCACCCCACATTCATTGCTATCCAAGTTTTCCCACATCTACTACTTACAAGAGCTCTAGCATTCAATTCTAGACACACCCAACTGATCAAATCCTCTCCAAACTCCACACAACGCTCTAGTGATTATTGAGAGAGATTTGCTTGTGTTCTTTCGAGCTCTTGCGCTTGGATTGCTTTTCTTCTCTCTTTGATTCTTCATTGCGATCAAACTCACTTGTAATTGAGGCAAGAGACACCAATCTTGTGGTGGTCCTTGTAGGAACTTTATGTTCCAAGTAAGTGAGAAGAAGAAGCTCACTCGATCCGTGGATCGTTTGAGAGAGGGTAAAGGGTTGAAAGAGACCCGGCCTTTGTGGCCTCCTCAACGGGGAGTAGGTTTGAGAGAACCGAACCTCGGTAAAACAAATCCTCGTGTCACACTCTTCATTTGCTTGTGATTTGTTTTGCACCCTCTCTCGCGGACTCGACTATATTTCTAACGCTAACCCGGCTTGTAGTTGTGTTTATATTTGTAAATTTCAGTTTCGCCATATTCACCCCCCCTCTAGGTGACTTTCAATGACGATAGAACAGAAATTTGATGCCCACCTTGTACCTAAACGACATCAAGTTAGACAAGCCACTAGTGAATTTAAAGATTTTGCTATTGTCTTGTGGACTGGTCTAGTTGGGGATGGTAGAGCACCTACGACTTGGGAAGATCTTAAGGTAGCTATGCGCGATAGATTTGTTCCCCCATCTTATCACAGAGAATTGCGTCAGAAATTGATGCGTTTAGAGCAAGGGGATAAATATGTTCAAGATTATTATGCTGAGATTTAGAAGGGATTGCAGCGTTGTGGGATAGTAGAGGGACATGAGGACGCTCTTTGCCATTTTTATTCAGGTTTGTCGCGTGACATTCAGGACATTGTGGATTACAAAGAATTTAACACTCTCAACAAGTTGTTCCAGTTTGCTATGCTTGCAGAGAAGGAATTGCAGGGACGCCAACATCGAATTAGGGTCATACACCTGCCTCGAGTCATACACCTTCGACCACTCCAGCATCCACGCGACCTCCCTCGACACCTGCTGCACATGTTGGTAAACTTCCTTTGCAGGTACCCACCAAGAAATAGAATTCACCAGCACCTGCAGCACCTTCAAGTGGTCGTTCTTCGGGTATTGTTTTCCACCGCTGTCATGTGATTGGTCACGTGAAGAAGGATTGCCCGAGTCAGCGAACATACGTTGCTATGGATGATGGCTACATTAGTGCTTCCGACGGTGAGGGTGACGATGATGACTCCAGTGATGTTGCTGCTAATGATGATGCCATGCTTGGTGCTGATGCTACGGTGAACCTTCGAAGCATCATGGTGCAGCGTGTTCTTAGTTCTCAGCCTGAATCATCAGAGAAGCAGCAACGCCATAATTTGTTCCAGACTTTGTTTGCCATCAAGAATCAGCGTGCACGTGTTATTATTGATGGTGGAAGCTACAATAATTTGGTGAGTTCATATTTGGTCAAGAAGCTTGGCCTAACGACACGTCCACGACCACATCCATACCGCATTCAGTGGATCAATGATTCAGGCAAGGTTAAGGTAACACACATGGTACGAGTGCATTTCTCCATTTGTATGTATTCTGATTATGCGCATTGTGATGTAGTACCTATGGAAGCTTGTTCTCTTTTATTGGGTAGACCTTGGGAATATGATACTGATGCACGTCACCATGGTAGGAGTAATACATACACTTTTAGGCATAAAGATAAAACATTACTTTGCTACCTTTGACTCTTGCTGAAATTGTACAAGCTAATAAAGATAGAGCTGCAAGTACCCATAAGGAACCATCTAATGTGACAGAAATTCAGCGACAAATTAAATCGAAAGCTCCTGTCATGCTTGCTACTAAATCTGATCTTCTTGAAACTCATGTTACTGCTACTTGTTGCTATGCCTTGGTTTGCAATGATGCTTTCTTTTCTATTGATGATATTGCTAGCACTTTGCCTGCATCTGTGACTAACCTTTTGTAGCAGTTCTGAGATGTTTTTTCCTCTGAGTTACCTCTAGGACTTCCTCCCATTCGTGGGATTGAGCACCAGATTGATTTGATTCCTGGAGCGAGCTTGCCCAACCATGCTGCATATCGAGCAAATCCTGAGGAGACTAAGGAGATTCAGCGCCAAGTCCAAGACTTTTGGACCGCGGTTATGTACGTGAGAGCCTTAGTTCTTGTTCTGTTCTTGTCATTTTGGTTCCAAAGAACGATGGTAGTTAGCGCATGTGTGTAGATTGTAGAGCCATTAATAACATCACTATCCAGTACCGTCATCCTATTCCTCGATTAGATGATATGCTTGATGAGTTAAGTGGTTCTAAAATATTTTCTAAGATTGATTTGCGCAGTGGGTACCACCAAATTAGAATGAAATTAGGCGATGAATGGAAAACTGCTTTAAAAACCTAGTTCGGCTTGTATGAGTGGTTAGTGAAGCCTTTTGGATTGACTAATGCCCCTAGTACTTTTATGCGTTTGATGAACGAGGTTTTGCGCCCATTTATTGGAAAATTTGTGGTGGTTTATTTTGATGATATCTTGATCTACATCACTTGTTTATCTGAACATCTTGACCATCTACGTGCTGTTTTTGATGCTTTGCGCGCCGCGCGCTTATTTGCTAACCTTGAGAAATGCACCTTTTGCACCGAACGCATATTGTTTCTTGGCTATGTTGTCACTCCACAGGGTATTGAGGTTGATGAGGCCAAGGTGCATGCTATTCAGAGTTGGCCAACGCCATCGACGGTGACACAAGTGTGGAGTTTTCTTGGACTTGCAGGATTTTATTGTCGTTTCGTGAAGGATTTCAGCACCATCGCTGCCCCATTACATGTGTTGACCAAGAAGGGTGTTTCATTTAATTGGGGGCAGTCACAAGAGGATTTTTTTGCTCTTTTAAAAGAGAAGCTTATTCACGTGCCACTACTCCAACTTCCTGACTTTGGTAAGACTTTTGAACTCTAATGTGATGCAAGTGGAGTTGGCATTGGTGCTGTTTTGATGCAAGGAGGTAAACACGTTGCATATTTTAGTGAGAAATTGAATGGCCCTATTCTTAATTATTCCACTTATGATAAAGAATTATATGCTCTCATACGATCTTTGCAAACATGGAAACATTATTTGTGGTCTAAGGAATTTGTTATTCATTCTGATCATGAGTCACTTAAGCATCTTCATAGTCAAACAAATCTAAACCGTAGACATGCTAAGTGGGTAGAATTTCTTGAAACTTTTCCTTACATCATTAAATATAAAAAGGGGAATGATAATGTGATTGCCAATGCTTTGTCTAGAAGCTATGCTATGTTGTCTCAACTTGATTGTCGTATTTTTGGACTTGAAACAATTAAGGGACAATATGCTTTTGATGATGATTTTAAAGAGGTTGCATTAAATTGTAAAGAGGGCCATACATGGAATAAATTTGTGCTAAATGATGGATACTTGTTTAGAGCTAACCGCCTATGCACCCCACTTGGTTCGGTTCGTCTTTTGTTGTTGCAGGAAGCGCATGGTGGTGGTTTGATGGGTCACTTCGGTGCCAAGAAGACGGAGGTTGTGCTGTCCACACACTTCTTTTGGCCTCGAATGCGGCGTGATGTTGAGCGCTTTGTAGCAAGATGCACGACGTGTCAAAAACTAAGTCACGATTGAACCCACATGGTTTGTATATGCCTCTTCCTATTCCTTTAGTTCCGTGGGCGGATATTTCTATGGATTTTGTTTTGGGATTGCCTCGGACGAAGAGGGGGAGCGATAGTGTTTTTGTTGTGGTTGATTGTCTTTCTAAGATGGCACATTTTATACCTTGTCACAAAACGGATGATGCCATTCATATTGCTAACCTCTTTTTCCAAGAGATTGTTCGTTTGCATGGTATGTCTTCTACTATTGTTTCAGATCGTGATGTAAAATTCTTGAGTCATTTTTGGCGTACTCTATGGAACAAATTGGGGACAAAATTGTTGTTTTCTACTACTTGTCATCCCTAAACTGATGGACAAACGAAAGTTGTGAATAGAACATTGTCTGCAATGCTGTGAGCAATATTGAATAAAAAATTGAAAATGTGGGAAGAGTGTTTGCCGCATGTAAAGTTTGCATATAATCGGGCGGAACACTCCACCACCAAGGTAAGTCCTTTTTAGGTAGTGTATGGTTTTAACCCTCGTGCTCCTATTGATCTTTTGCCTCTACTGTGACACCCTAGTGTCACCTAGGGTTTCTCTCAAAGTGCTAAACCAAGAACCATCATTTTATGTGAACCAAATTGAGCAATGAGCATCAAATTGACTTAAGAATAAAGGATCCACCAAGCCTATACTTAAAAGTATCATGATCAATACAAATGGGTCTTTCAAAAAGGTAATAATGTTGCAACCCTAATGAAAACCCTAAGTGAGCCCTATGAGCAAAATTCAAGAAAATGGGGAAAATGGTATGAAAAATTTAAAATCATGGCTTGGGCCAATTATAAACATTGAAGTCTATTATTTAAGCAACAATAAAGATTGAGGAAGCTTGGCCAAAATAACTCAAACAAAACCCCAAAACAAGCTTCTCATGTGGGGACTCAATGGGGAATTCTGAATTTCAGAATTCTGAATTTCAGACCTTGAGCCAAAGATCAAGCGTGTTCACCTTGATCCCTAGCTCAAATCCTAATGGCCCCATTAACAAAAATGTGCCTAACTAACCCCTCTATCGCATGCCAGAAAATGGCATTGGGACGCGGGCCCTAGACACGACAAAACCCTGGATTTGCCTCGGGTTTGAGCAGGGAGACAGACCCGATTTCCGGGCTCCATATCTCTGCAACCAGTAGGCAAAATCCTATGACCCCCACACAAGATCAGTAGCTTGTAGGGAGGAGAAGAGGTTTTGTGCACTGACCAAGGTGAGAGCAGGCTCAGATGGGCGACCACACGCGCCAGAACATGGGCAGAACACACGGGCACACGTGTTCGCCCTCGTCGGCACGCCAGCGCTCGCCCAACCCGCGCGCGCGCTCGCCCCGGACGTTCGGTCAAGTCCGCCGCGCGCCCTTGCCCTCGGTCGTGCCCGCCCGCGCCTATAAAGCCTCCCCGGGCGTGCCTCACTTCACCCCGCGCTCACCATCACCGGCCAACCACCCCTCCTCAGCTCCGGGCGAGCTCTTTTCCGCCCGCCATTGCCGCCAGCGCCTCGGCCACCGTGGCCAGCCCACTCCAGCCACCTCCAAGTCGCGCCAGTGCTTCGGCTAGCTCCGCCAGTGGCCCGTGAAGCTTTCCAAGACCTCAGACCTGGCAGAACTTCACCGGAAGCCCGAGATCGACTTCACCGGACTTCGGTCGCCCGCCTGCACGCGTGGACCAAGCTCTCCGGTGAGCCATTCTTCAATTCCTCACGCACACCCCTTCCTTGTTCCCTTGTGAAGCTCTCTGACCCGTTCAATTGATCTATCGCGCCGTGAGTAGGCCAGACTCCTCGCCGCCGATGAGCATCTCCGCCTGCGCACTTGGACCGGCCGACTCCGACCACCCCCGACGGCGACCCGCACATCGCTGTGATCCCCGAGACCTCCCCTACGTCCTCGACCACCTCACCGGAGCAATCTCGCCGCCGCGATTACTGTTTAAGTTGGGAGAAGGACCTCGGGTTAGGATTAGAAGAACCCGGGGGGTTTTCTGCAATGTCAGTGACTCATTTGAATAGTAGCCCAGGGACTGATCCGTGAGGAAAACTTAAAACACCCGCCAGGGACCCCAGTGCAAAGTAGTTTTCCATTTAATCAACTCTGTTAATCTTTTTAAATAACCAGAGAACTTAGAAAATCCATAACTTGATGAATTCTTAATCAAAAGCTGTCAAACTAATTTTGCTAGATCCTAAATATTATGAACTATCATTTAAAAATAATAAACCCTATGCTTTTTGTTCTAATTTTTAGAATTTAAAATTAAAAACAGAAACTGACCAAACCTTATTTAATTAAGGAAAATTAGTTTTGCTTCTGTGCTGAACCTAAGAAAAATTGTAGATGTTCAAACCCGATTTAAGCACTGTTTAAAAATAGTAAGAACCCCAGTATTGAAAAATATAGTGTAGATATCCATTTAAAACTATTTTGCCCCAAAACTTAGGAAAAATCAGAAAGGCATTAGAAATTAATAAACAATGAGTGAAATTATTTTTCCTAGTTTGCTTAAGTAACAGAGAACCTAGGAAAAATAAAGAGACCTTTAGTCTAGATCAGTTTTAAAATAAAATGTTTTATTTAGCATTATTCCAACTGGAAATCAATTGTTAGAATTACAAAACCAGACCCAAAATTGATAATAAAAATCCAGTGGACTTATAACCACCAGAACTCCACTGCAAAAATAATGAACACCCCAGCCCATCATTATAAGTAGGGAAAATAAATCTAACATGATAATAAGGCATTTTCCAAATAAATCATGAAGTAACCCATAATAATGCAATAATGGGCAACCAAAATTTTGCTAAGTCATTGATGAGATAAGCCACCAAAGAAAAATGCAAACCCATGAAAAAGATGCAAAATAATACCTATTGCTAATAATTTATAAGAAAGGCCATTTAATCCAATTAATGCATACCACCCCTTCCCTTAAGCAAAAAGATGCCAAACTTCAAAATGATTGCTCTTGCGCAAAATAGAAGCTAAGAAAAATTAGAAATCTGTTGTTTGATATTTTTCAAATATAGTGGTAGTAGAAGGCACCCCTTTGGCTAGAAACTTGAGAAAACCCTAGTAAAATAACTAATAGGTATTAATGACTAGAAATTTGTGTCAAGTCATGTTATAGCACCTAAAAGCCAGCAAAAATAAGTTTTAGAGAAATACCTACTTTTAATTAATAGTTGTAGTTCAAAGCACCCCTTCTGCCCTAAAACTTGGTAATTTTGTCCAGCGAAAACTGTTCACTTTTTGAACCCCAAATTTTGAGACAGAGAATTATACACCAGTAATAATCCACTGCAATTTTTACAGGATTTTGGAATTTTATTAAAGCAACTTGTAGTTCAAACCCACTCCAAAAACTTAAAGAGAATAAAGAAAAAGAAAGAAGAAACAAACCTCACTCCAATGAGTCCAACTTGAATTCTTGTCAAAACTCACTGAGCCTTAAAAAGAATTCAGTGGAACCCCAAAATAAAACCTACCACTTGCCTTAGCTAAGTTTGACCCAAGTTACCAAGTATACCATCCAAAGGTCTTACATAAGTAAGGTTTAACCTGGTCTAAACTCAAGTAGATCATACACCGTCAAAAGTTGTCATTTCTAAAGCACATACTATATCATGCATATATCTTACGCATTGCATTTATTAGATTGTAATCTTGCTGACAGAGAGTACGTGCTCATCCCCGAGCTAGGAACTGTCCAAGAGGAGGACCAGGAGCAAGCTTCCGAGGCTGCTATCGAGGATCTCCCCGCAGCCCCAGCTATTGAAGGCAAGCCCCGGTTTATATGCATAACCGTATTATTATATGCTACTTTACTACACTTAATGCTTGTAGGACTGCAATGTGCACTTAAGTGTAGGAGTTGCTTGAAACCTCTAGTTGCATGAACTCAGGATTCGTTTTTGAGATGAATACTAGTATGCTAGGTCGAGTAGCTTCTTTGCTAACCAGGATCTCGGTAGAAGTCGAGTGATTTTTCTAGCACTCGCGCGAGGTCAGGAATTGATTGTATTCATCTTGATAACGGGATCTATGTTAGTCTATGGACTTGGATCCAGGGAGGATGCCTTGTCCATGAGATGGGAAAAAGGAATTAAGGATTAATGTGTGGATACCTGAATCATGCTTTTGAACGTACTAAGCACATGCCGGGAAAAATGGTAACAGGTAAACCTAGTACCTGAGTGAAGCCGGGCGCGGACTTTATCCCTCATGCGACCTGAGACTGGGTCTCCCATGCTAGCTATGGTGGGTACAAGTGCGGTCACTGCACGGTGGTAGCCGAGGTCAGTGGAGCATTGTATGCCAAGGCGGTGAGGCCTGGACGCAAACGGGGAATCGATGGGGACGGTTGTCATGTGTGGGGTCGGAGTACCCTGACATGCAGTGTGTTTAGGTTTACCTTGCAAGGATGAAACTCGATTCGAATCGTCTGCTTCTCGCAGCTATTGAGACTGCTTGACCCCTTGTACTGCATCGAGTAAGAAGTGAAATGAGGTTACATGATATAATTTGTTGATTGAACTAAATGCTTGTCACCATGTATGCTTAGAAGGAGCAAATCTAGCTAAGTTAATGAGGATAGAATTTGAAAAGCTAAAAATTGATTCTAGAAATAGCTAGTGCTTTTGGCAAACCAAACCCCTCAGCCAAACAGCTGCATAGTCTAGAGGTAGAGGAGTAGACTCCTCACACCGGTTAAGTCTAGCTGAGTATTAGTATACTTAGCCTTGCTTGTGGCATAATTTTTGCAGGTACCATTCAGGAAATGGTTGATGGTTCGACTTGGCCTACCACCCTGCCACCGGGTTGGACAGTCGAGTGGGATGCTGCTCCGGCAGGAGAGGAGCACGAGGAGTAGTGGGCTAGGCCTTGCCCATTTCCTCGATACCGACGACATCGATTATTTGCTGCACTTTATTTTGTGAACCCTTATTTGCTACTCAAAAACTCTGATCTATGTAATAATTCAGCACTTAATTTGAGGTTTCCTGTTTTATTGTACTTCTTCTGTGACTCGCCTTCGAGTGAGATTGTGGAATTTGATCCTAGTTAAGTGGCTCTATCAGACTAGATCTGAAGGGCTGACGGGTTATTCCGATTTAAGTGTGTTGCGGCCCCTGAGGCGTGACTTAGGCACTTAAGCTGGAATAATTCGGGTGGTTCTACCATAGCTGGTATCGGAGCAAATTCCAACATAGAGAAGGACAATAAACATTGAATACCATTTTCAAAAATCTAAAACTTGCCTAGAAACTGCTACGGATCGTCCGGACTAGACCGTTAGACCTAGGACGAAAGGCCTTAGGCATAGAGGGAGAAATAGGTGGCTAATTAATTAGGCCCCTTGGGCCAGTACTTATATTTTTAAGGATGCCCTAAGAGCACCCTATTGTTGCAGAGGCAACGTTACTTTCAGCATGCATGCATTATAAACACAAAGAGGAATTAAAAACTTGAGCTAACCCACCTTCTTTAAAACCATCCGGGCTCTCTTTTTCTTTTTCCTTCCACCATAATCTTTACCTTTGATTCCCTTCTGCAGATGAATTCACCCACCCCCACCAGTGGAGGAGACACTCGTTTCAGTTCTGACTTCCTTTCTCACGATGGCTTTCCTTCCATCTTGTGGGAAGTGCTTAACTCCACCGGTTACCCTACGCCCCCTTTGTACACGGTGCAGTTGTATGAGGAGCATCGGGTACCTCGTTGTCGGGTCTGGCTGACTTTGGAGGCTCATCCCCTTCAGTCGGGTTGGCGTTCTCTTGATTCTGAGACAATTGGACTTAGGACGGACGACACCGTTGAAGCAGCAGCCATGAATACTCTGACGACTTTCTGTGGCTACCATCCCCTAGAGATGGTGATGCACCCCTTGGGACTCTTCCCTGCTGAGAAGAAGGATGATCCCATGTGGTGTAACCGCGTGAGCCATGTGAAGGATGTGTGGGCAATGTATCCTGACTTGGTTGGGAGGGTCACCGTTCAGTGCATGAGTGCGCTGTACCGCCTTCAGGCCCTTCAGAGCGACGCTATGGCACTCCTTGCTAACACCGCTCAAACCGCCAAGCTCACTCTCGACAGTCGGGAAGATTTTGTGGTCGATCTATCCACCGAGTTGGTAGAGAAGGATCTGCAGGTGGAAAGGCTGAGCCAGCGCATTACCACCTTGGAGCAGTAGGTGGAGATCCGAGACAACACTATTGATGTCTTGGAGAACCAGCTTCATGATGTGCAGAGGGAACTCGAAGAAGCGAATGACCACCTGGACATGCACCACCTAGAGATGGAGGCCAATGAAGCCGGAAGCGAGGGAGAAGAGGCTCCCGAGGAGTTAGGACCAGCCCCTGGTGCCCATGGGACTACCTCCGCGATGCCTCCTTCACCCGTATCTAGTGTCGCTTCCACCGCTTAGGGTTAAGCAGTAACTTCGACACTTTTAGGTGGACAGAAACCTATGCGAGCTTAGTTAATATCAGATTTTGGACTAGGCTTACGGGTACTTTCCCCTGATTGATGGAACCCTGTGAACTTTTGAAATCTGTGGGAAGTTTGTCACCATGTTATCTTCATTTCAAACCTAATATTATGATTATGGCATTTTCTTTTTCCATCTGAGATGATATCTTGTCGTTCGAAACGGTGAGATGGGATAACAATGGCGGCAATCTCTGTTTTCAGATGGCAACTAGGCAGCGTTGCAGGCATAATGAGCAGGTTCCCCCGCCGCCTCCTCCAGCTCCCACAGTGCAGGAGCTGATGGCCCAGCAGAATGAGATTCTACGACAGCTCTTGCAGCACCAGCCCCACCCTCAGCAGCATGGTGGAGGCCAGCATCAGCGACCTCCGGCAATGGTAACTTACCAGGAGTTTCTGAGCACGCAGCCACCCTTGTTCACCAAGGCAGAGGATCCGTTGGACGCCGACGTATGGCTTCGCGTCGTTAAGTCCAAGTTTCCCCTCCTCACGGGAGATTGTCCTGATGAAGCCAAGGCTCGCTTCGCCTCATAGCAGCTTCGCGGCCCTGCTCGGACTTGGTGGGACCACTTCCGTGCTATGCTCCCCGCTGTTCGTGATGTATCTTGGGAGGAATTCAAGACTGCTTTCAGAGGACACCACATCCCAGCTGGTATTCTTGATCGGAAGCTGAATGAATTTTTGGCACTTAATCAAGGAACCTGCACGGTACTGCAGTATGCGCAACCTTCAACGACCTATGCCAGTATGCAGGTTACCATGCTGATTCCGATGAAAAGAAGAGAGACCGCTTCCGCAGGGGTCTCAATACCAAGCTGCGGGAACGACTCAACACTGTCCTGGCTTATAGCTTCAATGAGTTGGTCAACATGGCCATCTCCCAGGAGGACTGCATTGTAGCTCACCGGGCAGAGAAGAAGAGAAAGGCACCAATGGCAGCACCATCCGCTCAGGCTCAGAGGTTCCGGATTGTTTCTCACAATTAGAGCAGGGGTTTCCAGCAGCAGGCAGGCAGATGGGTGATCAGGCCACCTCAGCAGCAGCAGCCGGCCCCCAACCGCTTTCCAGCTCCCGCTCCAAGGAACAATCAGCCTCCGCAGCAGCAGCAGTTCTACCAGGGCAATGGGAACAAGTGTTTCACTTGTGGCAATGTGGGCCACTATGCCAAGAATTGTCCCAGGAACCAGCAGAGGCAGATGCCAGTACCAAATCAAGACAAGGGAAGAAAGCAGAAGGTACAAGTCAGGCAAGGGAAGCTCAACTTCACTACTCTGGAGGAAGTACCTAAGGGAGCTCCTATCATGACCGGTATTTTTTCAGTTTATAATCAACCTGCTTTAATTCTGTTGATTCTGGTGCATCTCATAGTTTCATTAGCCAGAAGTTCAGTGCTAAATGTGAACTGCCATTCTCTCACTCAGAAGGGTCATTCTTGATAGTCACACCTGGGGGTAAAATTTCAACTAATCAATTAAACCAATGTGTGCCTATTCAACTGGGAAGCCACATTATCAAAACCACTCTTCTTGTTTTGGGTTTGGAAAATGTGGACATTATTCTGGGAGCTAATTGGATGACCTTGCACCAAGTTGTGCTTGATGTAGCCAGCCGTACCGTGGAAGTTAATTCTCCGTTATGCGGGTACTTGACCTTAATTCTGCCTAGTCAAGGTTCTACTCAGTCATGTGCTTTCTCTATGATGGAGTTACCTCTGAAGAAGATCCCAGTGGTCTGCGAGTATGCAGATGTCTTTCCTGAAGAATTGCCAGGAATGCCACCAGACCGGGATATTGAATTTGCCATCAAGTTGCAACCGGGAACGACACCAATTTCCAAGAGGCCCTACCGAATGCCACCCGCTGAGTTGGCAGAATTGAAGAAGCAATTGCAGGAGTTGCTGGATAAGGGATTTATTCGCCCAAGTACTTCGCCTTGGGGATGTCCAGCGCTGTTTGTGAAGAAGAAGGATGAAAGCTTGAGGCTGTGTATAGATTACCGCCCTCTTAATGTGGTAACTCTCAAGAACAAGTATCCTTTGCCTCGTATTGATGTTCTTTTTGACTAGTTGGTCGGGGCCAAGGTGTTTTCCAAAATAGACCTTCGCTTTGGCTACCATCAGATCAAAATACGAGCAAGCGATATTCCGAAGACGGCATTCTCAACCAGATATGGGCTATATGAATTTTTGGTGATGTCATTCGGGCTGACAAATGCACCAGCATATTTCATGTATCTGATGAATTCTGTTTTCATGCCTGAATTGGACAAATTCGTAGTGGTTTTCATCGATGATATCTTGGTGTACTCGAAAAACGAAGAAGAACATGCCGGGCATTTGCATGTAGTGCTTCAACGTCTGCGAGAGCACCACCTTTATGCCAAGTTATCCAAGTGTGATTTTTGGGTCACACTATCTCTCAGGCAGGAATAGCTTTTGATCCTGATAAAGTGCAAGAGGTCATGAACTAGAAGCTACCAACGACTGTCCGTCAGATTCAGAGTTTTCTGGGATTAGCTGGTTATTACCGAAGATTTATTCTGGATTTCTCTCGAATTGCGAAGCCTATAACTGAGTTGCTGAAGAAAGAAGCCAAGTTTGTCTGGAGTCAAAAGTGCATTAAGGCAGCATCTGACCACAGCACCAGTATTAGCGCAACCCGACAACAGCAAGTCTTTCGATGTGTATTGCGATGCCTCTGGCACTGGGCTAGGTTGTGTCTTGATGCAAGACAACCGAGTCATCGCTTATGCCTCAAGAGCACTCAGGCCTCATGAGCAAAATTATCCCACTCATGACCTCGAGTTGGCAGCAGTGGTTCATGCATTAAAAATGTGGAGGCACTATTTAATGGGGACCCACTGCAACATCTTCACTGATCATAAGAGCCTTAAGTACATCTTTACTCAGGCTGATCTCAACATGAGGCAGAGAAGATGGCTAGAGCTAATCAAGGATTATGACCTGGAGGTACATTGTCACCGAGGAAAAGCCAATGTGGTAGCAGATGCCTTGAGTCAGAAGTTGCAATGCAATTGTATTCTGATGGATTCTCGCATTAACACCTTGTGTGATGAGTTGAACAAGATGCAAATTCAAGTGATTCCTTATGGTTCTTTGTCTCACATTTCTGTTGAGCCAGCTTTGCAAGACCAGATTATCATGGCCCAGCTCAGTGCCAAGGGAGTGCAGATTATCAAGAAGAATCTCCATCAGAAGGTTGAGAAGTATAATTGTTTCCGCCAAGATGAAAAGGGTGTGTTATGGTTCAAAAGCAGATTGGCAATTCCTAAAAGCCAGGACCTCAAGAGGAAAATCTTGGATGAGGCTCATCTCTCCAAATTCTCTATGCATCCGAGAAGCACCAAAATGTACCATGACCTGAAGCCTTTGTATTGGTGGACCTGAATGAAGAGGGAGATAACCCAGTATGTATCAGAATGTGACACCTGTCAGAGGATAAAGGCAAGCCACTTGAAATTAGCTGGAGCCTTGCAACCCCTATCTATACCTTCGTGGAAATGGGATGACATCAGCATGGATTTCATTGTGGGTCTGCCCAACACCTCTCGTCATCATGATTCGATTTGGGTTATTGTGGACCGACTAACGAAAGTGGCACATTTTCATCCTGTGCATACCACTGATAAGGCTCAGAAGTATGCAGAATTGTATATTGACCGGATCGTGTGTTTGCACGGATTACCTCGGACCATTGTTTCTGACCTAGGAGCCCAATTTGTTGCCAGATTTTGGGAACAACTGCAGGAGTCTTTGGGAACCAAGCTAATCAGAAGTTCAGCTTACCACCCACAGACTGATGGTCAGACAGAAAGGGTAAACCAAATCCTGGAGGATATGCTGAGAGCTTGTGTAATCGATTGTGGCAAGAACTGGGATAAGCACCTCTCCTTGGTAGAGTTTGCTTATAACAACAGTTATCAGTCTAGCCTAAGGATGGAACCTTTCGAAGCTCTCTATGGAAGAAGGTGCAGGACACCACTCAATTGTCTCAACCTGGAGAAAGAGGAGTTTTTGGACCTGACTTAGTGACTGAAGCCGAAAGGACGGTCAAACTAATCAGGAAGAATCTAGAAGCTGCTCAGGCCAGGCAGAAGAGTTACCATGATAGAAGAAGGAAACCTCTCCAGTTCGAGGTGGGAAGTTTTGTATACCTCAAGGTATCACCCACCAAGGGAGTGCAGAGGTTTGGGATCAAAGGCAAGCTAGCCCCTCGTTACATTGGACCTTATGAGATCATAGAAGCATGTGGACCCATAGCATATAAGCTGAAGTTACCTTCAAAGATGTCTGCCATTCACTGTGTATTCCACGTATCTTAGTTGAAGAAGTGTGTTCAATTGCCGACCGAGATCATAGCAGAGCCAGAATTGGAGATAGAGCCAGATCTATCGTACCAAGAGTACCCCTCCAAGATTCTGGATTGCAAAGAAAGATTGACTCGGGCTAAATCGATCAAGATGTACAAGGTCCAGTGGAGTAATCACTCAGAGGAAGAAGCTACTTGGGAAACCGAGGAATTCTTGAGATCCAACTTCCCCGATTGCCTACCTAAGGAAGCTGGTACGTAATCACACCCCCAACCCCTCCTCCTGCCCTTCGAATCTAATTTTCAAAAATATGACCTTAAATCAGAATGAAGTAATCATGAAACAAATTTAAAAAGGACTTCGTTCTGAAGTTGCAAAGAGAATGACATTCGAAGAGCAGTTTTGCCCTAATGATAACAAAAATCACCCACTTCCTTTAAGTCTCACCCTTCGCTTCACCCCGGGAGGACTCTGGCCCGAATCTCGGGACGAGATTCCTTTAAGGGGGGAAGGCTATGACACCCAGTGTCACCTAGGGTTTCTCTCAAAGTGCTAAACCAAGAACCATCATTTTATGTGAACCAAATTGAGCATGAGCATCAAATTGACTTAAGAATAAAGGATCCACCAAGCCTATACTTAAAAGTATCATGATCAATACAAATGGGTATTTCAAAATGGTAATAATGTTGCAACCCTAATAAAAACCCTAAGTGAGCCCTATGAGCAAAATTGAAGAAAATGGGGAAAAGGGTATGAAAAATTTAAAATCATGGCTTGGGCCAATTATAAACATTGAAGTCTATTCTTTAAGCAACAATAAAGATTGAGGAAGCTTGGCCAAAATAACTCAAATAAAACCCCAAAACAAGCTTCTCATGTGGGGACTCGATGGGGAATTCTGAATTTCAGACCTTTAGCCAAAGATCAAGCGTGTTCACCTTGATCCCTAACTCAAATACTAATGGCCCTATTAACAAAAATGTGCCTAACTAACCCCTCTGTCGCATGCCAGAAGATGGCATTGGGACGCGAGCCCTAGACATGACAAAACCCTGGATTTGCCTCGGGTTTGAGCAGGGAGACAGACCGGATTTCCGGGCTCCATATCTCTGCAACCAGTAGGCAAAATCCTATGACCCCCACACAAGATCGGTAGCTGGTAGGGAGGAGAAGAGGTTTTGTGCACTGACCAAGGCGAGAGCAGGCTCGGATGGGCGACCACACGCGCCAGAACTTGGGCAGAACGCACGGGCACACGTGTTCGACCCTGGTCGGCACGCCGGCGCTCGCCCAACCCGTGCGCGCGCTCGCCCCGGCGTTCGGTCAAGTCCGTCGCGCGCCCTTGCCCTCGGCCGTGCCTGCCCGCGCCTATAAAGCCCTTGTTGGAGTCACAAGCTTCGGATGAGATGTCAAATTAGCTCCACGCTGATTAGGCTGGGTTGTTTTTTTCAGATTGTCCAAGGCATGCATATATAAAACATAGATACGGAATGACAAACATCACTATGATATGTAAAATACGTGCGGCAAACATTATTAATATCACATAAATTATTTCTAAGGAGTCAATATAGAACTTTTAATGACAGAGAAATATATCGACAACCATACACTAATCTAATCCTTTTTAACGATATTGATAAGTGTCTGTATTTAGAAACATAGGTACAAAACATCTTAATTGCAAGAGAATGTGCAGCAGTATTGGTTCGCTAGTTAAGGAATCTCAGGGATACAACTCAAGGTATTGTTCGGAGGAGAGCATCACGAGTGGAGCACTGCTCTATGCTAGAGGTAACTGCTGCTCGTTGGAGCCTTGGTTTAGAGTTATGTGTATGGCTCTGCTAGTGTTTGGAGTTGTCCTGTAGCAGCTCCCAATAAGTGTAGCCCCATCTATGCACCATTCATTTACATAAGAAACAAAATCACCATCTGATACACCAGTGGATTCCTGCACATCATATGAAACTTCTAGAGCTTAGGCCCACTCAGGCTTATTGTCACGCACTAAATTTGAACAGTTTAGGAGACAAACAAATTCAGTAGGTAGCAATGTAGCAAGATACTTGCAAAGTTAGTGGGGGCACGAGGCCATAGCTAGTTTTTCCTTCAGCGTATACAATTATGAAAAAACATACACAAATGGAATAGAGGGAATACCTTGTGTGTAATTTTCAACTTCCAAATATGCAGACTATTTCAAAGTTCTTACCTCTATCTTGGATAGAGGCTTCTGAAACGAGTCCCTGGCTTTGGATTTTCTTGTGTAATTATACCCATATGGCTGCAAACACAAACAAGGAGGTAAGGCTTATTATGTGAAATTATTTAATTGACTTAATTGTCAGAGACAAGATGTGAAATTGTCACCTGCATCTTTGACTAAAGTAAATATACATAGTTTCATTCATGTTGTACAATGTTACCAACAACAAACATTTGATGCAAAAAGAGCTCACAATTTGCAAGTATAAGGCACAAGTATGTATATGTAGCGTGTTTGAGCTCTTTGTATCAGTGTATGACTTGCCACTGCAAGGTTTACAACTACAACTATGTAGATGGTGAGCAGGACATCAGAGTTCCTTGCAGATGAATATATTGCTTAAAAAGGACACTGATGTTGGTAACCAAAGTTTGTTCCTCCCTACTGCTAGGTATGCAATTAAATTCATTTAAACCTTTTGTCGTTCATGAAATACTAGGAGATGTAGACGGCTAGGTAGCAAAAAGTTGAACAAGAGAATTGAGTGTCATTTCATTAATAAAATTGTGTGTAAAATGTGACCAAAATAACCAGTATTTTAGTACAGTTTTAGGGTGTAAAGTCATGCACAAGTGTTTTTCATGCATATTGATTAATGTCTATTCGAAACCACACCACACGATTATGAGTTATGACTACGATTTTTTCAGCTATTTGCACTATGGGTTGCTGGTCGCTAGAGCATGTTTCTTAAAATCTAGCAATGGCAATGGTTACAACAATATGCAACTACAAGTGTATAGTAGAAACTTCCTGTTTGTCTACCACAACATCTATAAGCATCATTATACAGTACAATAGTGTGGTTCGGAGACAGTTTTAGAAACATGTTGATCCATGTCCTGGACCATCCGGACGCCAACATGCTATACTATCAAACGATGCAAGCCAAGACATCAACTGTATTAAGTGAAGTAGCGTGTTGCATATGTAACGAGAAAAGATGAGCTCTTATTTAGTGTGTTTTCATCGCAGTACACATCATTTTTCAAAATTGTCTATAGTGTGTTTATTCATCTGGTTCTACAGTATCTTCGATGACAAGACCTACAGTTTTTGTATGTGTAAAAGTGTCTAACAACATTTGATCTAGTGATATTTAATTATCCACATAGAGCAGTAAATAAATTACTAACTTTAGAAAACAATGGATTGGGGGCGACACTCCCCGGATGATGGCAACAATCTGCTTTACAAACAGAGGCGGGAGATCATGGTGTCTCGAGCATGGGGTGTGGCTGCATCGAAGGCGGACGAGCTTGGTTGTTGGTGGCATGCACGGAGCGGTTGTTGGGGCGGTCGCGACATGCACAGAGGGGGAGGGGAACGGGTGCGATTGCGGCTTTCGCTGGTTCCTGTGCGGAGGGGGGAGACATGCAGGGGCGGGGGCATGTTAGGCAGAGGCGGGGGCATTAGATGTGGACGCTGACTTTAGAGTCTTAATAGAGTAGTGTAGATTAATTGTTTGGATCAGATGTCTGCTGTTGGGGGCCTTCGTCCTCCGAAGGTCCTCAAAAACATGATTTGACAACGTTTTCCAAGCGGATTATATGAACAGGTATTTTCGGATTCAGAATTATGGATATGAAGCACGACCAGGACGAAGCCTGAACCAGACGAAGGTCGAGGGCAGCCGAAGCTGTGCGCAGGGAAGCTTCGGCGCGATGGCATACGGGAGAACCGACTTAAAGATGAAAAGACTTCGGGGGCCTCGACAGATTTCCATAAACTGTTAACAAATGTAATGGACATGAATGTAATTTTACGTGGGCTGCGTCCCGCGTCTATAAATAGATGAACAGTACTCCCGTACTGTTCACGCTGACTTGGCATTCTGCTTTTGCGTCACGCTTGTACTATATACCTTCTTCCAGGACCGAAGGTACATTTGTAATTTGAAATCATTTCTATTTTTCCATGTTGATGAAATAGAAATGATTTTATGTTGTTTATATTATATTTCGTGCTTTATATGAATCCTTCGTCATTACTCGTTGTAGTTACGAAGGTATGTCCCTCCTGACCTTCGTCCGAAATTCATTATTTCCCGAAGGGGCATAATGTTTCGAAGGACGAAGGACTTTAACATTTAACACTTTTTATGTTGCCTTGTTCTTAATTCTTAGCATTTGAGAACAAGTCCCCAACATTGGCGCCCACCTCCGGTGAACTCACTTCCACTTCGAGCTTTTTTGAACACCTTCGGAAGCTATGGCGCCGAAGAAAGCTTCAGCGACTGGGGCTTCAGCACTGCAACCGCTGGACCACAACCAGGAGACCGTCTCTCTTCGGGAGGCCCGAAGCCAGAAGAGAAAGGCTGTCAGCCCCACACTTCAGGAAGAAGAGTTAGACCAAGAAATCAGGGATATGGAGATGCTACACCAACAAGTACAAAGGAAGAAGGAGAAGATGGCCCGCCTAGCTGAGTTGCAAAGGCAGATAGACGAAGCCTCTGAGGAAGTCCGCCATCTTACTCACGATGAGCAGAACAGAAGGCCTCATCAGAAAGACCTTCATCAAGAGGGCTTCGTCAACGAAGATGACTGGTATGATAATTTCCATCAGGGAAATTTTGTTTTTGATGATGCTTCTCCTCTGTCTGCTGAGCTGCAGGCTACACCTTGGCCTTCATCCTATAAGCCACCCCAGCTCCCCATGTTTGATGGTCACTCCGATCCGAAGCAGTTCTTGATGAGCTACGAAGCAACAGTGTCTTCGTACGGGGGCAATGCTGCAGTCATGGCGAAGTCTTTCGTTATGGCCGTCAGGAATGTTGCTCAGACCTGGTATTCCTCCCTTCGGCCAGGAACAGTCACTTCATGGCAGAAGCTGAAGGACATGTTACTGACCAGCTTTCAAGGATTTCAGACAAAGCCGGTCACAGCTCAAGCCTTGTTCCAGTGTGTTCAGGATCATGAAGAGTACCTTCAGGCATATGTCCGAAGGTTCTTACGATTGAGGGCGCAGGCACCAACGGTGCCCAATGAAATCGTTATCGAAGCCATGATCAAGGGGCTTCGTCCTGGGCCTGCAGCTCAATACTTTGCTAGAAAGCCTCCTCAGACCTTGGAGAAATTGCTCCAAAAAATGGATGAGTACATTCGTGCTGACAATGACTTTCGTCAAAGAAGGGAGGAGGCCTTCAGATTTTCTGAAATGACCAGGGGCTTCGGAGGAAGATACTACCCGAGACATGTCCGTTCCATCCATAACACTCAGAATGATGATAAGGGGAGTCAGAACAGACCACAATGCTCCTCACAGGCTTCGGGGCAACAACAAACTTCCTTCCGGCCACCAGCTCCAAGAGGCAGAGGCGCCAGGGGCTTCGGCGGAAGATTCGGAGATCAGCCAAGGAGACTGTTTTGCTTGTTCTGTGGAGAAGGCAAGGGCCATACCGCTAGGTCGTGCCATATTACAATCCAGAAGCAAAAGGAAATTGCCGAAGCTGCATCTCAACAAGCTCAGCCGAAGCAGGTCATGCATACTGCTTCGTATCATCCGCCTTATATCCCACAATATATAGACAATCACCCTGCAGCTTCTGTAGCTTCGGCAAGTCAACCTCAAGCTTCCTGGCAGCAGCTTCCGCCTCCACCTCCATTGCAGCAAGTTCAACAGCCAGAAGGGAGTCAACACGCTCCACATCAGAGGGACTTCAGAGAACAGTCCGAAGCTCGCACAGTCAACAGCACTGTGCCAGAGTCGAAGCACATTTATTGATACATATCCTACCTTTGATAGCAGTCTTTTCTTTTCAGTTTTATTTTCTGTGAAGCAAAAAACATTGATAGTTTTAATGTAATAATTCCGTTGTTTTCCACGAGGAAGATCTATTTGCTCCACAAGCTTAAGTTGCCGAAGCTTAAAATTCTTTTTCCGTTACCAAGGAGGACCTTCGAATTAAAAATCCTTCGGAGTAACACAAAGTCGTTCTAAGGAACGCAGAGTAAGTTTGCGAAGTCACAAAAAGCCGTTCCAAAGGGAGCGCAGTGTAAGTTTTCTGCTCAGAAGTCGTTCCTAAAGGAATGCAGAGCCTACAGCGAAAAGTCAACGCTGATACCGCCTAAGTAAAGGGCGAAGAAGCTCCTAAGGGAGGCTTACAGCGAAAAGTCAACGCTGAGATCGTCTAAGTAAAAGACGAAGAAGCTCCAAAGACGTTCCTAAGGGAATGCAGAGCTTACGAATATATTTTATGAGTATCTTCGGAACAAATGTCACATGCATGAATGTAATTTTACGTGGGCTGCGTCCCGCGTCTATAAATAGATGAACAGTACTCCCGTACTGTTCACGCTGACTTGGCATTCTGCTTTTGCGTCACGCTTGTACTATATACCTTCTTCCAGGACCGAAGGTACATTTGTAATTTGAAATCATTTCTATTTTTCCATGTTGATGAAATAGAAATGATTTTATGTTGTTTATATTATATTTCGTGCTTTATATGAATCCTTCGTCATTACTCGTTGTAGTTACGAAGGTATGTCCCTCCTGACCTTCGTCCGAAATTCATTATTTCCCGAAGGGGCATAATGTTTCGAAGGACGAAGGACTTTAACATTTAACACTTTTTATGTTGCCTTGTTCTTAATTCTTAGCATTTGAGAACAAGTCCCCAACATCTGCTTTCAAGGCTCTGCTCTCGTGGATGTTTTGCCTGTCAGTTTGTTGTTTTAATTGTGCATGCATGCATGCTGAGCTAGATGCACTTGTGCCTACATGACAAATCTTGACCATCCACTTTTGTCTCATGATAAATGTTCATCCAACCGTAGACATTTTAATTTCATCATAGGGTCAAATACCCATGTGACATTTGATGACTGTAATAATGTCTTATAACTGTTGCAAGGGGTGTAGTACATCCAAGATTGTTCGCGGATAGACAAAACAATTTGGATGTTTAGCTCATTCAGAGGGGATGGCCAACTTGTCGTTAAGTAACATAAAAATATAAAAACTACTTTAATGCACCACTTTCGTGCACGCATGCGCTTTTGTGTGTCGCCCCCTCCGTGCCTTCGTCCGCCCTCGTCTCCCGTCGTGATCCATCCTACTCTTCTTATTGGCCTTTTTTACCAAACAAGATATTTATAGATTATCTGTTACACTTCTATTATTTTTGTTTTAGAAAGACATGAGCATACATTGTCGTGTGGTAGTGCCTAACAAATGTCTTTCCTAATGACCACTAGTACACAACAACTTTATACTGGCGGTTGTAAACCTATTTACAGTGGCGTTTTTCACAACCGCCAATACTAGGGGCCAATGGAAATAATTTTGTTCTATAGGCGGTTGAGCTAAGAAAACTGCCAGTAGAAATCGATTTTAACATGCGGTCGAGGTAATAAAACTGCTGATAAAAATATTTTCCAAGTAACATAAAAATGGGTTTAAAATAGCAAAAAATATTTTATTAGAAGGCCACGCCGCTCGCCCGTCTCCGTCGAAGTCACAAGTCGCGACAGTTTTCGTGCAAAATACGCGGCTACGCAGTGATTGGGAACATAATCCACGACCTCCATTATGGTAGTGCCTAACAAATGTCCTTCCATTATTTTAAGCAAATTACCAAAATCACAAGCAATTGAAGTAAACAACAAACAATTGAGGCAAATAGCTAGGTGTGCTAGTTTGCTTGGCTTCTCAGGTGAGAAAGTCGTCGTCGACCAAAAGCTACCAAAAGTCAGTAATTAAATTTTGATAGAGGTCCGAAGTAAAAAGTGTTTGTAGTACATGCTTTCTATTTGGGAGATGAGTCAGTTAGCATTCTACTGACATGAGGCGGATTCCATAATATAGAGACAAGAAGTGAACTCGGAAACACTATCCCATGGAAACTGGTCGGAGAAATAACATCTTTAATAATTGCAAAAGTTTTGGTTACTGAGAATAAAATACACACTAAATTACAATAAGGTATGCAATACTTTTGAGAGCTACGCACGACTTATTCAAATATCAAATATAAAAAGGAGCACAACTTGCTTGTTTTAACTTTAAGGGTGCTCCTAGCAGATGTGTCTCTAAATGCTTGCAATAGCTTATTCTTCAATGGGTGGTAGGGACGGGATCCACGACTCCCCCGAGATGTAATATATCCCGAGAAAGGGTATTGCCTGGACATAAGTCAGAGTTGAGGTTACCATTGGAGACATCCCAGGCCCGTAACACCTAAAAGTGGCACAGTAGTATCCCCTATAATAAAAAATGCAACGCAACAACAACACCTTTCATCAGTATAGATAATGAACAACACCTTTAATCACACAATCATATATGAAGAAAGGAGAGGATGTAATGGACGTAGGAGTGGTACCTTTCGACAGTCTGGACGTCCTGACCATTAGATATTATGCCTACAATCTCCTTACCTATATTGGTGTAGGAGTAGATCACAGGCGTGCCCACCCTACCCAAGTAAATTTTTTCTCCTTCCCCCTCGATTGTGCAAGTCTTGAATGCCAACCCGCTCTTGCCTGGGGCGATTTTGATGGGATTTCTAGAGCGGTCCTGCTCCGGTGGTGCCAATGGCAATGCCAATGCCTCCTTCAACACCGAAACGATTTTGCATTCCTCATAAAATGACTTGGCAGATCCGAAGATGAAGTCGATGGTTCCCTTGATGGCACAAGCCTTGAAGTAGTGCAGACCCGTCTGGTCATACAGAGCACCCTGGCCGCCTTCGATGGTGCAATTGTAGAAGGTTGCCTTTGTTCCCATCACTCGCAGTGCTGGTGCCTCACCTTTGTTTTCCCCCGGCTTTGGTAGTGGCGCGTCGTTCTTGAAGACAACGTTGTAGGCGACAAAATAGTCGGACTCTATGGCCATGGTGCTGCTTCCATCCACACCAAGGGGCTTGCCGTCCTTGCCCATGGTGGTGGCAGTGTCATTCCAAACGATAACAGCAGGGTTCATGGGGTCCTCGGACATTATGGTGATGAATGGCTTGCTTCTACCGAGTAACAGCTTCTCACGGAACACAACACCAGGTTTGAGGATAAGTAAGTAGCGTTTGGTGTTGTCCTCAGGGATGTTGGCGATGGACTCGTTAATGGTCGTGTAACCGCCATCTTCAGGTCTCAATGCGGAGGCAGGGTCGATGTAATTCCATACCTTAATGGTGTCGGCGGAGGAGAGCGCATCATCTTTCTTAGCACACCCCGCATCTTGGTTGGCATTAGATGGCTGGTGTCTCACCCAATAGTTGAAAACGACCTTATTGCACGATGTCGTCGGCAGCGATCCAAGCTCGAACAACACTAGGAGAAGGGACAAGATGAGCATTTGTTTACTCATCATCATGGTCGAGATGTTATCTTCTTCTTAGTATTTCTCAATCTACTTATTCCTCCCTTCAATGCATGTACGTTCCTTTGATTAATGCATGGAAAATTAACGAGTCTATATACCTCAACAAAATGAATTTACTAAAACTTTTCATATAAATCCTACTGAAGGTGTAAGAAACCATACTCGATAAGTACAAGACCTCAAACTAATGTGAATCGTTGGTTTTATTAGTGTGTTACGTTTGGGTGTAATTTGTTTGATGGATTTAGTGGAAGTTATGGATGTGGGGGTAATTTGGTTGGGTGGGTGGGTTTTGCAAATATATATTCTCCAACTCGATTTAGTATAGGAAATTTTTTGTAGAAAGATTCAGAACATGTGCTATGAAAATTAAGCGAACATACTGCTCCACATTTCCAGCAAGGTTACCTGTAAACCTAGCTCTGCTATTGCTCTAGCTAGCTGTCCTATATCCTGAAATAGGAGTATGTTACAAAGCTACTAATATGGTCCATGCATTATACCCCCGCACTCCTAAACTACTATTCATTTTTGTTTTTTACAAAGTACGTGTAGCTTTAATTATACACACATAACAGGAATCAGGATAACTCTCGTCGGGCAAAATAATCCATGTCGGCCTTTTAAAATGCCGACAGAGACAAACTAATAAACGTCAGTCGTAAAGACGCTGGCAAAAGTTAAGTTAATTACTGTCGGCCAAGAGGTCAGCCGATGAGGATTAAATAACTCTCATTGGCCTCTTTACTCATGAGAATAAATAACTCATGTCAGCCATGGAGCCTAGATGACAGGGATTAGTGTGGGCCTGGCAAACTATCTCACACACATGCGGGGATTGATCACTTTTGTCGTCCCTTGATCTTGGCTGATAGGTTTAATGCATTATGAGGATCGTGCCCAACTTTTCATCCACACGCGCTCACGCTCGCCCATTTCTATGCACTAGCTTTACGACACTGCCGACAACGCTCTGCCCCCTACTCTACAGCCGACGCGCCGCCACCGGCTTGCTGCCCTGTGTAACACCCTGAATTTTGGGATACAAAAATTTCTTTGCTCTATACTCAAGATTAAGGTGTTACTCTCTCCTTTCTCTACTTTTCCCCGTTCTCAAATAATGGAGAGTTATTTTGTTCTATGTTGGCGTGAGCCCTAGAAGTTCTTTGGATGTTGCATTCATGTTGTTGCATAGTGTTTCTAAGTGCAAGAAGTGTTTGAAACATGTTAATATATCTTGTATAAGTTTCCGAAAATTTTTCATATTTTTCTGAATATTTTTCTACTCTCCGAGAACCAAAATCTATTCATTTGAGGTAGTTCCAACATTTTCAAAAGTTCTAAATATGTTTTTTGAGTTCAGTGTGTGCCAAATCATGCCTGGGAATTTTTTCCTAGAATTTTCGGAGCCTTTGAGATATTTTTTCGGACATTAAAAACGATTTCAGCCTTTTCTGGAATTATTTTAATTTTAAAAATGGATTTATTCCAAAAAAATATGTTCAAAACCCTAGCAATATGTATATGGCTAGAACCCACTCGCCGAGCCCTTTCTAAATCTCGAAACTGCTTTCCCAGATTTGATCCACAATTCCCGGAATTGCTCGCCGAAGTTCGGGGCAGTTCCAACTCCATCGATAACTTCGACGAGCAATAAATTTCAATTTGTGCGACATTGGCAAAATCTGAGTGTACCGCTGCGTTCGTCTCGTCGAGAGCTTTGTCCTGGTACATTCGATTCATCGCTCTGACCTCCGGTTCGCCATGAATCAGCGATTTTCTTCTCGGCTCTAGCAAACTCCATCTTCTCCGGTGAGCTTTCTCCATTGTTCTTCGTGTTTCTTCTTCATTGTTCGTCGTGTGTCGCAGCCTAACCCTATCCTGACACCCCCTCTCCCTCTCCTCTGTCCCCACTCGTCATGCCCCCTCTCTCCCCTCCCTACCCATGGCGCGGTGGCCCCTGCCTCTTCCCCGTCGAGAGCCTGCCCTCCACCTACACGCGTGAGGCCCCTGCAGGCGTGGCCACCAAGGCCCCTGCCACCCCGCCGCCGAGCGCCTGCCCTCCCCTATGCCGACCGAGCCCACCCCCCCCCCCCCCCGGTTGCCATGGCGACAGTGAGAAGAGAGATAGAGAGAGGTAGGAGATGGTAATTTTACGAAATAGCCCCTGGGTTATTGGGAAACTGTGCACAGAAAAATCGTTTAATTTAAATTTGTGATATCTTTTAGATTATAAATCCGATTCGCTCTGTTCAAGTCGCGTTAGATTCATATTAAAGTCGTCTACATGTTAGAAATATTATTCTATGTTGTTACATATTTAACTAATTATTTAAATATTTGTTTGACCAATGATTATTGAATTAGCATTCCAATTAAAAGTAATTTAGGGTTTTCAACTCGCGCTTTTATAAATAAACACTAACATGGTTAATATTACTGAAATATTCTTTTATTAATAATTATTTAGTCTTAAACCGGGCATAACTTTTCACTCGGTTGTTCAAAAAATATGAAATTTTTACAGGAGCTTGGTGACGCCATTCTGAGGCCAACCAAACTCGCCTACGTCCTATTTGGTTTCGATAAAATTGTCAAAAAAATTCAGGAAAATAAAGAATTTTTTTTGTCAAAGCTCTTGCACGCTTTTCAGAGAAGTTGCTCATTTTCTTTAGACCACATCTGATCTCTGATTTAGGTGAAACTTAGTGTAGCTCCTATTTTGTTGCTTCTTGTGCTGAGAAAAATATCAAAAAATCATACAAAAAAGAAAAACAAAATCACCAGGGAATCCTACTAGTGCCTTTTTGGCCTCGCTAGTACAATATTTACGGTACTTGCCATTCTGTAAGTTCCATTGTTCTTTGTTCCAACTTGTTGTGCTACGCCTCGGATACATCTCTTAGCCACCAATTGTGACTTGTGCTTTGGATATTTATTGAACTCTGCTCATCTGCACTCGATTTTGTTCCACATTCACATACATATTGTGCCTATCCTACAGCTCCACATACTATATCTTCTGATCAATACAGATTTGACCTTGCAATAGCAGTTTCACTACCTCTTGGTAAGTATCACGAACCATCCTCCGATTGTACCATCCTTTGCTTGTATTTCGTCAGACACTTGTAAGAGCTTGGTAAGATACATTAGAGTGTGTTCCTGTGTTCCACCTGAGAGGAGCATGTAGTGAAATTATTAGGGATAACCGTCACCGTTTGTTTCCTATTTTTGTGTTTCGATGGCAGGCGACGAATAAGAAGCAAGGATCCCTATAGACTTCGATGAAAGTGTTTGCCGCCAAGATCTTGAGGCAAACAACAAGCTCCTAAAGGAGCAAATGGAGGAGACGGTCCACAAGTCAGTGCATGATGCCTTCATTGACATGAACCTTAGCAAGACTTACGAGAGGCTGGATCGACGATTTTCCGAGATCGTCAATAGACTTGCCGTGTTGGAGACGCAACAACAAGCACCGCGGCCACCACCTCCTCGTCCACGTCTTCCCGATGATGCGGTGTTTGATGAAGAAGGTAATTATGATGAAGCGGCCACCAGAGATTTGCGCCTACGTCGTCGTCTTCATCAAAACACAGAAGGTATGCCACACCGCTAGCAAGGTAATAACAATCGTGCTCCTGATGACCCTAATGCTAAGATTAAATTTTCTATACCATCTTTTTTGGGTCATTATGATGCTGAGGAATATCTTGATTGGGAGATGACTGAAAGGGAATTAGGCTTACACCTATTTCCTAAATGATTTTGGTGGTTGAATTGCCCAACACAAATAATTGGACTAACTAGTTTGCCCTAGTATATAAGCTCTACAGGTGCAAAAGGTTCACACATAGCCAATAAAATGACCAAGCAAAGGGTTCAACGATTGGAGCAAGGATCAACCGAAGGCTGCCGTGGCTTGGCACACCGGACTGTCCGGTGCACCACCGGACACCGGACAGTGTCCGGTGCACCACCGGACAGTGTCCGGTGCACCAGGGCACCTTAGTCCAAACTCTTCACCTTCAGGAAATCCTGGAGCCAGCGCGCTATAATTCACCGGACATGTCCGGTGTACACCGGACAGTGTCCGGTGCTCCAAGGGGACGCAGCTCCAAACTCGGCAGCCTCGGGAATTCGCGGACGCTGCTCCGCTATAATTCACTGGACAAGTCCAGTGTGCACCGGACTGTCCGGTGAGACATCGAGGCAACGGCTACTTTGGCGCCAACGGCTACCTGCGGGCACATTAAATGCACGCCAGCGCGCGCAGAAGTCAGGCTAGCCCATACTAGCGCACCGGACACTCCACAGTACGTGTCTGGTGAGCCACCGGACATCAAGGCGGGCCCAGAAGTCAGAGCTCCAACGGTTGGGACCCTAACGGCCTGGTGACGTGGCTGTCGCACCGGACATGTCCGGTGTGCACCGGACTGTCCAGTGCGCCCTTCGACAGACAGCTCCACCAAACGGCTAGTTTGGTGGTTGGGGCTATAAATACCCCAACCACCCCACATTCATTGCTATCCAAGTTTTCCCACATCTACTACTTACAAGAGCTCTAGCATTCAATTCTAGACACACCCAAGTGATCAAATCCTCTCCAAACTCCACACAACGCTCTAGTGATTAGTGAGAGAGATTTGCTTGTGTTCTTTCAAGCTCTTGCGCTTGGATTGCTTTTCTTCTCTCTTTGATTCTTCATTGCGATCAAACTCACTTGTAATTGAGGCAAGAGACACCAATCTTGTGGTGGTCCTTGTAGGAACTTTGTGTTCCAAGTAAGTGAGAAGAAGAAACTCACTCGATCCGTGGATCGTTTGAGAGAGGGTAAAGGGTTGAAAGAGACCCGGCCTTTGTGGCCTCCTCAACGGGGAGTAGGTTTGAGAGAACCGAACCTCGGTAAAACAAATCCTCGTGTCACACTCTTCATTTGCTTGTGATTTGTTTTGCACCCTCTCTCGCGGTCCTCGACTATATTTCTAACGCTAACCCGGCTTGTAGTTGTGTTTATATTTGTAAATTTCAGTTTCGCCCTATTCACCCCCCCTCTAGGCGACTTTCAATTGGTATCGGAGCCCGGTGCTTCATTAGAGCCTAACCGCTCGAAGTGATGTCGGGAGCATCCGCCAAGAGGGAAATGGAGACCGGCGACAAGCCCACTACAAGCCACGGGTCGACTTCATCGGAAGAGTCCCGCAACAAGAGGAAGGAGAAGAAGAACTCCTCTAACAATGGGAAGGGGAAGAAATCCTCTTCCCACAAGTCGGATCGGAGAGGCGACAAGCACAAGAGGATGAGGAAAGTGGTCTACTACGAGACCGACTCTTCATCACCATCGACCTCCGACTCCGACGCCCCGTCCGTTACTTCTAAGCGCCAAGAGCGCAAGAAGTATAGTAAGATTCCTCTTCGCTATCCCCATATTTCAAAATGTACTCCTTTGCTCTCCATTCCATTAGGCAAACCACCGGTTTTTGACGGTGAAGATTATAACATGTGGAGTGATAAAATGAGGCACCATCTAACCTCACTCCACACAAGCATATGGAATGTTGTTGAGTTTGGTGTACAGGTGCCATCCATAGGGGACGAAGACTACGACTCGGACGAGGTGGCCCAAATCCACCACTTTAACTCCCAAGCAACCACTATACTCCTCGCCTCTCTAAGTCGAGAGGAGTATAACAAGGTGCAAGGGCTAAAAAGTGCGAAGGAGATTTGGGACGTGCTCAAGACCGCGCACGAAGGAGATGAGGTGACAAAGTTCACCAAGCGGGAAACGATCGAGGGGGAGCTCGGTCGCTTCATGCTTCACCAAGGGGAGGACCCACAAGCCATGTACAACCGCTTGAAGACCTTGGTGAACCAAGTGCGCAACCTCGGGAGCGAAAAATGGGATGACCATGAGATGGTCAAGGTTATTCTTAGATCCCTCGTATTTCTTAACCCTACACAAGTTCAATTAATTCGAGGTGATCCTAGATATAAGCTAATGTCTCCCGAGGAAGATATAGGAAAATTTGTGAGCTTTGAGCTAATGATTAAAGGCTCAAAGAAAATCATCGAGCAAGGGACTTCGTCCACACCCGAAGCACAACCGGTCGCATTCAAGGCGACAGAAGAAAAGAAGGAGGAAACTACTCCAAGTCGAACTCCCATCGACACCTCCAAGCTCGACAACGAGGAAATGGCGCTCATCATCAAAAGCTTTCGCCAAATCCTCAAGCAAAGGAGAGGGAAAGACCACAAGTCCCGCTCCAAGAAGGTTTGCTACAAGTGTGGTAAGCCCGGTCACTTTATTGCAAAATGTCCTATTTCTAGTGACAGTGACAGGGGCGATGACAAGAAGGGCAAGAGGAGAGAAAAGAAGAGGTATTACAAGAAGAAGGGCGGCGATGCCCACGTGTGCCGCGAATGGGACTCCGACGAGAGCTCTACCGACTTCTCCTCCGACGAGGACGCCGCCAACATCGCCATCACCAAGGGCCTCCTCTTCCCCAACGTCGGCCACAAGTGCCTCATGGCAAAGGACGGCAAAAAGAAGGTAAAATCTAGGTCCTCCACCAAATATGAAACCTCTAGTGATGAGGAAGATGCTAAAAATGAGGAGGATAACTTGCGTAACCTTTTTGCCAACCTTAACATGGAACAAAAGGAAAAATTAAATGAGCTAATTAGTGCTATCCATGAAAAGGATGATCTCTTGGACTCCTAAGAGGACTTCCTAATCAAGGAAAATAAAAAACATGTTAAAGTTAAAAATGCTTACACTCTAGAGATTGAAAAATGTCAAAAATTATCTAGTGAGTTAAGCACATGCCATGATTTAATTGCCAACCTTAGAAATGAAAATGCTTGTTTAAATGCTAAGGTTGATACTCATGTTTGTAGTGTTCCCGATCTTAGAAATGATAATATTGATTTACTTGCTAAGATTGATGAATTGAACACCTCTCTTGCTAACCTTAGAATTGAAAATGAAAAATTACTTGCTAAGGCTAAAGATTTTGATGTTTGCAATATTACAATTTCCGATCTTAGAGATAAGAATGATATTTTGCGGGCTAAGATTATTGAACTTAATTCTTGCAAACCCTCTACATCTATTGAACATGTTTCTATTTGTACTAGATGTAGAGATGTTGATATTAATGCTATACATGATCACATGGCTTTAATTAAACAACAAAATGATCATATAGCAATATTAGATGCAAAAATTGCCGAGCATAACTTAGAAAATCAAAAATTTAAATTTGCTAGAAGTATGCTCTATAATGGGAGACGCCCTGGTATTAAGGATGGCATTGGCTTCCAAAGGGGAGACAATGTCAAAATTAATGCCCCTCCTAAGAAACTATCTAATTTTGTTAAGGGCAAGGCTCCCATGCCTCAGGATAACGAGGGTTACATTTTGTACCCTACCAGTTATCCTGAGAGCAAAATTAGGAGGATTCATTCTAGGAAGTCTCACTCTGGCCCTAATCATGCTTTTATGTATAAGGGTGAGACATCTAGATCTAGGCAACTAACCCATGCCAAGTTGCCTAGAAAGAAAATTCCTAATGCATCAAATGATCATGCTGTTTCATTAAAAACCTTTGATGCATCTTATGTGCTTACAAGCAAATTCGGCAAGGTAGTTGCCAAATTTGTTGGGGGCAAACACAAGGACTCCAAGACTTGTGTTTGGGTACCCAAAGTTCTTGTGTCTAATGCTAAAGGACCCAAAACCGTTTGGGTACCTAAAACAAAGAACTAAATTTGTTTTGTAGGTTTATGCATCCGGGGGCACAAGTTGGATAATTGATAGCGGGTGCACGAACCACATGACAGGGGAGAAAAAGATGTTCTCCTCATACGAGAAAAACCAAGATCCCCAACGAGCGATCACATTCGGGGATGGAAACCAAGGTTTGGTCAAAGGTTTGGGTAAAATTGCTATATCTCCTGACCATTCTATTTCCAATGTTTTTCTTGTTGATTCCTTAGATTACAATTTGCTTTCCGTATCCCAATTATGTAAAATGGGTTACAACTGTCTTTTCACTGATGTAGGTGTCACTGTCTTTAGAAGAAGTGATGATTCAATAGCTTTTAAGGGAGTATTAGAGGGTCAGCTATACTTAGTTGATTTCAATAGAGCTGAACTCGATATTTGTTTAATCGCTAAGACTAACATGGGTTGGCTCTGGCATCGCCGACTAGCCCATGTTGGGATGAAGAACCTTCACAAACTTCTAAAGGGAGAGCACATTTTGGGACTAACAAATGTGCATTTTGAGAAAGACAGGATTTGTAGTGCATGCCAAGCCGGGAAGCAAGTTGGAGTCCCACATCCACACAAGAACATCATGACGACCGACAGGCCGCTTGAGCTACTCCACATGGATCTATTCGGCCCGATTGCTTACATAAGCATCGGCGGGAGTAAGTATTGTCTTGTAATAGTGGATGATTATTCTCGCTTCACTTGGGTATTCTTTTTGCAGGAAAAATCGCAAACCCAAGAGACCTTAAAAGGGATTCTTGAGACGGGCTCAAAATGAGTTCGGCTTAAGGATCAAGAAGATAAGAAGCGACAATGGGACGGAGTTCAAGAACTCTCAAATTGAAGACTTCCTTGAGGAGGAGGGCATCAAGCATGAGTTCTCTTCTCCCTACACGCCACAACAAAATGGTGTAGTGGAGAGGAAGAATAGAACTCTACTGGACATGGCAAGAACCATGCTTGATGAATACAAGACACCGAATCGGTTTTGGGCCGAGGTGGTCAACACCGCTTGCTATGCCATCAACCGGTTATATCTACACCGAATCCTCAAGAAGACATCATATGAACTCCTAACCGGTAAAAAGCCAAACATTTCATATTTTAAAGTCTTTGGTAGCAAATGCTTTATTCTTGTTAAAAGAGGTAGAAAATCTAAATTTGCTCCTAAGACTATAGAAGGCTTTTTACTAGGATATGACTCAAACACAAGGGCATATAGAGTCTTTAACAAGTCCTCAGGACTTGTTGAATTTTCTTGTGACGTTGTGTTTGATGAGACTAACGGCTCTCAAGTAGAGCAAGTTGATCTTGATGAGATAGGTGAAGAACAGGCTCCATGCATCGCGCTAAGGAACATGTCCATTGGGGATGTGTGTCCTAAGGAATCCGAAGAGCCTCCAAATGCACAAGATCAACCATCCTCCTCCACGCAAGCATCTCCACCAACTCAAGATGAGGAAGAGGCTCAAGTTGATGAAGAAGAGAATCAAAATGATGAGCCACCTCAAGATGACGGCAACGATCAAGGGGGAGATGCAAATGATCAAGACAAGGAGGATGAGGAAGAACCAAGGCCGCCACACCCAAGAGTCCACCAAGCAACCCAACGAGATCACCCCGTCGACACCATCCTCGGCGACATTCATAAGGGGGTAACTACTCGATCTCGTGTTGCTCATTGTTGTGAACATTACTCGTTTTGTTTCCTCTATTGAGCCAACCAGGGTAGAGGAAGCACTTCAAGATTCGGATTGGGTGGTGGCGATGCAAGAGGAGCTCAACAATTTTACAAGGAACGAGGTATGGCACTTAGTTCCACGTCCTAACCAAAATGTTGTAGGAACCAAATGGGTCTTCCGCAACAAACAAGACGAGCATGGTGTGGTGACAAGGAACAAAGCCTGACTTGTGGCCAAGGGATACTCCCAAGTCGAAGGTTTGGATTTTGGTGAAACCTATGCACCCATAGCTAGGCTTGAGTCAATTCGCATTTTATTGGCCTATGCTACTTACCATGGCTTCAAGCTCTATCAAATGGATGTGAAGAGTGCCTTCCTCAACGGACCCATCAAGGAAGAGGTCTATGTTGAGCAACCTCCCGGCTTTGAAGACTGTAAGTATCCTAACCATGTTTATAGGCTCTCTAAGGCGCTTTATGGGCTCAAGCAAGCCCCGAGAGCATGGTATGAATGCCTTAGGGATTTCCTCATTGCAAATGGCTTCAAAGTCAGCAAAGCTGATCCTACTTTGTTTACTAAGACTCTTGCAAATGATTTGTTCGTATGCCAAATATATGTTGATGATATCATATTTGGGTCTACTAATGAATCTTCATGTGAGGAATTTAGTAGGATCATGACACAAAAATTCGAGATGTCGATGATGGGGGAGTTGAAGTATTTCTTAGGATTCCATGTCAAGCAACTCCAAGAGGGCACCTTCATTTGCCAAACAAAGTACACACAAGACATTCTTAACAAGTTTGGGATGAAGGATGCCAAGCCCATCAAGACACCCATGGGAACCAATGGGCATCTCGACCTCGACACGGGAGGTAAGTCCGTGGATCAAAAGGTATACCGGTCGATGATAGGTTCATTGCTTTATTTATGTGCATATCGACCAGATATTATGCTTTCTGTATGCATGTGTGCAAGATTCCAATCCGACCCTAAGGAATCACACCTTACGGCCGTAAAACGAATCTTGAGATATTTAGCTTATACTCCTAAGTTTGGGCTTTGGTACCCTCGGGGATCCACTTTTGATTTAATTGGTTATTCGGATGCCGATTGGGCGGGGTGCAAAATTAATAGGAAGAGCACATCGGGGACTTGCCAGTTCTTGGGAAGATCCTTGGTGTCTTGGGCTTCAAGGAAGCAAAATTCGGTCGCTCTTTCCACTGCCGAAGCCGAGTACATTGCCGCAGGCCCATTGTTGCGCGCAATTGCTTTGGATGAGGCAAACCCTGCGGGACTACGGTTACAAATTAACTAAAGTCCCTTTGCTATGTGATAATGAGAGTGCAATCAAAATGGCCGACAATCCGTCGAGCATAGCCGCACTAAACACATAGCCATTCGGTATCACTTTCTTAGGGATCACCAACAAAAGGGAGATATCGAGATTGCTTATATTAACACTAAAGATCAATTAGCCGATATCTTTACCAGCCTCTTGATGAACAAACTTTTACCAAACTTAGGCATGAGCTCAATATTCTTGATTCTAGGAACTTCTTTTGCTAACTTGCACACATAGCTCATGAATATACCTTTGATCACATCTCTTTCATATATGCTATGACTAATATGTTTTCAAGTGTATTTCAAACCAAGTCATAGGTATTGAAAGGGAATTGGAGTATTCGGCGAAAACAAAGGCTTCCACTCCGCAACCCATCCTTCGCCGCCGCTCCAAGGCATGCTTCATTCTAGGGGGAGAAAGTATGAAGCAAGGGACTCCAGCTTTGGTATAATCTTCACTCTTATATTTTATTTGCCAAAGAGGAGAAAGTAGTTAGGCAAAGGGCTTATATTTCACTCTAAGTATCCGTTTTTTGGCGATTCATGCCAAAGGGGGAGAAAGTATAGAGATAGAGCCCAAAGCAAAAGGACCGCACCACCACCTAAATTCAAAAATTTTGGGAGATTCTCAATTGGTAAATTTCAAAGTGTCATATTTTTCAATTTGGTATCTTATTGTGTTCAAAAGGGGGAAAGCAGTATTTCAAAAATGATATATCAAACCCACTTGAACACTAAGAGGAGGATCTCATTTAGGGGGAGTTTTGTTTAGTCAAGGAAAAAGCATTTGAAATAGGGGGATAAAATTTCAAATCTTGAAAATGCTTCGCAAAATCTTATTCCCTTTACCTTTGACTATTTGCAAAAGATCTTTGAAAAGAATTTACAAAAGAATTTGCAAAACAAAACATGTGGTGCAAGCGTGGTCCAAAATGTTAAATAAGAAAGAAACAATCCATGCATATCCTAAGGTATTTATATTGGCTCAATTCCACGCAACCTTTGCGCTTACATTATGCAAACTAGTTAAATTTTATGCTTTGATATTTGCTTTGGTTTGTGTTGGCATCAATCACCAAAAAGGGGGAGATTGAAAGGGAATTAGGCTTACACCTATTTCCTAAATGATTTTGGTGGTTGAATTGCCCAACACAAATAATTGGACTAACTAGTTTGCCCTAGTATATAAGCTCTACAGGTGCAAAAGGTTCACACATAGCCAATAAAATGACCAAGCAAAGGGTTCAACGATTGGAGCAAGGATCAACCGAAGGCTGCCCTGGCTTGGCACACCGACTGTCCGGTGTGCCACAGGACAGTGTCCGGTGCACCACCGGACAGTGTCCGGTGCACCAGGGCACCTCAGTCCAACTCTTCACCTTCGGGAAATCCTGGAGCCAGCGCGCTATAATTCACCGGACATGTCCGGTGTACACCGGACAGTGTCCGGTGCTACAAGGGGACGCGGCTCCAAACTCGGCAGCCTCGGGAATTTGCGGACGCTGCTCCGCTATAATTCACCGGACAAGTCCGGTGTGCACCGGACTGTCCGGTGAGACATCGAGGCAATGGCTACTTCGGCGCCAACGGCTACCTGCGGGCGCATTAAATGCGCGCCAGCGCGCGCAGAAGTCAGGCTAGCCCATACTGGCGCACCGGACACTCCACAGTACGTGTCCGGTGAGCCACCGGACATCAAGACGGGCCCAGAAGTCAGAGCTCCAACGGTCGGGACCCTAATGGCCTGGTGACGTGGCTGTCGCACCGGACATGTCCGGTGTGCACCGGACTGTCCGGTGCGCCCTTCGACAGACAGCTCCACCAAATGGCTAGTTTGGTGGTTGGGGCTATAATACCCCAACCACCCCACATTCATTGCTATCCAAGTTTTCCCACATCTACTACTTACAAGAGCTCTAGCATTCAATTCTAGACACACCCAACTGATCAAATCCTCTCCAAACTCCACACAACTCTAGTGATTATTGAGAGAGATTTGCTTGTGTTCTTTCGAGCTCTTGCGCTTGGATTGCTTTTCTTCTCTCTTTGATTCTTCATTGCGATCAAACTCACTTGTAATTGAGGCAAGAGACACCAATCTTGTGGTGGTCCTTGTAGGAACTTTATGTTCCAAGTAAGTGAGAAGAAGAAGCTCACTCGATCCTTGGATCGTTTGAGAGAGGGTAAAGGGTTGAAAGAGACCCGGCCTTTGTGGCCTCCTCAACGGGGAGTAGGTTTGAGAGAACCGAACCTCGGTAAAACAATCCTCGTGTCACACTCTTCATTTGCTTGTGATTTGTTTTGCACCCTCTCTCGCGGACTCGACTATATTTCTAACGCTAACCCGGCTTGTAGTTGTGTTTATATTTGTAAATTTCAGTTTCGCCATATTCACCCCCCCTCTAGGTGACTTTCAATGACGATAGAACAGAAATTTGATGCCCACCTTGTACCTAAACGACATCAAGTTAGACAAGCCACTAGTGAATTTAAAGATTTTGCTATTGTCTTGTGGACTGGTCTAGTTGGGGATGGTAGAGCACCTACGACTTGGGAAGATCTTAAGGTAGCTATGCGCGATAGATTTGTTCCCCCATCTTATCACAGAGAATTGCGTCAGAAATTGATGCGTTTAGAGCAAGGGGATAAATATGTTCAAGATTATTATGCTGAGATTTAGAAGGGATTGCAGCGTTGTGGATAGTAGAGGGACATGAGGACGCTCTTGCCATTTTTATTCAGGTTTGTCGCGTGACATTCAGGACATTGTGGATTACAAAGAATTTAACACTCTCAACAAGTTGTTCCAGTTTGCTATGCTTGCAGAGAAGGAATTGCAGGGACACCAACATCGAATTAGGGTCATACACCTGCCTCGAGTCATACACCTTCGACCACTCCAGCATCCACGCGACCTCCCTCGACACCTGCTGCACATGTTGGTAAACTTCCTTTGCAGGTACCCACCAAGAAATAGAATCACCAGCACCTGCAGCACCTTCAAGTGGTCGTTCTTCGGTATTGTTTTCCACCGCTGTCATGTGATTGGTCACGTGAAGAAGGATTGCCTGAGTCAGCGAACATACGTTGCTATGGATGATGGCTACATTAGTGCTTCCGACGGTGAGGGTGACGATGATGACTCCAGTGATGTTGCTGCTAATGATGATGCCATGCTTGGTGCTGATGCTACGGTGAACCTTCGAAGCATCATGGTGCAGCGTGTTCTTAGTTCTCAGCCTGAATCATCAGAGAAGCAGCAACGCCGTAATTTGTTCCAGACTTTGTTTGCCATCAAGAATCAGCGTGCACGTGTTATTATTGATGGTGGAAGCTACAATAATTTGGTGAGTTCATATTTGGTCAAGAAGCTTGGCCTAACGACACGTCCACGACCACATCCATACCGCATTCAGTGGATCAATGATTCAGGCAAGGTTAAGGTAACACACATGGTACGAGTGCATTTCTCCATTTGTATGTATTCTGATTATGCGCATTGTGATGTAGTACCTATGGAAGCTTGTTCTCTTTATTGGGTAGACCTTGGGAATATGATACTGATGCACGTCACCATGGTAGGAGTAATACATACACTTTTAGGCATAAAGATAAAACATTACTTTGCTACCTTTGACTCTTGCTGAAATTGTACAAGCTGATAAAGATAGAGCTGCAAGTACCCATAAGGAACCATCTAATGTGACAGAAATTCAGCGACAAATTAAATCGAAAGCTCCTGTCATGCTTGCTACTAAATCTTATCTTCTTGAAACTCATGTTACTGCTACTTGTTGCTATGCCTTGGTTTGCAATGATGCTTTCTTTTCTATTGATGATATTGCTAGCACTTTGCCTGCATCTGTGACTAACCTTTTGTAGCAGTTCTGAGATGTTTTTTCTTCTGAGTTACCTCTAGGACTTCCTCCCATTCGTGGGATTGAGCACCAGATTGATTTGATTCCTGGAGCGAGCTTGCCCAACCATGCTGCATATCGAGCAAATCCTGAGGAGACTAAGGAGATTCAGCGCCAAGTCCAAGACTTTTGGACCGCAGTTATGTACGTGAGAGCCTTAGTTCTTGTTCTGTTCTTGTCATTTTGGTTCCAAAGAACGATGGTAGTTAGCGCATGTGTGTAGATTGTAGAGCCATTAATTACATCACTATCCAGTACCGTCATCCTATTCCTCGATTAGATGATATGCTTGATGAGTTAAGTGGTTCTAAAATATTTTCTAAGATTGATTTGCGCAGTGGGTACCACCAAATTAGAATGAAATTAGGCGATGAATGGAAAACTGCTTTAAAAACCTAGTTCGGCTTGTATGAGTGGTTAGTGAAGCCTTTTGGATTGACTAATGCCCTAGTACTTTTATGCGTTTGATGAACGAGGTTTTGCGCCCATTTATTGGAAAATTTGTGGTGGTTTATTTTGATGATATCTTGATCTACATCACTTGTTTATCTGAACATCTTGACCATCTACGTGCTGTTTTTGATGCTTTGCGCGCCGCGCGCTTATTTGCTAACCTTGAGAAATGCACCTTTTGCACCGAACGCATATGTTTCTTGGCTATGTTGTCACTCCACAGGTATTGAGGTGATGAGGCCAAGGTGCATGCTATTCAGAGTTGGCCAACGCCATCGACGGTGACACAAGTGTGGAGTTTTCTTGGACTTGCAGGATTTTATTGTCGTTTCGTGAAGGATTTCAGCACCATCGCTGCCCCATTACATGTGTTGACCAAGAAGGGTGTTTCATTTAATTGGGGCAGTCACAAGAGGATTTTTTTGCTCTTTTAAAAGAGAAGCTTATTCACGTGCCACTACTCCAACTTCCTGACTTTGGTAAGACTTTTGAACTCTAATGTGATGCAAGTGGAGTTGGCATTGGTGCTGTTTTGATGCAAGGAGGTAAACACGTTGCATATTTTAGTGAGAAATTGAATGGCCCTATTCTTAATTATTCCACTTATGATAAAGAATTATATGCTCTCATACGATCTTTGCAAACATGGAAACATTATTTGTGGTCTAAGGAATTTGTTATTCATTCTGATCATGAGTCACTTAAGCATCTTCATAGTCAAACAAATCTAAACCGTAGACATGCTAAGTGGGTAGAATTTCTTGAAACTTTTCCTTACATCATTAAATATAAAAAGGGGAATGATAATGTGATTGCCAATGCTTTGTCTAGAAGCTATGCTATGTTGTCTCAACTTGATTGTCGTATTTTTGGACTTGAAACAATTAAGGGACAATATGCTTTTGATGATGATTTTAAAGAGGTTGCATTAAATTGTAAAGAGGGCCATACATGGAATAAATTTGTGCTAAATGATGGATACTTGTTTAGAGCTAACCGCCTATGCACCCCACTTGGTTCGGTTCGTCTTTTGTTGTTGCAGGAAGCGCATGGTGGTGGTTTGATGGGTCACTTCGGTGCCAAGAAGACGGAGGTTGTGCTGTCCACACACTTCTTTTGGCCTCGAATGCGGCGTGATGTTGAGCGCTTTGTAGCAAGATGCACGACGTGTCAAAAACTAAGTCACGATTGAACCCACATGGTTTGTATATGCCTCTTCCTATTCCTTTAGTTCCGTGGGCGGATATTTCTATGGATTTTGTTTTGGGATTGCCTCGGACGAAGAGGGGAGCGATAGTGTTTTTGTTGTGGTTGATTGTCTTTCTAAGATGGCACATTTTATACCTTGTCACAAAACGGATGATGCCATTCATATTGCTAACCTCTTTTTCCAAGATTGTTCGTTTGCATGGTATGTCTTCTACTATTGTTTCAGATCGTGATGTAAAATTCTTGAGTCATTTTTGGCATACTCTATGGAACAAATTGGGGACAAAATTGTTGTTTTCTACTACTTGTCATCCCTAAACTGATGGACAAACGAAAGTTGTGAATAGAACATTGTCTGCAATGCTGTGAGCATATTGAATAAAAATTGAAAATGTGGGAAGAGTGTTTGCCGCATGTAAAGTTTGCATATAATCGGGCGGAACACTCCACCACCAAGGTAAGTCCTTTTTAGGTAGTGTATGGTTTTAACCCTCGTGCTCCTATTGATCTTTTGCCTCTACTGTGACACCCTAGTGTCACTAGGGTTTCTCTCAAAGTGCTAAACCAAGAACCATCATTTTATGTGAACCAAATTGAGCATGAGCATCAAATTGACTTAAGAATAAAGGATCCACCAAGCCTATACTTAAAAGTATCATGATCAATACAAATGGGTCTTTCAAAAAGGTAATAATGTTGCAACCCTAATGAAAACCCTAAGTGAGCCCTATGAGCAAAATTCAAGAAAATGGGGAAAATGGTATGAAAAATTAAAATCATGGCTTGGGCCAATTATAAACATTGAAGTCTATTATTTAAGCAACAATAAAGATTGAGGAAGCTTGGCCAAAATAACTCAAACAAAACCCCAAAACAAGCTTCTCATGTGGGGACTCAATGGGGAATTCTGAATTTCAGAATTCTGAATTTCAGACCTTGAGCCAAAGATCAAGCGTGTTCACCTTGATCCCTAGCTCAAATCCTAATGGCCCCATTAACAAAAATGTGCCTAACTAACCCCTCTATCGCATGCCAGAAAATGGCATTGGGACGCGGGCCCTAGACACGACAAAACCCTGGATTTGCCTCGGGTTTGAGCAGGGAGACAGACCCGATTTCCGGGCTCCATATCTCTGCAACCAGTAGGCAAAATCCTATGACCCCCACACAAGATCAGTAGCTTGTAGGGAGGAGAAGAGGTTTTGCACTGACCAAGGTGAGAGCAGGCTCAGATGGCGACCACACGCGCCAGAACATGGGCAGAACACACGGGCACACGTGTTCGCCCTCGTCGGCACGCCAGCGCTCGCCCAACCCGCGCGCGCGCTCGCCCGGCGTTCGGTCAAGTCCGCCGCGCGCCCTTGCCCTCGGTCGTGCCCGCCCTCGCCTATAAAGCCTCCCCGGGCGTGCCTCACTTCACCCCGCGCTCACCATCACCGGCCAACCACCCCTCCTCAGCTCCGGCGAGCTCTTTTCCGCCCGCCATTGCCGCCAGCGCCTCGGCCACCGTGGCCAGCCCACTCCAGCCACCTCCAAGTCGCGCCAGTGCTTCGGCTAGCTCCGCCAGTGGCCCGTGAAGCTTTCCAAGACCTCAGACCTGGCAGAACTTCACCGGAAGCCCGAGATCGACTTCACCGGACTTCGGTCGCCCGCCTGCACGCGTGGACCAAGCTCTCCGGTGAGCCATTCTTCAATTCCTCACGCACACCCCTTCCTTGTTCCCTTGTGAAGCTCTCTGACCCGTTCAATTGATCTATCGCGCCGTGAGTAGGCCAGACTCCTCGCCGCCGATGAGCATCTCCGCCTGCGCACTTGGACCGGCCGACTCCGACCACCCCCGACGGCGACCCGCACATCGCTGTGATCCCCGAGACCTCCCCTACGTCCTCGACCACCTCACCGGAGCAATCTCGCCGCCGCGATTACTGTTTAAGTTGGGAGAAGGACCTCGGGTTAGGATTAGAAGAACCCGGGGGGTTTTCTGCAATGTCAGTGACTCATTTGAATAGTAGCCCAGGGACTGATCCGTGAGGAAAACTTAAAACACCCGCCAGGGACCCCAGTGCAAAGTAGTTTTCCATTTAATCAACTCTGTTAATCTTTTTAAATAACCAGAGAACTTAGAAAATCCATAACTTGATGAATTCTTAATCAAAAGCTGTCAAACTAATTTTGCTAGATCCTAAATATTATGAACTATCATTTAAAAATAATAAACCCTATGCTTTTTGTTCTAATTTTTAGAATTTAAAATTAAAAACAGAAACTGACCAAACCTTATTTAATTAAGGAAAATTAGTTTTGCTTCTGTGCTGAACCTAAGAAAAATTGTAGATGTTCAACCCGATTTAAGCACTGTTTAAAAATAGTAAGAACCCCAGTATTGAAAAATATAGTGTAGATATCCATTTAAACTATTTTGCCCCAAAACTTAGGAAAAATCAGAAAGGCATTAGAAAATTAATAAACAATGAGTGAAATTATTTTTCCTAGTTTGCTTAAGTAACAGAGAACCTAGGAAAAATAAAGAGACCTTTAGTCTAGATCAGTTTAAAATAAAATGTTTTATTAGCATTATTCCAACTGGAAATCAATTGTTAGAATTACAAAACCAGACCCAAAATTGATAATAAAAATCCAGTGGACTTATAACCACCAATCTCCACTGCAAAAATAATGAACACCCCAGCCCATCATTATAAGTAGGGAAAATAAATCTAACATGATAATAAGGCATTTTCCAAATAAATCATGAAGTAACCCATAATAATGCAATAATGGGCAACCAAAATTTTGCTAAGTCACTGATGAGATAAGCCACCAAAGAAAAATGCAAACCCATGAAAAAGATGCAAAATAATACCTATTGCTAATAATTTATAAGAAAGGCCATTTAATCCAATTAATGCATACCACCCCTTCCCTTAAGCAAAAAGATGCCAAACTTCAAATGATTGCTTTGCGCAAATAGAAGCTAAGAAAAATTAGAAATCTGTTGTTTGATATTTTTCAAATATAGTGGTAGTAGAAGGCACCCCTTTGGCTAGAAACTTGAGAAAACCCTAGTAAAATAACTAATAGGTATTAATGACTAGAAATTTGTGTCAAGTCATGTTATAGCACCTAAAAGCCAGCAAAATAAGTTTTAGAGAAATACCTACTTTTAATTAATAGTTGTAGTTCAAGCACCCCTTCTGCCCTAAAACTTGGTAATTTTGTCCAGCGAAAACTGTTCACTTTTTGAACCCCAAATTTTGAGACAGAGAATTATACACCAGTAATAATCCACTGTAATTTTTACAGGATTTTGGAATTTTATTAAAGCACTTGTAGTTCAAACCCACTCCAAAAACTTAAAGAGAATAAAGAAAAAGAAAGAAGAAATAAACCTCACTCCAATGAGTCCAACTTGAATTCTTGTCAAAACTCACTGAGCCTTAAAAAGAATTCAGTGAACCCCAAAATAAAACCTACCACTTGCCTTAGCTAAGTTTGACCCAAG
>JAOPSE010001915.1:0-107968 GCA_029449295.1 Zea luxurians
CATCCCAAGCCTTGGCCACATGCATCACAATAAATGTTAAATCCCTTCTGTAGATCTGGCATAACCAACACTGGTGGTGACATCAACCTCTTCTTTAATTGATCAAAGCTACCTTGGCACTTCTCGTCCCACTTGAACACTCTTCCCTTCTCCAGAAGCGAGATCATAGGCTTAGCAATCTTAGAAAATCCTTCAATAAATCTCCGGTAGTATCCTGCAAGCCCCAAGAAACTCTGAATCTTCGTAACTGTAGTGGGTACGCTCCACGCCATAATCTCCTTGACTTTAGCAGGATCCACTGATATCCCTCCATTAGAAATGATATGTCCAAGGAATGACACCTCATTAATCTAGAACTCGCATACTATACTTGGCGTAGAGTTGATTATCTCGTATCTTCTGTAGCACCAATCTCATATGTTCCTCATGATCACTATCACTCTTGGAATAAATAAGAATATCGTCGATGAATACTACGACGAATCTGTCTAGATACTCCATAAACACCTTATTCATCAGATTCATAAAATAGACCAGTGCATTAGTTAGTCCAAATGACATAACCGTGAACTCATATAATCCATATCGGGTTGAGAAAGCTGTCTTGGGAATATTCGATAGCCTAATCTTTATTTGATGGTATCCCGATCGGAGATCAATCTTTGAGAATACCCTAGCACCTCTCATCTGATCAAATAAATCCTCAACGTGGGGTAACAGATACTTTTCTTGATAGTAACATCATTAAGGGATCTATAGTCCACACACATCCTTTGTGATCCATCCTTCTTCTGTATAAACAGAACCGGCGCTCACCAAGGTGAGGAACTCGGACAAATGTACCCATCCTCTTGTAACTCCGTTAACTTCTTCTTAAGTTCTTTTAACTCTTCTACAGACATCCTGTATGGCTGTTTAGAAATAGGAGCAATCCCAGGTAAGAGATCAATGACAAACTCAACTTCCCTATCTGGTGGCATCCCTGGTAACTCCTCTGGAAAGACATCCGGAAAATCCCTAACCACACGGATGTTGTCACCAACAAACTCCTCAGCTATAAAGAATGCTGCACGTCTGAAAGAGGTAGTTACTGCAATTTCAACTTGGAATCTTTCTCCTTTAGGGCTGGTGAGTTCTACAGTACCCTACCACATTGTATAATGGCCTTTGACTTTCTTAGCCATGACATACCAAGGATCAGATCTATACTGCTTGCCTCTAATATTATAGCGGTAGCCCAGAATTCTCTTCCCATAATTGTTAATGTCAATCTATGTGTCATATAACTTGCCTCAATAGGCCCTTTAGGTGTAATTACTATCATTGGTGTTTTCATATTTTCCAGTGGTAACTCATTTGTGTTGGCAAATCGAGCAGACATGAATGAATGTGTAGGACCAGAATCAAATAATATTGTTGCAGGAATAGCATTCATGTAAAACATACCAAGTGCAATGTCAGCTCCTTTCACAGTAGCATCAGCGCTGACCTAATTAACCCTAGCAATAGAGAATCCCTTGCCAGATCCTGGAGTCTGCTACTTATTCTGAACTGGGGTAGTAGCAATCCTCTGTGGGCAAACATTTGCATAATGTCTAGTCTTCCCACACTTGTAGCAAGTAGTGCCTGCACTCTGTCCTGAAAACTTCGTCGGGGTGCTAGTGGGGGTAGCCTAACGAGTCGGTGGAGTCCCCTAAGGTGAGTGCTGAGCTGGGCACTGGCCTCCGCCAGTGCGAACGGGTGTACCCTAGGGTGAACTGTAGCAAGGACGAACACTGCTGCTTCCCTGACCCTGGGATATAGCCTTCCTCTTCAAATCTCCTAGCTGAACACGCTTGTGTTCAATAGCTAGGGCCTTGTCAAGCAGTCTCTGGAATGAAGGAAATGTATGTGCCACTAGAGCATACTATAGAGGTCCATTAAGTCCTTCAATAAAATGCTCTTGCTTCCTCTCATCTTCAGCAACTTCATCTGGTGCATATCTGGAGAGCTGAATGAACTTATCGCGGTACTCACTGACTGACATGCTCCCCTGCTTCAGCGATAGAAATTCTTCTTCTTAATCTTCATCAGTCCTGCTGGTATATGATAGTTCCTGAACTGCGTAGCGAACTCCGCCCATGTGATAGTATCAGCAGCATCGTGGGCAGCAGTGTATGAATCCCACCAATCAACACCAGGACCTGTCAGACGACCAGAAGCATATAGAACCTTCTCCCAGTCAGAGCATTGTGCAATAATCAACATCTTTTCCACAGACTTTAGCCAATTATCAGCGTCCAGTGGATCAGGAGAACTAGCGAATGTCGATGGCTTATGACTCATGAACTCCCGGTGCATGTCCCGGGGTGGGACTGCTGGTGGTGGTGGAGGCAGTGGTGTTTGCTGATGTGTTGTTGCTACTGCGCCCTTCTCTCCTGGCGTATCTCCTCTCGCTCTTGGCGTATCTCCTGTCGTATATCTTCTCGCTCTTGGTGCATCTCCTGGCGTTCCTGCCGCATCTGCGCGTGCATATCCGCCATGGTGTCAGCCATCTGTTGCATTATCCTCATCTGTGCTGCAACAGCTGGGTCAACTACTACTGGTGGAGGTTGTGGAGGATCCATCTCAGGTTGTTGTTGCTATGGTTGTCTAACTATCCTCCGAGTGTGTCGATTGGGAGGTAGATCAATTCCACCACCCTTCCTGGTATTGACCATCTGAGTTAGAAACATATGGTAAGAGAGAAAGGATTGTAGACAAGGCAGGTAATTACGAGGCATGTTACTTTGGGGGATTTATTAGCTAAGAAGATTAATGTTTTACCTACCAAAGCTAATTCATTACCTTATGGTGGTACATGCTAAGATGTCCATTTATAATATATCAATCAATCAAAGAAGCAAATCAGGAATTTATCATCACGACAATCAACCAACATTTTTAAATAGAGAAAATAGTTTCAAATTTTGTTTTAGGTTTCCTATCTCTTAACAATGTCATAAATGTAGGATTCCAAGGTGTGAAACCCATCTTGTCTTAGAGTAGAAAAGATAAGAGTAATCAGAGTATGACAACAAAAGGTGAGACAGGATCAAGATAAGTATATAATGAATTAGAGTAAGGTAAGTAGGTATGAGTTTTGTCCATTTCTATCTAGGTTTCGTCCTACAGTCAACATTTCCCCTGATACCACTTCTGTCACACCCGGATTTAAGGAACAAAGCCGGGTGCATCTCATACATGCACCAAATAAGACAACATATATAATAATTGAAAGTCGCCTAGAGGGGGGGTGAATAGGCAAATCTAAAATTTATAAAGTTTAAGCACACTACAAGCCGGGGTTAGCGTTAGAATTAAAGTCAAGTCCGAAAGAAAGGGCGAAAAACAAATCACAAGCAAATAAGGCGGATGACACGGTGATTTGTTTTACAGAGGTTCGGTTCTTGCAAACCTACTCCCCGTTGAGGTGGTCACAAAGACCGGGTCTCTTTCAACCCTTTCCCTCTCTCAAACGGTCACCTAGACCGAGTGAGCCTTTCTCTTCAATCAAATGGGACACTAAGTCCACTACAAGGACCACCACAACTTGGTGTCTCTTGTTTTGATTACAAGTGAGTTGAACACAAGAAAGAAGGAAGAAGAAAAGCAATCCAAGCGCAAGAGCTCAAATGAACACAAATGTCTCTCTCTCATCACTAATTTGGTTGGAGTGATTCCGGACTTGGGAGAGGATTTGATCTCTTTGATTGTGTCTTTGAATGAAGTCTAGAGCTCTTGTATGTGGTTTGAAGGCTGAAAACTTGGATGCATTGAAGTGTGGTGGTTGGGGGGTATTTATAGCCCCAACCACCAAGTTGACCGTTGGTGAAGGCTTCCATCGAATGGCGCACCGGACAGTCCGGTGCGCTAGCCACGTCACCAGGCCGTTGGATTCCGACCGTTGGAGCTTCTGACAACTGGGTCACCGGATAGTCCGTTGGTGCACCGGACAGGTCCTGTTCACTGTCCGGTGTGCCTTCTGATGCCTGCTCTGACTCTGCGCACGCAGTCGGCACTGTTCCTCTTCACTGTAGCCGTTGCAGACGACCGTTGGCGCTTGGAGCTGTTGCTCCGCTTGGTGCACCGGACAGTCCGGTGAATTATAGCGGAGTGGCTCCCATAATTCCTGAAGGTGGCAAGTTTGGAGTTGGGTTCCCTGGTGCACCGGACACTGTCCGGTGGTGCACCGGACAGTCCGGTGGTGCACCGGACAGTCCGGTGCGACAGACCAGGGCACACTTCAGTTGTCTTTTGCTCTTTTTATTTGAACCCTTTCTTGGACTTTATATTGGTTTGTGTTGAACCTTTGGCACCTGTAGAACTCAATTTGTGTTAGGCAATTCAACCACCAAAATTCATATAGGAAAAGGTGTAAGCCTATTTCCCTTTCAATCTCCCCCTTTTTGGTGATTGATGCCAACACAAACCAAAGCAAATATAAAAGTGCAGAATTGAACTAGTTTGCATAAGGTAAGTGCAAAGGTTGCTTGGAATTGAAACCAATAATTATTTCTAACAGATATGCATGGATGGCTTTCTTCTTATTTAAAATTTTGGACCACGCTTGCACCACTTGTTTTGTTTTTGCAACTGTTTTGGAAATTCTTTTCAAAGTATTTTGCAAATAGTCAAAGGTAAATGAGTAAGATTTTGAGAAGCATTTTCAAGATTTGAAATTTTCTCCCCCTGTTTCAAATGCTTTTCCTTTGACTAAACAAAACCCCCTCAAAGAAGTTCTCCTCTTAGTGTTCAAGAGGGTTTTATATATTAATTTTGAAGAGGGTATACCAATTTGAAATTATATCAAAAATAAGATACCAATTGAAAAATCTTTTCTCAACATAAATTTGAAAGACTACATTTTTGAAATTGGTGGTGGTGCGGTCCTTTTGCTTTGGGCTAATACTTTCTCCCCCTTTGGCATGAATCGCCAAAAACGGATACTTGTGAGTGAAATATAAGCCCTTGTTATCAAACTTTCTCCCCCTTTGGTAAATAATATAGGAGTGAAGATTATACCAAATTGGAGAGCGTTGTAGAGCGACGACGAAGTATGAATAATTCGATGGAGTGGAGTGGAAGCCTTTTGTCTTCGCCGAGGACTCCATTTCCCTTTCAATCTATGACTTAGCATAATATTCACTTGAAAAACATTAGTCATAGCACATGAAAGAGAGATGATCAAAGGTATATAAATGAGCTATGTGTGCAAAAATATTAGTCAAAATTCCTAGAATCAAGAATATTTAGCTCATGCCTAAGTTTGGTAAAGGATTTCTCATCTAATGGCTTGGTAAAGATATCGGCTAATTGATCTTGGGTGTTAATATAAGCAATCTCTATATCTCCCCGTTGTTGGTGATCCCTCAAAAAGTGATACCGAATGGCTATGTGCTTAGTGCGGCTGTGCTCAACGGGATTATCCGCCATGCGGATTGCACTCTCATTATCACATAGAAGAGGAACTTTGGTTAATTGGTAACCATAGTACCTAAGGGTTTGCCTCATCCAAAGCAATTGCGCGCAACAATGTCCTGCGGCAATATACTCGGCTTCGGCGGTAGAAAGAGCTATAGAATTTTATTTCTTAGAAGCCCAAGACACTAGAGATCTTCCCAAGAACTGGCAAGTCCCTGATGTGCTCTTTCTATCAATCTTACACCCTGCCCAATCAGCATCGGAATAACCAATTAAATCAAAGGTGGATCCCCTGGGGTACCAAAGGCCAAACTTAGGAGTATAAACTAGATATCTCAAGATTCGTTTCACGGCCCTAAGGTGAACTTCCTTAGGATCGGCTTGGAATCTTGCACACATGCATACGGAAAGCATAATATCCGATCGTGAAGCACATAAATAGAGTAAAGAACCTATCATCGACCGATATACCTTTTGATCTATGGATTTACCTCCCATGTCGAGGTCGAGATGCCCATTGGTTCCCATGGGTGTCTTGATGGGCTTGGTATCCTTCATCCCAAACTTTGCAAGAATGTCTTGAATGTACTTCGTTTGGCTAATAAAGGTGCCTTCTTGGAGTTGCTTGACTTGAAAGCCTAGAAAACACTTCAACTCCCCCATCATTGACATCTCGAATTTGTGAACCATAATCCTACTAAACTCTTCACATGTAGATTTGTTAGTAGACCCAAATATGATATCATCAACATAAATTTGGCATACAAACAAATCATTTGCAATGGTTTTGGTGAAGAGAGTAGGATCGGCTTTTCCGACTTTGAAGCCATTAGCGATAAGAAAATCTCTTAGGCATTCATACCATGCTCTTGGGGCTTGCTTGAGCCCACAAAGCGCCTTAGAGAGTTTATAGACATGGTTAGGATACTCACTATCTTCAAAGCCGGGGGGTTGCTCAACATAGACCTCCTCCTTGATTGATCCATTGAGGAAGGCACTCTTCACATCCATTTGATAAATCTTGAAGCCATGGTAAGTAGCATAGGCAAGTAATATACGAATTGACTCAAGCCTAGCTCAGGTGCATAGGTTTCACCGAAATCCAAACCTTCGACTTGTGAATATCCCTTGGCCACAAGTCGGGCTTTGTTCCTTGTCACCACACCATGCTCATCTTGCTTGTTGCGGAGAACCCATTTGGTTCCTACAACATTTTGGTTAGGACGTGGAACTAAATGCCATACCTCATTCCTCGTGAAGTTGTTGAGCTCCTCTTGCATCGCCAGCACCCAATCCGAATCTTGAAGTGCTTCCTCTACCCTGTGTGGCTCAATAGAGGAAACAAAAGAGTAATGTTCACAAAAATGAGCAACACGAGGTCGAGTGGTTACCCCCTTATGAATATCGCTGAGAATGGTGTTCACGGGGTGATCTCGTTGGATTGCTTGGTGGACTCTTGGGTGTGGCGGTCTTGGACCGTCATCATCTTTCTTGTCTTGATCATTGGCATCTCCCCCTTGATCATTGCCCTCCTCTTGAGGTGGCTCATCTTCTTGATCATCATTTTCATCCTCTTGAGCTTGATCCTCATCTTGAGTTGGTGGAGATGCTTGCATGGAGGAAGATGGTTGATCTTGTGCTTGTAGAGGCTCTTCAGATTCCTTAGGACACACAACCCCGATGGACATGTTCCTAAGTGCGACGCATGGAGCCTCTTCATCATCTAGCTCATCAAGATCAACTTGCTCTACTTGAGAGCCGTGAGTCTCATCAAACACAATGTCACAAGAAACTTCAACTAGTCCAGTGGACTTGTTAAAGACTCTATATGCCCTTGTGTTTGAATCATAACCAAGTAAAAAGCCTTCTACAGCCTTAGGAGCAAATTTAGATTTTCTACCTCTTTTAACAAGAATAAAGCATTTGCTACCAAAGACTCTAAAATATGAAACATTGGGCTTTTTACCGGTGAGGAGTTCATATGATGTCTTCTTGAGGATTCAGTGAAGATATAACCGGTTGATGGCGTAGCAAGCGGTGTTGACCGCCTTGGCCCAAAACCGATCCGAAGTCTTGTATACATCAAGCATGGTCCTTGCCATGTCCAATAGAGTTCTATTCTTCCTCTCCACTACACCATTTTGTTGTGGTGTGTAGGGAGAAGAGAACTCATGCCTGATGCCCTCCTCCTCAAGGAAGCCTTCAATTTGTGAATTCTTGAACTCTGTTCCGTTGTCGCTTCTTATTTTCTTGATCCTCAAGCCGAACTCATTTTGAGCCCGTCTCAAGAATCCTTTCAAAGTCTCTTGGGTTTGTGATTTTTCCTGTAAAAAGAATACCCAAGTGAAGCGAGAATAATCATCCACAATGACTAGACAGTACTTACTCCCGCCGATGCTTATGTAAGCTATCGGGCTGAATAGATCCATGTGAAGTAGCTCTAGTGGCCTGTCAGTTGTCATGATGTTCTTATGTGGATGATGAACACCAACTTGCTTCCCTGCTTGACATGCGTTAAAAACCCTGTCTTTCTCAAAATGAACATTTGTTAGTCCCAAAATGTGTTCTCCCTTTAGAAGCTTATGAAGATTCTTCATCCCAACGTGGGCTAGTCGGCGATGCCAGAGTCAACCCATGTTAGTCTTAGCAATTAAGCAAGTGTCGAGTTCAGCTCTATTAAAATCAACCAAGTATAGCTGACCCTCTAACACACTCTTAAATGCTATTGAATCATCACTTCTTCTAAAGACAGTAACACCTATATCCATAAAAAGACAGTTATAACCCATTTTACATAACTGAGAAACTAAAAGCAAGTTGTAATCTAAGGAATCTACAAGAAAAACATTGGAAATAGAATGGTCAGGTGATATAGCAATTTTACCCAAACCTTTGACCAAACCTTAATTTCCATCCCTGAATATGATAGCTCTTTGGGGATCTTGGTTTTTCTCATAGGAGGAGAACATCCTTTTCTCCCCTGTCATGTGGTTTGTGCACCCGCTATCGATGATCCAACTTGAGCCCCCGGATGCATAAACCTACAAAACAAATTTAGGCCTTGTTCTTAGGTACCCAAACGGTCTTGGGTCCTTTCACATTAGAAACAAGCACCTTGGGTACCCAAACACAAGTCTTTGACCCCTTGTGTTTGCCCCCTACATATTTGGCAACTACCTTGCCTGATTTGTTAGTTAGCACATAAGAAGCATCAAAAGTCTTAAATGAAATGTTAGGCTCATTTGATGCAATAGGAGTTTTCTTCTTAGGCAATTTAGCTTTAGTGGATTGCCTAGAACTAGATGCCTCACTCTTATACATAAAAGCATGATAAGAGCCAGAGTGAGACTTCCTAGAGTGAATTCTCCTAATTTTGTGTTCAGGATAACCGACAGGGTATAAAATGTAACCCTCGTTATCCTGAGGCATGGGAGCTTTGCCCTTAACAAAGTTAGACAATCTTTTAGGAGGGGCATTAAGCTTGACATTGTCTCCCTGTTGGAAGCCAATGTCGTCCTTAATGCCAGGGCGTCTCCCATTATAGAGCATGCTTCTAGCAAATTTAAAATTTTCATTTTCTAAGTCATGCTCATTAATTTTGGCACTAAGTTGAGCTATGTGATCATTTTGTTGTTTAATTAAAGCTAGGTGATCATGAATAGCATCAACATTAATGTCTCTACATCTAGTGCAAATAGTAACATGCTCAACGGTAAATGTAGAGGGTTTGCTAGTATTTAATTCAATAATCTTAGCATGTAAAATAGCATTCTCATCTCTAAGATTAGAAATAGAAGCATTGCAAACATTTAAATCTTTAGCCTTAGCAATTAATTTTTCATTCTCAATTTTAAGGCTAGAGAGGGATGCATTCAATTTGTCAATCTTAGCAATCAAATTAGCATTATCATTTCTAAGATTGACAATTGAATCATCACAAACATTTGATTTCTCAACTTTAGCAATTCATTTGGCATTTTCATTTCTAAGGCTAGAAATAGTGTCATGGCAAGTGCTTAGCTCACTAGTTAATTTTTCACATTTTTCTACCTCTAGAGCATAAGCATTTTTAGTCTTAACATGCTTTTTGTTTTCCTTAATAAGGAAGTCCTCTTGGCTATCCAAGAGTTCATCCTTCTCATGAATAGCACTAATCAATTCATTTAATTTCTCTTTTTGTTGCATGTTAAGATTGGCAAAAAGAGTGAGCAATTTATCCTTATCACTAGAGGTTGCATACTTAGTGGAGGATCTTGATTTTACCTTCTTCTTCTTGCTGTCCTTTGCCATGAGGCACTTGTGGCCGACGTTGGGGAAGAGAAGGCCTTTGGTGACGGCGATGTTTGCGGCGTCCTCGTCGGAGGAGGAGTCAGTGGAGCTCTTGTCGGAGTCCCACTCCCTGCAAACATGGGCATCGCCGCCCTTCTTATTATAGTACCTCTTCTTTTCTCTTCTCTTTCCCTTCTTGTCGTCGCCCCTGTCACTATCACTAGACAAAGGACATTTAGCGATAAAATGACCGAGCTTACCACATTTGTAGCAAACCTTCTTGGAGCGGGGTTCGTAATCTTTCCCCCTCCTTTGATTGAGGATTTGGCGGAAGCTCTTGATGATGAGCGTCATTTCCTCGTTGTCGAGCTTGGAGGCGTCGATGGGAATCCTACTTGGTGTAGAATCCTTCTTTTCTTCTTCCGTCGCCTTGAATGCGACGGGTTGCACCTCGGGTGTTGAGGTGGCGCCTTGCTCGATGATTTTCTTGGAGCCTTTGATCATCAATTCAAAGCTCACAAATTTTCCTATTACTTCCTCGGGAGACATTAGTTTATACCTTGGATCACCATGAATTAATTGAACTTGTGTAGGGTTAAGAAAAATGAGTGATCTAAGAATAACCTTGACCATCTCATGGTCATCCCATTTGGTGCTCCCGAGGTTGCGCACTTGGTTTACCAAGGTCTTGAGCCGGTTGTACATTGCTTGTGGTAATCCCCTTGGTGAAGCATGAATCGACCGAGCTCCCCCTCGATCGTCTCCCTCTTGGTGATCTTGGTCACCTCGTCTCCTTCGTGCGCGGTCTTGAGCACGTCCCAAATCTCCTTTGCACTCTTCAACCCTTGCACCTTGTTATACTCCTCTCGACTTAGAGAGGCGAGGAGTATAGTAGTGGCTTGGGAGTTGAAGTGTTGGATTTGTTCGACCTCCTCCGAATCATAATCGTTGTCCCCTTCCTTTGGTACCTGCGCTCCATACTCAACAATATCCCATATGCTTTTGTGGAGTGAGGTTAGGTGATGCCTCATTTTATCACTCCACATAGAATAATCTTTACCATCAAACATAGGTGGTTTGCCTAATGAGACAGAAAGTAATGAAGTGCATTTTGAAATACGAGGGTAGCGAAGGGGCATCTTACTATACTTCTTGGGCTCATGGCGCTTAGAAGTGGCGGATGCCGATTCTGAGCCGGAGGTGGAGGGTGACGAAGAGTCGGTCTCATAGTAGACCACTTTCTTCATCTTCTTCTTCTTCTCACCTTTCCATTGGGACTTGATGGAGGAAGAGGATTCCTCCTTGTGCTTGTGGGCGGACTCCCTTGAGTGCATTCTCCCCGAGCTTGCGGACTTGTTGCCGGTCCCGATCTCCCTCATGGCGGATGCTCCCGACATCACTTCGAGCGGTTAAGCTCTAATGAAGTACCGGACTCTGATACCAATTGAAAGTCGCCTAGAGGAGGGGTGAATAGGCAAATCTGAAATTTATAAAGTTTAAGCACACTACAAGCCGGGGTTAGCGTTAGAATTAAAGTCGAGTCCGAAAGAGAGGGCGAAAAACAAATCACAAGCAAATAAGGCGGATGACAAGGTGATTTGTTTTACCGAGGTTCGGTTCTTGCAAACCTACTCCCCGTTGAGGTGGTCACAAAGACCGGGTCTCTTTCAACCCTTTCCCTCTCTCAAACGGTCACCTAGACCGAGTGAGCCTTTCTCTTCAATCAAATGGGACACTAAGTCCACTACAAGGACCACCACAACTTGGTGTCTCTTGTTTTGATTACAAGTGAGTTGAACACAAGAAAGAAGGAAGAAGAAAAGCAATCCAAGCGCAAGAGCTCAAATGAACACAAATGTCTCTCTCTCTAGTCACTAATTTGGTTGGAGTGATTCTGGACTTAGGAGAGGATTTGATCTCTTTGATTGTATCTTTGAATGAAGTCTAGAGTTCTTGTATGTGGTTTGAAGGCTGAAAACTTGGATGCATTGAAGTGTGGTGGTTGGGGGGTATTTATAGCCCCAACCACCAAGTTGACCATTGGTGAAGGCTTCTATCGTATGGCGCACCGAACAGTTGTAGCATCCCAAAAATTCAAATTCTGAAATATTCTCAAACTCGCTCTAAATTCAAAATGAATTTCAAATTTTGTTTCAAAATGTTTGTTTGCAAGTTGATATCAACAAGTAAAATATAGTAGTCTATATTCTCTCTAAAATCCTCCTCAAAATATCCTACAAATATTTCCCTAGTGATCACCCTCAAACTCTTTCAGAAATACTGCCCAAATATTACACTGATATATCTCTAGATATTTTCCTCTTGAGAAATACCTTCAGAATCATTTTTCAAGTCCCCACAAATATTTTCTTCATAACTTTCCTAATGCTCACACGTATACGTATGCCTCCGGTGTCATACGTTGAGCTCTACAAGCTAATTACACTCATATAAGACAAATCCATGCTAATCTCCCACTAATCCTCTCATCCTCCCACTAATCCTCTCATCCCTCCCCCTAATCCCCCCACCATGGCTATAAATAGAGGGGCAAGGGCCTCCTCTCATCCCACCCCAAGCCATTTCATAGCAACTCTCTCCCCCCCCACACACCCACTCCATGTTCCACACAAGCACACACTAGCACAAGGATCGTTCGGTCGTTCTTCGATCGTTCGTCCCCCTGTTCTTAGTTGTTCGTTCGTTCGTCCGATCGTTCGTCCGATCGTTCATGGTTCGTTCGTCCGTTCGTCCGATCGTTCGATCGTTCGTCCGTTCGTTCGTCCAAATAATATTTTTCCTGCCGTTATGCTGCCGAAATTCCGATCGTCCGTTTGTTCGATCATTCGATCGTTCATCGTTCGTTCATAGTTCCTATTCATCGTTCATCGTTCGTTCATCGTCACTATTTACCGTTACTATTTACCGTTACTATTTACCGTCACTATTTACCGTTACTATTTACCGTTACTATTTACCGTTACTATTTACCGTTACTATTTACCGTCACTATTTACCGTTACTATTTACCATTACTATTTACCGTTACTATTTACCGTCACTATTTACCATCACTATTTACCGTCACTATTTACTGTTACTATTTACCGTTACTGTTCATCGATCATCCAATCACCCCAAATTTCAACTACTCATCCATCATGCTGTCCAGTCCACCTAAGACCAGCCAGACCCATATTCCAGTTATACAAACTCCGGCGACTGTGATTTTCCTTCCAGTGGGAACTTCCCATCTGGTCACCCATCCTAGGTTTCTCCAAGTTGAGCACGCTTAACTTGAGATTCCTTCGAACCAGGCTTCCAAACTCAGATTCCAATAATTCTCGTTTCTAAATTCTTATCAAACTATTCCCTATCCAACCATGTCATCCCTTAAGCATGGTTCATATTCCAGAAAACTCCCAAAATACTCTTGTCCCATATTCTGCCTATAACTCTCCTGTTCATACTAAGTCAGATGATTCATTCGTCACTATTCTCACCAACAGTGAACTTCACTGTGCTACACCACATACACCCAGCTATAAATACACCTAGCTACCCTCTCCCTCTCCACACACACTCAACACCCTCAGCCAAGGAAAACACCCCACCCACTAAGTTACTCCGCTCTGCCGGCTACACGCATAGTGTCGCTTCGCCTCCAGTCCACCCTCCTGTTATCGGAGCATTCGTCTCGTCTCGTGCAGGCCAGATCTGCAAGTCTACGCCAGGCGGTGGAGCTAGAAGCCAGTTCCGCGAGCTCTCCTTCCCCCTTTGCCGGATAAGCACGGCAAGCTCACTGGATCCCTTTGATGCATAAATTACCTATGTTTTTCAACCACAACCCTCAGCCTGTTATTTTATGCATGATATGATTTTGAGACAAGTTATTATGGCCACCCAGCCGTTTGCCGCAATCAATCCCTGATATATTTGTTACAAATGATTTGAGGAAAGGTGTGAGTTTTCAAAAGAAAATGCTTTTCAAAATGTGTATGATGAAGGGTTTTCACCCTTATCACCTTTGAGTAGGGATGATCAGGGACTCCCTGGTTTAGGGGAGGGCCTAAGGTGATGGCTCAGCTGGTTTAGGTGTGAGCAGAAGGATCGTCCCCTCACATAAGGACCGGTTTGTCATCCTTCACTACCTGTACTCATGATAAGTACAACCACTCGAGACTGTGTGGGCAGTCGCTCAATCTGAACTCGTACGGTCCAACCCCAGGGTTATGAAGGCTGGGGAGCACTGGGAGGATAAGGAGGGGGAATGTTTTGTCCGGTTTGGACATGGTGGTGGCCTGACTCCTTCCGGTATAACCGTTAAGGTTAGGACGTGCGAGGAAAGAAAGAGATTCGGCATTCGGGTCTCACGACGGTGAGATCGCAGAAACCGGACTAGTGGGTAAAGTGTACACCTCTGCGCAGAGTTCAAACCTATTCGAATAGTCCGTGTCCACAGGAATGGACGAGTCTGGTATGGTATGGCAATTAATGTCTTATTTTCAAAAAAGGGTGTGTTTGAGAAAAATGGTTTTTAAAAGGTCCGGCGGTTGAGCCGTGAGCTATGGTGGACGGGAAGTCCAGTAGCTGTTTTTGAAAATGAAAACCAGTGGGAAACCGCTGAGATACCTGGATGGTTTAGTCCAGGGGATTTTGTTCTATATTGAAAAACTTCCTGCTCCTTTGGGAGAGGATGCGCTTTGCAAAATACAAAATGTTTTACAAAACAACCCTGCATAAAATATTGCTCTTTCTGCAAAATATCCTGAGCTCTAGATATTCCAAGCATTATATCTGATTTCCCCATTCCACGGGTGAAGGTGGGCTGCTGAGTACGTTTGTACTCACCCTTGCTTATTTGTTGTTTTTCAGAAAAAGGAGATCGGGTAAGAGTTACGACTGTTTCCAACCTTGCCTGTGGCTGTTGGACCGCTGATTTGCTTCGCTGCGTATATCGGGCTGCTTCAGTCCCACTCTGATGATATGTCCCGAGTTGTGGACCAACTCTTAAAGTTGTTCACCACCTTTATAGGTTTGTATCGTTTAAGAAGATCTGTAATCATCTGATGTATAAATGTGTTTACTAGCCTTTTGGGACTAGTAATTGTATCACATTTGAGTCCTAGAGGATTGGGGCGCTTCAGGTGGTATCAGAGCTGTTAGGTTGGCCGCAGGACGTAACCCTTAGCCTGATCAAAAGTTTTTGAGTCAAAACTATTTTCTTAAAAAAGATTCTTGCTCTCATCCCTTCATTTCAAAAATGCTTTTCTCCTTTCCTTCTCTCAGAAGTCAGATGGAGGTCCGCTGCCAAACCAGCTTCTGCCAGAATGAAGATGGTTTCCCCAAGTTGCTGAGAGCATGCACAGTCCACCTCGGAATCAGGAGCCAGCCAGAGTATGATGGTCGTGAATTCATCGAGCATGGCACAGAGAAGTGTGTCGTGACTGTGTACATTGGATCCAGTCCGCACCATGTGGAATGGAGTGTCACTGCTGCTGGGCACAGATTCAAAGACACCTGCCAAGTCGTCGCTCGCAAGGCATTGAGGGCCCTGTGTCAAATTTATGAAGAAGTGGCTGACACCCCGCTCAGATTCTTTCCGCCCTTTCAGAGAAACCGTCCCGTTTGGATGGCCAGGATGCGTGCATTGGAAGGTCAGCAGCTGCTTGAGGACGACCCCTCAGTCGTTTACCTCACTGCATACCTGCTCACCCTGGATGCACAGTATGATTTCTTGGCTCGGCACCACCGTCAAATGATTGCCCGAGCAGAAGATGCAGAGAAGAGCAACCGTCAGCTCCATGTGGATCTCACCACAACTCAAGCCTGTGTAGCTGCATTGGAAAGTCGTGAAGTCATTGCTGTTGAAGCCCTGAAGCAAGCCAAGGATGAGCATGTCCAGAAGCTGATGGAGGCCTACTTGGTAACCCATAACCAACATAGAGCCCTGCGGATCCAAGAGCCCGCTTCATCCAACCCTGTTCAACCCATCAGAGCTAAAGACCCCCAGATTCTTAAAGGTCACCCGGTCTCTATCAGAGGAGAGAAGAAGGCTTGGGAACTCCCGAAAGGAGCCATAGTCTTGGAAGGAATTCCAGTCTTCCCTCAGGTTATGGATAAGCAAGAGCACCCTGAATCCTCCCAAGATCCCCCGCCGGAGTTGTTTGAGCCCCTTACCATGAAGAAGATTCCAGCACCATCCCTTGAAGTCAAGGAAGAAGCTGCAAGCACCTCGCCAGCACCGCCGCCCTCTGAGGAACTACAAGAGCCAGTCCAGCTTGAAGAAGAGTTCGACCCCAAGCTGCCATCTCAGCCGCCGCCAGAAGAAGTCATCAACATCAGCTCCCTCTTGACCCATCCAGGAGATGTCTCAGATTGAAGTTGTGTGTCAGGCTCGCTAGAAGAGAAGCTGCCAGATCTTAGTTAGTTATGCCCAGTCCTCTGCATGCATTGGGTAGTGAAGTTTTTCTTCACTTTGGCTAGAGCCCTGCATGTATGAGAGGTAATCGTGTAGTCCCGTGCTTTGAAAAACTCTATTTGTGTGGCCCCCTAGGGCATTTCAAAATGAATTTTGCTTGATGTTTTCTCCCCTTTCATGTGCATATGAGGTGCTTTAACGTTAGTGCTCATAAGTTGCATTTAGCATAGTTCTCAATTCAGGAGCCAAGCAATAGTAGTTATGCTTAGCCCTCGAATCTGAGTAGTCTGTGCTTTGGAAAAACTCTATTCTTCCCTTATTCAAAACATTTGATTTGTTTGTGCTTATCATTGCTGAGCTTGTGTGTTTTCTTTCTTTTTAAGAAAGGTTTTCTCTAAAAACATAGATCACAAATTAGAGCTAATCCTCACCTTATGCTTCCATTCTCATCTTAACCCATCTCAAGAGAAAAGTGCCTTACCCAAGAAGATACCGAAAAGCTTACCCTTGAAGCCTGGAATAAGCTACAGAAGAAACCTATCCAGCCGCTCAGTCAAAAGGACCGACCATGAGAATCAAAGCACTGCCCCTGAGTCAAAGTGAGCAGGAAAGAGGACAGAAGGAGTTATTACCATACAGAGAGGCAAAGATTCTTGGAACCAGAGACCACAAACATCAGGGTCATTGACCCCACCACTCACCCGTGCCCCCGCACGCGTGCCCGCCTCCATGCGCACTAGCACCACCGCCCACGCCCCCTTTGCAGCGCACTACCGATGCCCACCCCCCTTTGCAGCTCACCCACTACCACCATCATCGCCGGCAACATGCCCCCTTCCCCCTTGTCGCGCCTGCTGCCTCGTGTCACCTACTCCATCACCGCCACTCCGCACCCGAGCACCCACACTCGCCTATAAAACCCCCCCACCAGCTCCCTCAATCCCCACGTCACTCAAAGAAAAAACACACCTGATAAAAAAACCCACTGCCAAATAGCAAGCAACTCCATTTTCCACTCCCTCGCCCCTAAGATCACAATGCTTGGTGATTCTTGGGTTGAAGACTGTTGCACATGGTTCATAGTCTTTGGTTTCCTCCAGTGTATGATAGTAATACTCTTTGATAGAATCCTCCAGTGGGAAGAGTGTAAAGCCCAAATTGTAAATCATAAAAATAAAGAATTACCTCTTTATATGTGTGTAGCTTCCACTTATTAGTACATGTGAACAAACATTGTTTTATTTATTTGGAGTAAATAACCAATAACCTATAAAATAAAATTGTGCATCATGTTGGCTTTTATTTGTATGTGCATTTAATAATAATGGAAGTCACATTAATAGAAAGGAATTCATATCCAAATTTGAGAATTAATGACTAACTTGAGTAATTGAGAGTGCGAAATAATCAAGAAAAGAAAGGAGAAAATACTAAACAATACATGAAAATAAATTTAAATGATGGGTTCATCCCATGCTAGAGTGCTCAAATTTCATATTTGAACCGAGTCCAAAGTTTGCCACAAGGGTTGAATTCAAAAATTTGGAATTCAAAATAAAAAGAAAACAAACCAGGAAAAAAAGAAATGAATAAAACCCCTAACTGGGCCTCAACACCCCATTTTGGCCCACTCCCGAACTCAAGCCGCGCGGCCCAGGTACCTAACGCCAGCCCAAGTCGCATCCGCGCCGACAGGTGGGGCCCTCTTGTCAGTCGCTCCCTCTGCTGCTCTCTTGCTCTCTCTGGTTGGTGGTACCGGGTGTCAGCGACGGCTTCTCCTCCTCGCGCGCGCGTCTCTGCAGCGGACACCGACAGGTGGGCCTGTTTTGTCAGCTGGCTTCGTTCTCAACAGAACGCGGGGCTCGCGGGCGAGCTCAACCGAACCACGATGAAGGCGCCGCCGAGATCCTCGCGCGAATGGACCGGGGAGGAAACTGCTTCGGGGCCGCGTTTGTGGGTATTTGAGCTGCACCTCCTTGCCTCTCTCGTCCACCCGCAAACCCCCACCATACCGCGCCACCGCCGTAGCAGAGAGGGAAAAGAAACCCGCCGTTGCCGCCGCCGGGGAAAACTTGGCTAACCATTGTCCAAGGCCTCGGAATCGTACCCAAGAACTCCTCTAGACCCTAGGAAAAGTAGTCATGGACTCTTCGTTTGGAAATTGTCGCCTGCTCCATCGGAATTACTCGTCGAAGCACAGCCGGTTCCTCGCTCCCGCCTTCTCCGTGGACGAGCGTCGTCTGACCTCGGCCGGCCATTGGTAAGTCCCCACCGTATTCGTCCTCCCTTCCTATAGACTATGCACTAGCGAATCGTAGGATGGTGCAGCTGAGCCCCTGAGTCCACTGTCCGGCCATGGTGTTGCCGCGGTGCACCGTGGGCGGTACTCTGGGCTTGTTGTGAGCAGGAATTGGTGGGGGAAACGGGCTCGTAATGTCACTAGTTAGGCAAGGAGCGAACGAATTAGAAGATGGCTGGCTGGGTGATTGGATTCTCAGCTTTGGCGGCCTCGCCGCCACACGGAAGCGCGCCGCCGCTACCTGGGCGAAGGAGGACGAAGGCGCCAGGGCCGTTGATCTTACCTCTGGACGGTTCAGATTAGAACGGCGCGTACCCCTTCGCCGCATTCGGTCTGCGCCGTTGATTTTTGATCGGACAGTGTGGGATAGATTTAGGGTGCGTAGAATCTCCACCGTTGATCTCTGGATCAACGTGTGGATTTACTTACCGGTTCGAGCTCGGCTTAATCTAATTTTAGCCGTAGGATTCTAATCTAAGGGCCGAGATTGGCCGAAACCCCTTCGCGTATCCACTTTGCAGAAAACCCCTCATGGTGTTTAAGAATCAACCCGCCGTCCCATAGGGACTGTAGACTGTGTCTTGGATTAATTTCGCAGGGACCCCTGCGCTTTACAGATTTTGAGGCCCAATCCAGAGAACTTTGAAAATCAGAAATTAATATCAGAAATCAATTTTTAGTGCATAAATAAATGTTAAAACTTGTTTAATTCATAGTAAATGCATATGAACTCCAAATTGGTCCATTCCAGTTCCTAAATTTTTGTAATAATATTGTCTACCCATTAGTGCCTCTGTTCTGACATGACAAACACATTAAAATTATTCTTTCACTTAATCTTGTATTAAATGCATAAAACCTTAGAAAATCCATAACTTAAAATATATAACTCCAAATTTAATGATTCCAATTCCTGTGATCTTATTTTGATGTCTAGATTATTACTGTATATTCTATTTGCATGTTTGATGTGATGTTAATTTATGCTATGCTATGTATGTATTGTATTGCTGCGAGTAGACGAGCAAGCCACTATGGAATCTGAGGTTCAACAAGTAGAGACTGCTGAGCAGGAGCTCGTGGAAGGCAAGTTGTGCCCTTGATCACTTCTTTTACCTATTCATGTTCTTATTAATCATGATGATCTGCATAGGTTAATTTTGATGGGACCCAGTAGGATACCCTAGATTTGACTATCTTTATACCTTGTTTCACCACTGGATTTACTACTAAAGTTTTGGGTAGTTCATGCTATTGCTTTATGTGGATTTGGGTATAGAGATATTCATCACTCATTGTTATACTTTTTATTATCTTTTTTATTCTTTACTATTCATGTTAAGATCATTATGTTAATGGGAACATGGAGAACCACCCGGGAAAACAGTGCTACCATAAGGGTTTAATGGGACGCTCTTGGCTGATTAACTAGGAAAGCTAGTGGAGGGCTACCTTACCCGAAAGGGGCAAGGGCAATAGGGGAGTGGTCAGTGTAGGGAGGTCCTTGGGTTGATTTTGCTGCGATGGCGGTCAGACAAGAACCCTGCACTGGAGCTTCCTATAAACTGTAGCGGGTAGTCTGAAGCTAGTGGAACTTTGTAAAGGCCTCGTAGTGGTACCCTGCCTCGCTTCCTTGGTAGAGGTGTATGGGGTCTGATCAACTCCGTGGCAAATGGGTAACACGACTTGTGGGTAAAGATGCACAACCTCTGCAGAGTGTAAAACTGGTATACTAGCCGTGCTCACGGTCATGAGCGGCTCGGACACTCACATGATTAATTTATGGAACTTAAACTTAATTTGTCATATCATTGCATTTGGGATTATTTTACTATTACTTTTATTTATTATTACTATGGTTTGGTATTTACTTACACTTAGTAACTACTAATAAAATTTTGACCAACTTATAAAAGCAATGCTCAGTTTCAGCCTTTACTTCATTGATTAGCCCTACACTACATGAACTCCCACATTTGGTGAGTTCATGCCACATTATTCCCCACGACTTGTTGAGCTATGAACGTATGTGAGCTCACTATTGCTGTCTCACACCCCCCACAGGAGAAGAGCAGGTGGTTGAAGAGGAGCCGCCTAACACTGAGGAGTTCGACTTGATCTAGGTGGCGTTTCTCAGTCGACATTGGCGCCGACGATCCTTAGTTCGTTTTATGGTTATTCCTTTATTTTGTAATAAGACTTCCGCTATGTAATAAGTACTCTGATGTTTTATGACATTTATCTCTATACACTCTGTTATTATATATGTTGTCTTCTTGGCGCATGTATGAGATGCACCCGGCTTTGTCCTTTAAAACCGGGTGTTACAGAAGTGGTATAAGAGGAAATGTTGACTGTAGGACGAAACCTAGTTAGAAATGGATAAACCCTTACCTACTTATCTTATTCTGATTCATTCTATACTTACCTTACTCTGATTCTTTCTACACTTATCTTGATCTTGTTTCACCTTCTGCTACTCTGCTCTGATTAATCTTATCTTTTCTACTCTAAAGACAAGATGGATTTCACACCTTGAAATCCTATGATCTTTTTAAGAGATAGGGAACCTAAGACAAAAATTTAAACTATTTTCTATTTTAAAAATGTTGGTTGATTGTTCTGATGCTAAATGCCTAATTTGATTCTTTGATTGACTAAATTATTATAGATGGACATCTTAGTATGTACCACCATAAGTAATAAATTAGCTATGGTAGGTAAAACATTAAACTGCTTAGCTAATAAATCCCCCAAAGTAACATGATTTGTAGTTACTGCCTTGTCTACTATTCTCTTACCATATGTGTCTAACTCAGATGGTCAATACCAGGAGGGGTGGTGGAATTGATCTGCCTCCTAATCAACACACTCGAAGGATATATAGACAACCTCAGCCACAACCAGCAGAGATGAATCCTCCTAATCCTCCACCAGGCGGAGTTGACCCACTGGTTGCTGCTCAGATGGCGGTGATGCAGTAAATGGCGGACACTATGGCTGATATGCGTGCCCAGATGCAGCAAGAACGCCAGGAAATGCGTCAGGAAAGAGAAGATATACGCCAGGAGTTGCGCCAGGAGAGAGATGAGATACGCCAAGAAAGGAGGGCGCAACAACAGCAGCTGCAACAACAACTCCAACAGTAGCAGCAACAGCAACAAGTGCCATTGCCTCCACCACCACCACCAGTTCCACCTCGTGATAAGCACCGGAGTTTATGAGTCATAAGCCACCGACCTTCGCCAGTTCGCCAGATCCACTTGATGCAGATGATTGGCTGAAAGCAATTGAGAAGATGCTCAACATTGCACAATGCACAGACCGGGAAAAGGTTTTATATGCTTCTGGACGTCTGACTGGTCCTGCTGCTGACTGGTGGGATTCTTATACTGCTGCCCATGATGCTGTGGATACTATTACTTGGGCAGAGTTCAGTACACAATTTAGGAACTACCATATTCCAGCTGGTATGATAAAGATCAAGAAGAAGGAGTTTCTGTCCTTGAAGCAAGGTAACATGTCGGTCAGCGAGTACAGAGACAAATTTATTCAGCTGTCGAGATATGCTCCGGAGGAAGTTGCTGAGGATGAGAGGAAGCAGGAGCATTTTATTGAAGGACTTAATGGACCCTTGCAGTATGCACTGGTTGCACACACCTTTCCATCCTTTCAGAGGCTACTGGATAAGGCTCTTGCTATTGAACACAAGCGTGTTCAACTGGGTGATTTGAAGAGGAAGGCTATCTCACAAGGACAGGGTAGCAACAGTGTTTGTCCTCGCTACAGTTCACCACAGGGTACACCGACTCGACCCGGAGGACCACGCCCAGTTCAGCAATCACCACTGAGGACTCCACCTCCTCGACAGGCCACTCCCACTGGCACCCCGACGAAGTTTTCAGGACAGAGTTCAGGCACTACTTGTTTCAAGTGTGGGAAGACTGGTCATTATGCAAATGTCTGCCCACAGAGGATTGCTACCACTCCAGTTCAGAACAAGCAGCAGACTCCTGGCAAGGGATATTCTATAGCTAGGGTGAATCAAGTCAGCATTGATGATACTCCTGATGGTGGTGACCTCGTACTTGGTATATTTTATGTTAATGCAATTCCTGCAACCATATTATTTGATTCTGGTGCTACACATTCATTCATGTCTGCTCGTTATGCCAACACAAATGAAATACCACTGCTAAATATGAGAAAACCCATGATAGTAATTACACCTAAAGGGCCTGTTGAGGTGAATCAAATGACACATAGATTGACATTAACCATTATGGGTAGAGAATTTGGAGCTATTGCTATAATATTAGAGTCAAGCAGTATAGATCTGATCCTTGGTATGTCATGGCTAAGAAAGGCAAAGGCCGTTATAGCATGTGGTAGAGGTACCGTAGAGCTCGCTACCACTAAAGGAGAAAGATTTCAAGTTAATATTGCAGTAACCTCCTCATCCATGCGTGCAATGTTCTTTATGCCTGAGGAGTTTGTTGGTAACAACATCCGGGTGGTTAGAGATTTTCCGGATGTCTTTCCAGAGGAGTTACCAGGGATGCCACCTGATAGAGAAGTTGAGTTTGTTGTTGATCTCTTACCTGGAACCGCCCCTATTTCCAAACGGCCATATAGAATGTCCGTAGAGGAGTTGAAGGAACTTAAGAAGCAGTTAACTGAGTTACAAGAGGCTGGGTACATTCGTCCGAGTTCCTCACCTTAGGGAGCACCGGTCTTGTTTGTACAGAAGAAGGATGGATCGCAGCGGATGTGTGTGGATTATAGATCTCTTAATGATGTTACGGTGAAGAACAAGTATCCGTTGCCCCGTATTGAGGATTTATTTGATCAGATGAGAGGTGCTAGAGTATTCTCGAAGATTGATCTCCGATTCGGTTACCATCAGATGAGGATTAGACCATCGGATATTCCCAAGACGGCTTTCTCGACTCGATATGGATTATATGAGTTTACTGTTATGTCATTTGGATTGACCAATGCACCAGCTTATTTTATGAATTTGATGAATAAGGTGTTTATGGAGTATTTGGATAGATTCGTCGTGGTCTTCATCGATGATATTCTTATTTATTCTAGAAATGAAAGTGATCATGAACAACATCTAAGGTTGGTGCTACAGAAGTTACGAGATAATCAACTCTATGCTAAGTTCAGCAAGTGCGAGTTTTGGATTGACAAGGTGCCATTCCTTGGTCATATTATTTCTAATGGAGGAATAGTAGTGGATCCTGCTAAAGTGAAGGAGATAATGGAGTGGAGAGTGCCCAATACAGTTACTGAGATTCGAAGTTTCTTGGGACTCGCATGATATTATCGGAGATTTATTGAAGGGTTCTCTAAGATTGCCAAGCCTATGACATCGCTTTTGGAGAAAGGAAAAGAATTTAAGTGGGATGAGAAATGTCAAGAGAGCTTTGATCAATTGAAGGAAAAATTGATGTCACCTCCAGTATTGATTATGCCAGATCTGCAGAAGGGATTTGACATTTATTGTGATGCATGTGGCCAAGGACTTGGATGTGTGCTTATGCAAGAAGGTCATGTGATTGCCTATGCATCTCGTCAGTTGCGGAAGCATGAATTGAACTACCCCACTCATGACTTAGAGCTGGCAGCAGTTGTGCATGCACTGAAGATTTGGAGACACTACATTATGGGAACTAAGTGTCAAGTGTACACAGATCACAAGAGTTTGAAGTATATATTCACTTAGAAGGATCTCAACCTCAGACAACGTCGTTGGTTGGAGCTCATCAAGGATTATGATTTGGAGATTCACTATCACCCGGGCAAGGCGAATTTGGTCGCAGATGCCTTGAGTCGGAAAGAACATGTTCACTCCGCTTTCGTTGTCCAGCTACCCGATGAATTAGCAAAAGATTTTGAGAAGCTCAACGTGGGAATTGTTACTCACACTGAAGGAGTTACCATTGAGTTGGAACCTACCTTGGAGCAAGAGATTCGTAAAGGTCAGATTGGTGATGCTAAGATTCAAGAGATTAAGGATCTGATCACGGATGGTCGAGTTCCGGAATTCACGGAGGATGAGCAAGGTACTATATGGTTCAAAGATCGGATATGTGTTCCAGAGATTGATAGCCTCCGTGAGGCTATATTGAAAGAAGCTCATGATTCTGATTACTCCATCCACCCTGGTAGCACTAAGATGTATCAAGATTTGAAGCAAAAGTATTGGTGGTATGGACTGAAAAGAGATGTTGCTGCCCATGTGGCTAAGTGTGATGTGTGTGAAAGAGTTAAGGCTGAACATCAAAGACCCGCTGGACTATTGCACCCATTGAAGATACCCGAGTGGAAATGGGAAGAAATTGGTATGGATTTCATTGTTGGACTACCCCGCACCCCTGCTGGGTATGACCTCTATTTGGGTAATTGTGGACAGATTGACGAAAGTGGCTCATTTCATACCTGTGAGGACTAATTACACGGGAGCCAAGCTAGCAGAATTGTATATGACCTCGGATAGTTTGCCTACATGGAGTACCTAAGAAGATCGTGTCTGATCGAGGATCACAGTTTACTTCTCGATTTTGGAAGAAGTTGCATGAGAGCTTGGATACAAAGTTGAATTTTAGTTCAGCCTACCATCCTCCAGACTGATGGACAGACAGAGAGGACTAATCAAGTGCTAGAAGATATGTTAAGAGCTTGTGCTCTCAAGCATGGGTGGAAGTTGGGGAGAAGAGCTTACCCTATGCTGAGTTTTCTTATAATAATAGCTATCAGGCCAGTTTGAAGATGTCACCATTTGAGGCTTTGTATGGCAGGAAATGCAGGACTCCCTGTATTGGGATCAGACTGGAGAAAGATAGTTCTTTGGGCCTGAATTGATTCAAGAGGCAGAAGAGCAAGTTCGAATGATAAGAGAAAATTTGAGAATTGCACAATCAAGGAAAAAGAGCTATGCTGATAATAGAAGGAGACTACTGGAGTTTAAGGAGGGTGATCATGTCTATTTGAAGGTGTCACCTCTCCGGGGTATGAGAAGATTTAAAGTTAAAGGAAAGTTGTCCCCTCGCTTCATTGGACCTTTCCTGATCTTAAAGCGAGTGGAGAAGATTGCATATCAGCTAGAGCTACCCGATCACCTGTCAGATGTACATGATGTATTCCATGTGTCCCAGCTAAAGAAGTGCCTCAGGGTACCTGAGGAGCAGTTACCAATGGAGGACCTTAGTGTTCAAGATGATCTGACTTATGCTGAGTACCCTATCAAGATTCTGGACACCCTAACTCGAGTTACAAGAAATAAGGTGATTAAGATGTGCAAGGTACAATGGAGTCACCATGGTGAAGATGAAGCTACGTGGGAGAGAGAAGCACAGCTTCGCATAGACTTCCCCCACCTTTTCTCTAGATCTTCTTAAATCTCGAGGACGAGATTATTTTTAAGGGGGGTAGGATTTGTAAAGCCCAAATTGTAAATCATAAAAATAAAGAATTACCTCTTTATATGTGTGTAGCTTCCACTTATTAGTACATGTGAACAAACATTGTTTTATTTATTTGGAGTAAATAACCAATAACCTATAAAATAAAATTGTGCATCATGTTGGCTTTTATTTGTATGTGCATTTAATAATAATGGAAGTCACATTAATAGAAAGGAATTCATATCCAAATTTGAGAATTAATGACTAACTTGAGTAATTGAGAGTGCGAAATAATCAAGAAAAGAAAGGAGAAAATACTAAACAATACATGAAAATAAATTTAAATGATGGGTTCATCCCATGCTAGAGTGCTCAAATTTCATATTTGAACCGAGTCCAAAGTTTGCCACAAGGGTTGAATTCAAAAATTTGGAATTCAAAATAAAAAGAAAACAAACCAGGAAAAAAAGAAATGAATAAAACCCCTAACTGGGCCTCAACACCCCATTTTGGCCCACTCCCGAACTCAAGCCGCGCGGCCCAGGTACCTAACGCCAGCCCAAGTCGCATCCGCGCTGACAGGTGGGGCCCTCTCGTCAGTCGCTCCCTCTGCTGCTCTCTTGCTCTCTCTGGTTGGTGGTACCGGGTGTCAGCGACGGCTTCTCCTCCTCGCGCGCGCGTCTCTGCAGCGGACACCGACAGGTGGGGCCTGTTTTGTCAAGCTGGCTTCGTTCTCAACAGAACGCGGGGCTCGCGGGCGAGCTCAACCGAACCGCGATGAAGGCGCCGCCGAGATCCTCGCGCGGATGGACCGGGGAGGAAACTGCTTCGGGGCCAGCGTTTGTGGGTATTTGAGCTGCACCTCCTTGCCTCTCTCGTCCCACCGCAAACCCCCACCATACCGCGCCACCGCCGTAGCAGAGAGAGGGAAAAGAAACCCGCCGTTGCCGCCGCCGGGGAAAAACTTGGCTAACCGTTGTCCAAGGCCTCGGAATCGTACCCAAGAACTCCTCTAGACCCTAGGAAAAGTAGTCGTGGACTCTTCGTTTGGAAATTGTCGCCTGCTCCATCGGAATTACTTGTCGGAGCACAGCCGGTTCCTCGCTCCCGCCTTCTCCGTGGACGAGCGTCGTCTGACCTCGGCCGGCCCATTGGTAAGTCCCCACCGTATTCGTCCTCCCTTCCTATAGACTATGCACTAGCGAATCGTAGGATGGTGCAGCTGAGCCCCTGAGTCCACTGTCCGGCCATGGTGTTGCCGTGGTGGCGCCGTGGGCGATACTCTGGGCTTGTTGTGAGCAGGAATTGGTGGGGGAAACGGGCTCGTAATGTCACTAGTTAGGCAAGGAGCGAACGAATTAGAAGATGGCTGGCTGGGTGATTGGATTCTCAGCTCCGGCGGCCTCGCCGCCGCACGGAAGCGCGCCGCCGCTACCTGGGCGAAGGAGGACGAAGGCGCCAGGGCCGTTGATCTTACCTCTGGACGGTTCAGATTAGAACGGCGCGTACCCCTTCGCCGCATTCGGTCTGCGCCGTTGATTTTGATCGGACAGTGTGGGATAGATTTAGGGTGCGTAGAATCTCCACCATTGATCTCTGGATCAACGTGTGGATTTACTTACCGGTTCGAGCTCGACTTAATCTAATTTTAGCCGTAGGATTCTAATCTAAGGGCCAAGATTGGCCGATACCCCTTCGCGTATCCACTTTGCAGAAAACCCCTCATGGTGTTTAAGAATCAACCCGCCGTCCCATAGGGACTGTAGACTGTGTCTTGGATTAATTTCGCAGGGACCCCTGCGCTTTACAGATTTTGAGGCCCAATCCAGAGAACTTTGAAAATCAGAAATTAATATCAGAAATCAATTTTTAGTGCATAAATAAATGTTAAAACTTGTTTAATTCATAGTAAATGCATATGAACTCCAAATTGGTCCATTCCAGTTCCTAAATTTTTGTAATAATATTGTCTACCCATTAGTGCCTCTGTTCTGACATGACAAACACATTAAAATTATTCTTTCACTTAATCTTGTATTAAAATGCATAAAACCTTAGAAAATCCATAACTTAAAATATATAACTCCAAATTTAATGATTCCAATTCCTGTGATCTTATTTTAATGTCTAGATTATTACTGTATATTCTATTTGCATGTTTGATGTGATGTTAATTTATGCTATGCTATGTATGTATTGTATTGCTGCGAGTAGACGAGCAAGCCACTGTGGAATCTGAGGTTCAACAAGTAGAGACTGCTGAGCAGGAGCTCGTGGAAGGCAAGTTGTGCCCTTGATCACTTCTTTTACCTATTCATGTTCTTATTAATCATGATGATCTGCATAGGTTAATTTTGATGGGACCCAGTAGGATACCCTAGATTTGACTATCTTTATACCTTGTTTCACCACTGGATTTACTACTAAAGTTTTGGGTAGTTCATGCTATTGCTTTATGTGGATTTGGGTATAGAGATATTCATCACTCATTGTTATACTTTTTATTATCTGTTTTATTCTTTACTGTTCATGTTAAGATCATTATGTTAATGGGAACATGGAGAACCACCCGGGAAAACAGTGCTACCACAAGGGTTTAATGGGACGCCCTTGGCTGATTAACTAGGAAAGCTAGTGGAGGGCTACCTTACCCGAAAGGGGCAAGGGCAGTAGGGGAGTGGTCAGTGTAGGGAGGTCCTTGGGTTGATTTTGCTGCGATGGCGGTCAGACAAGAACCCTGCACTGGAGCTTCGTATAAACTGTAGCGGGTAGTCTGAAGCTAGTGGAACTTTGTAAAGGCCTCATAGTGGTACCCTGCCTCGCTTCCTTGGTAGAGGTGTATGGGGTCTGATCAACTCCGTGGCAAATGGGTAACACGACTTGTGGGTAAAGATGCACAACCTCTGCAGAGTGTAAAACTGGTATACTAGCCGTGCTCACGGTCATGAGCGGCTCGGACACTCACATGATTAATTTATGGAACTTAAACTTAATTTGTCATATCATTGCATTTGGGATTATTTTACTATTACTTTTATTTATTATTACTATGGTTTGGTATTTACTTACACTTAGTAACTGCTAATAAAATTTTGACCAACTTATAAAAGCAATGCTCAGTTTCAGCCTTTACTTCATTGATTAGCCCTACACTACATGAACTCCCACATTTGGTGAGTTCATGCCACATTATTCCCCACGACTTGTTGAGCTATGAACGTATGTGAGCTCACTCTTGCTGTCTCACACCCCCCACAGGAGAAGAGCAGGTGGTTGAAGAGGAGCCGCCTAACACTGAGGAGTTCGACTTGATCTAGGTGGCGTTTCTGAGTCGACATTGGCGCCGACGATCCTTAGTTCGTTTTATGGTTATTCCTTTATTTTGTAATAAGACTTCCGCTATGTAATAAGTACTCTGATGTTTTATGACATTTATCTCTATACACTCTGTTATTATATATGTTGTCTTCTTGGCGCATGTATGAGATGCACCCGGCTTTGTCCTTTAAAACCGGGTGTTACAAAGAGCAAAGAGAAAGAAAGAAGCAGTGAAAAGTGAGAAGAGAAAAGAAGATAGTGAAGAGAAGATAAGAAGAAGGTTCTCCCGGAATCAACCCTATGTCAGTCATCTCTCTGCAGCCTGCTCAAGCAACAACAGCAGAAGAAGGATCCGTAACACCCTTGTTATGAGGTACTTTAAGGAGTTCAAATCCCCAAGATTCAAGAGTTCTACCCTCATTCTTTTTAAGTGGGGTAGTATTCAAGTAAAGGTTCCTGCTATGGAGAAAAAAAGAAGAATGCCTGTAGCAAGCTTGTCGAGGACCATATCATCGAAGCCTATAGGTTTCTTTATGAGAAGTGGTCACCCAAGTTCCGTTGATGAAGCACTAGAAGAGCAATCAAGGAAGGGACCCATGGATAAGTTCGCAAGAAGAAGGTTTGTGTGTTGGCATCGATGCTTCTTCAATAAGCTAGCTGCCAAGCGAAAGTCAGAAGCCTGAAGATGATCTTGAGTAGCCAGAATCAGCGTTGCAATCAGCAACCGGATGCTCCTGGAAGGCCAGATTTTGTTGAAGCTCCATCTCCTCGAAGAGTATGCAAGTGAAGATATGTAGCTGAAGTAAAACTATACCCATAACCCTTCTAAGCCGAATCTCGAGGACGAGATTCCTTTTAAGTGGGGTAGATTTGTAGCATCCCAAAAATTCAAATTCTGAAATATTCTCAAACTCGCTCTAAATTCAAAATGAATTTCAAATTTTGTTTCAAAATGTTTGTTTGCAAGTTGATATCAACAAGTAAAATATAGTAGTCTATATTCTCTCTAAAATCCTCCTCAAAATATCCTACAAATATTTCCCCAGTGATCACCCTCAAACTCTTTCAGAAATACTGCCCAAATATTACACTGATATATCTCCAGATATTTTCCTCTTGAGAAATACCTTCAGAATCATTTTTCAAGTCCCCACAAATATTTTCTTCATAACTTTTCTCATGCTCACACGTATACGTATGCCTCCGGTGTCATACGTTGAGCTCTACAAGCTAATTACACTCATATAAGACAAATCCATGCTAATCTCCCACTAATCCTCTCATCCTCCCACTAATCCTCTCATCTCTCCCCCTAATCCCCCACCATGGCTATAAATAGAGGGGCAAGGGCCTCCTCTCATCCCACCCCAAGCCATTTCATGGCAACTCTCTCCCCCCCACACACCCACTCCATGTTCCACACAAGCACACACTAGCACAAGGATCGTTCGGTCGTTGTTCGTTCGTTCGTCCCCCTGTTCTTAGTTGTTCGTTCGTTCATCCGATCGTTCGATCGTTCAACCGATCGTTCATGGTTCGTTCGTCCGTTCGTCCGATCGTTCGATCGTTCGTCCATTCGTTCGTCCAAATAATCTTTTTCCTGCGTTATGCTGCCGAAATTCCGATCGTCCGTTCGTTCGATCATTCGATCGTTCATCGTTCGTTCATAGTTCCTATTCATCGTTCATCGTTCGTTCATCGTCACTATTTACCGTTACTATTTACTGTCATATTTTACCGTCACTATTTACCGTCACTATTTTACCGTCACTATTTACCGTTACTATTTACCGTCACTATTTACCATCACTATTTACCGTTACTATTTACCGTTACTATTCACCGTTACTATTCATCGATCATCCGATCACCCCAAATTTCAACTACTCATCCATCATGCTGTCCAGTCCACCTAAGACGAGCCAGACCCATATTCCAGTTATACAAACTCCGGTGACTGTGATTTTCCTTCCAGTGGGAACTTCCCATCTGGTCACCCATCCTAGGTTTCTCCAAGTTGAGCACGCTTAACTTGAGATTCCTTCGAACCAGGCTTCCAAACTCAGATTCCAATAATTCTCGTTTCTAAATTCTTATCAAACTATTCCCTATCCAACCATGTCATCCCTTAAGCATGGTTCATATTCTAGAAAAACTCCCAAAATACTCTCGTCCCATATTCTGCCTATAACTCTCCTGATCATACTAAGTCAGACGATTCATTCGTCACTATTCTCACCAACAGTGAACTTCACTGTGCTACACCACATACACCCAGCTATAAATACACCCAGCTAACCTCTCCCTCTCCACACACACTCAACACCCTCAGCCAAGGAAAACACCCCACCCACTCAATTACTCCGCTCTGCCGGCTACACGCATAGTGTCGCTTCGCCTCCAGTCCACCCTCCTATTATCGGAGCGTTCGTGTCGTCTCGTGGAGGCCAGATCTGCAAGTCTACGCCAGGCGGTGGAGCCAGAAGCCAGTTCCACAAGCTCTCCTTCCCCCTTCGCCGGATAAGCACGACAAGCTCACTAGATCCCTTTGATGCATAAATTACCTATGTTTTTCAACCACAACCCTCAGCCTGTTATTTTATGCATGATATGATTTTGAGACAAGTTATTATGGCCACCCAGCCGCTTGCCGCAATCAATCCCTGATATATTTGTTACAAATGATTTGAGGAAAGGTGTGAGTTTTCAAAAGAAAATGCTTTTCAAAATGTGTATGATGAAGGGTTTTCACCCTTATCACCTTTGAGTAGGGATGATCAGGGACTCCCTGGTTTAAGGGAGGGCCTAAGGTGATGGCTCAACTAGTTTAGGTGTGAGCAGAAGGATTGTCCCCTCACATAAGGGACCGGTTTGTCATCCTTCACTACCTGTACTCATGATAAGTACAACCACTCGAGACTGTGTGGGCAGTCGCTCAATCTGAACTCGTACGGTCCAACCCCAGGGTTATGAAGGCTGGGGAGCACCAGGAGGATAAGGAGGGGGAATGTTTTGTCCGGTTTGGACATGGTGGTGGCCTGACTCCTTCCGGTATAACCGTTAAGGTTAGGACGTGCGAGGAAAGAAAGAGATTCGGCATTCGGGTCTCACGACGGTGAGATCGCAGAAACCGGACTAGTGGGTAAAGTGTACACCTCTGCGCAGAGTTCAAACCTATTCGAATAGTCCTGTGTCCACAGGAATGGACAAGTCTGGTATGGTATGGCAATTAATGTCTTGTTTTCAAAAAAGGGTGCGTTTGAGAAAAATGGTTTTTAAAAGGTCCGGCGGTTGAGCCGTGAGCTATGGTGGACGGGAAGTCCAGTAGCTGTTTTTGAAAATGAAAACCAGTGGGAAACCGCTGAGATACTTGGATGGTTTAGTCCAGGGGATTTTGTTCTATATTGAAAAACTTCCTGCTCCTTTGGGAGAGGATGCGCTTTGCAAAATACAAAATGTTTTACAAAACAACCCTGCATAAAATATTGCTGTTTCTGCAAAATATCCTGAGCTCCAGATATTTCATGCATTATATCTGATTTCCCCATTCTGCGGGTGAAGGTGGGCTGCTGAGTACGTTTGTACTCACCCTTGCTTATTTGTTGTTTTTCATAAAAAGGAGATCGGGTAAGAGTTACGACTGTTCCCAACCTTGCCTGTGGCTGTTGGACCGCTGATTTGCTTCGCTGCGTATATCGGGCTGCTTCAGCCCCACTCTGATGATATGTCCCGAGTTGTGGACCAACTCTTAAAGTTGTTCACCACCTTTATAGGTTTGTATCGTTTAGAAGAACTGTAATCATCTGATGTATAAATGTATTTACTAGCCTCCTGGGACTAGTAATTATATCACATTTGAGTCCTAGAGGATTGGGGCGCTTCAACAGTCCGGTGCGCCACCGGACACTGTCCGGTGCGCCAGCCACGTCACCAGGTCATTGGATTCCGACCGTTGGAGCTTCTGACAACTGGGTCACCGGACAGTCCGGTGTGCACCGGACAGGTCCTGTTCACTGTCTGGTGCGCCTTCTGACGCCTGCTCTGACTCTACGCGCGCAGTCGGCACTGTTCCTGTTCACTGTAGCCGTTGCAGACGACTGTTGGCGCTTGGAGCCGTTGCTCCGCTTGGTGCACCGGACAGTCCGGTGCTACACCAGACAGTCCGGTGAATTATAGCGGAGTGGCTCCCAGAATTCCCGAAGGTGGCAAGTTCGGAGTTGGGTTCCCTGGTGCACCGGACACTGTCCGGTGCGCCAGACCAGGGCACACTTCGATTGTCTTTTGCTCTTTTTATTTTGAACACTTTCTTGGACTTTATATTGGTTTGTGTCGAACCTTTGGCACCTGTAGAACTCATAATCTAGAGCAAACTAGTTAGTCCAATTAATTTGTGTTGGGCAATTCAACCACCAAAATTCATATAGGAAAAGGTGTAAGCCTATTTCCCTTTCAATAACAGTGTATAGAGATAAATGTCACAATAACATCAGATTACTTATTACATAGCGGAAGTCTTACAAAAATAAAAGATAAATATAAAACGAACTAAATCCATCCTTGGCGCTAATAAGTCAAATGGGAAACACCACCTAGATCAGATCAAACTCCTCGTTACGTGGCTCCTCCTGAACCACCTGTTCTTCTCCTGTGGGGGTGTGAGATAGCAAGGGTGAGCTCACACATGATCATAGCTCAACATGTTGTGGGGAAACCAGTGTGCATGAACTCACCAAAGGTGAGAGTTCATGTGAAGTGTAAGGCTGATCAACAATAGGGGTTAAAGCTGAGCATTGCTTTTAATAAGTTGGTCAAATTTTATTAGCAGTTACTAACAATAAGTGAATACCAAACCTTAATAAAAGTAATAGAACAAAATTAATAATAATCCCATGCAATGCCAATGACAAATTGAATTTAAGTTCCATATATTAATCATGCGAGAGTCCAGAGCTGCTCATGACCGCGAGCTCGGCTAGTATACCAGTTTTACACTCTGCAGAGGTTGTACCCTGTACCCACAAGTCATGTTACTCACCTGCCAAGGGATCGCGACTCCCATACACCTCTACCAAGGAAGCAAGGCAGGGCAACACTACGAGGCCTTTACAAAGTTGCACTATCTTCCAAAAACCCGCTACAGTTTATGGGAAGAGCACTTGCAAGAATCCCCCGTCTGACCACCATCGCAGCAAAATCAACCTGAGAACCTCCTTGCATGCAACTCCCTTACTGCCCTTGCCCCTTTCGGGTAAGGTAGTCTTCCACTAGCTTTCCTAATTAGTCAGCCAAGGGCGTCCCATTCCACCCTTCTGGTGGTACGTGTTTCTCAAGTTAAGCTCCATGTTCCAATTAACATTAATGATCTTGACATGAACATAAATAAAATAACAAAATAATTGGAACATGGATAATATGAAATATTAACCTAGAATCATGTAAAGCAATAGCATGACTACCCAAATGATTCAGGGGTGAAAGGGAAATAGGCTTACACCTTTTCCTAAATTGATTTTGGTGGTTGAATTGCCCAACACAAATAATTGCACTAACTAGTTTGCTCTAGTCTATTAGTTTTACAGGTGCCAAAGGTTCACAACAAGCCAATAAAAAGACCAAAGATGGGTTCAAATAAAGGGAGCTAAAGACATCCCAAAAGGCATCCTAGTCTGGCGCACCGGACTGTCCGGTGCACCACCGGATAGTGTCCGGTGCACCAGGGAACTCGAAGCTGAACTTGCCACCTTCGGGAAGATGGGAGGCCGCTCCGCTATAATTCACCGGACTGTCCGGTGAAGCATCGGACTGTCCGGTGTGCCAGCGGAGCAATGGCTAGTTCGCGCGCAACGGTCGACTGCAACGCATTTAATGCGCGCATGCGCGCGCAGAGGACAGAGCGCGCGCAGTTGGCGCACCGGACAGTCTAGAGGACCTATCTGGTGCACCACCGGACAGCCCAGAGGCCCCACCAGTCAGAGCTCCAACGGTCAAACCCTAACGACCGACTGACATGGCTGGCGCACCGGACAGTGTCCGGTGGCGCACCGGACTGTCCGGTGCGCCATGCGATAGCAGTCTCCCAACGGCCACTTTTTGGTGGTTGGGGCTATAAATACCCCAACCACCCCACATTCAATGGCATCCAAGTTTTCCACCTTCAACACATTACAAGAGCTATAGCATTCAATTCTAGAGACAACCAAAGAGATCAAATCCTCTCCCAAGTCCGGAATTACTCCAAATCAAATAGTGACTAGAGAGAGCGACATTTGTGTTCATTTGAGCTCTTGCGCTTGGATTGCTTCTTTTCTTTCTCATTCTTCTTGTGATCAAACTCAATTATAACCAAGGCAAGAGACACCAATTGTGTGGTGGTCCTTGCGGGAACTTTGTGTTCCGTTTGATTGAGAAGAGAAGCTCACTCGATCTAAGTGACCGTTTGAGAGAGGGAAAGGGTTGAAAGAGACCCGATCTTTGTGACCACCTCAACGGGGAGTAGGTTTGCAACAACCGAACCTCAGTAAAACAAATCCTTGTGTCTCACTCTTTATTTGCTTGCGATTTGTTTTCACCCTCTCTCTCGGACTCGTTTATATTTCTAACGCTAACCCGGCTTGTAGTTGTGCTTAAGTTTATAAATTTCAGATTCGCCCTATTCACCCCCCCTCTAGGCGACTTTCAATTGGTATCAGAGCCGGTGCTTCATTAGAGCCTAACCGCTCGAAGTGATGTCGGGAGCATCCGCCAATAGGGAGATCAGGACCGGCGAGAAGCTCGCCATAAGCCATGGGAAGGCTCCATCCGGGGAGTCCGCCAACAAGATGAAGGGATCCCCTTCACATAACAAGTCGCGTCGGAGCGATGACAAGAAGAAGAAGATGAGGAAGGTGGTCTACTACAAGACCGACTCTTCGTCACCATCCACCTCTGGCTCCGACACGCCGTCCGTAACTTCTAAGCGCCATGAGCGCAAGAAGTTTAGTAAGATTCCCCTACGCTACCCTCGCATTTCCATACGTACTCCATTACTTTCCGTCCCATTAGGCAAACCACCTATGTTTGATGGTGAAGATTATAATATGTGGAGTGATAAAATGAGGCATCATCTAACCTCACTCCACACTAGCATTTGGGATGTTGTTGAGATTGGAGTACAGGTACCTTCACCAGGGGATGAAGACTATGATTCGGACGAGGTCGCCCAAATCCGGCACTTCAACTCCCAAGCCACCACTATACTCCTCGCCTCTCTAAGTCGAGAGGAGTATAACAAGGTGCAAGGGTTAAAAAGTGCCAAGGAGATTTGGGACGTGCTCAGGACCGCGCACGAAGGAGATGAGGTGACCAAAATCACCAAGCGGGAGACGATCGAGGGGGAGCTCGGTCGCTTCCGACTCAACCAAGGCGAGGACCCTCAAGCAATGTACAACCGGCTCAAGACCTTGGTGAACCAAGTGCGCAACCTCGGGAGCACAAAATGGGATGACCATGAAATGGTCAAGGTTATTCTTAGATCACTTGTTTTTCTTAACCCTATGCAAGTTCAATTAATTCGTGGTAATCCTAGATACAGACTAATGTCTCCCGAAGAAGTGATAGAAAACTTTGTGAGCTTTGAGTTGATGATCAAAGGCTCAAAGAAAATCATCAAGCTAGATGTCCCCTCCATGCCCGAAGCACAACCGGTCGCATTCAAGGCAACGGAGGAGAAAAAGGAGGAGTCTACATCAAGTAGACAACCCATCGACGCCTCTAAGCTCGACAATGAGGAGATGGCGCTCATCATCAAAAGCTTCCGCCAAATACTCAAGCAAAGGAGGGGGAAGGACTACAAATCCCGCTCCAAGAAAGTGTGCTACAAGTGTGGTAAGCCCGGTCATTTCATTGCTAAATGTCCACTATCTAGTGATAGTGACAGGGATAACAACAAGAAGGGAAAGAGGAGAGAAAAGAAGAGATACTACAAGAAGAAGGGCGGCGATGCCCATGTGTGTCGCGAGTGGGAGTCTGACGAGAGCTCCTCCGACTCCTCCGACGACGAGGACACCGCCAACATCGCCGTCACCAAGGGACTCCTCTTCCCCAACGTCGGCCACAAGTGCCTCATGGCAAAGGATGGCAAAAGGAAGAAGGTAAAATCAAAATCCTCCACTAAATATGAAACCTCTAGTGATGAGGATAACTCTTGTGATGAGGAGGATAATTTGTGCACCCTTTTTGCCAACCTAAACATGCAACAAAAGGAAAAGTTAAATGAATTAATTAGTGCTATTCATGAGAAGGATGAACTCTTGGACTCTCAAGAGAACTTCCTTATTAAAGAAAACAAGAAGCATGTTAAGGTTAAGAATGCTTATGCTCTAGAAGTAGAAAAATGTGAAAAATTATCTAGTGAGCTAAGCACTTGTAATGATATTATTGCCATCCTTAGAAATGAAAATGCTAAATTAATTGCTAAGGTTGATTCTAATGTTAGTGATGTTTCAATTCCCAATCTTAGAGATGATAATGTTAGTTTACTTGCTAAGATTGAAGAATTGAATATCTCCCTTGCTAGCCTTAGAAATGATAATGAAAAATTAATTGTTAAGGCTAAATATTTAGATGTTTGCAATGTTACCATTTCTAACCTTAGAAGTGAAAATGACACATTACATGCTATGGTTGTTGAATTAAAATCTTGCAAACCCTCTACATCTACCGTTGAGCATGTTTTCATTTGTACTAGATGTAGAGACATTAATGTTGATGCTATTCATGATCACCTAGCTTTAATTAAGAAACAAAATGATCACATAGCTCAACTTAATGCCAAAATTAATGAGCATGACTTAGAAAATGAAAAATTTAAATTTGCTAGAAGCATGCTCTATAGTGGGAGACGCCCTGGCATCAAGGATGGCATTGGCTTCCAAAAGGGGGACAATGTCAAACTTAATGCCCCTCCTAAAAGATTGTCTAACTTTGTTAAGGGCAAGGCTCCCATGCCTCAGGATAAAGAGGGTTACATTTTGTACCCTGCCGGTTATCCCGAGAGCAAAATTAGGAGAATTCATTCTAGGAAGTCTCACTCTGGCCCTAATCATTCTTTTATATATAAGGGTGAGACATCTAGTTCTAGGCAATCAACCCATGCAAAATTGCCTAAGAAGATAACTCCTATTGCATCAAATGATTCTAACATTTCATTTAAAACTTTTGATGCATCTTATGTTTTAACTAACAAATCCGGCAAGGTAGTTGCCAAGTATGTTGGGGGCAAACACAAGGGCTCCAAGACTTGTGTTTGGGTACCCAAAGTTCTTGTATCTAATGTCAAAGGACCCAAAACCATTTGGGTACCTAAAATCAAGAACTAAATTTGTTTTGTAGGTTTATGCATCCGGGGGCTCAAGTTGGATCATCGACAGCGGATGCACAAACCATATGACAGGGGAGAAGAAGATGTTCTCCTCCTACGAGAAAAACCAAGATCCCCAATGAGCTATCACATTCGGGGATGGAAATCAAGGTTTGGTCAAAGGATTGGGTAAAATTGCTATATCTCCTGACCACTCCTTTTCCAATGTTTTTCTTGTAGATTCTTTAGATTACAACTTGCTTTCAGTTTCGCAATTATGCAAAATGGGTTACAACTGTCTCTTTATGGATACAGATGTTACTATCTTTAGAAGAAGTGATGATTCAATAGCATTTAAGGGAGTGTTAGAGGGTTAGCTATACTTGGTAGATTTTAATAGAGCTGAACTCGACACTTGCTTAATTGCTAAGACTAACATGGGCTGGCTCTGCCATCGCCGACTAGCACATGTTGGAATGAAGAATCTTCACAAGCTTCTAAAGGGAGAACACATTTTGGGACTAACAAATGTTCATTTTGAGAAAGACAGGATTTGAAGCGCATGTTAGGCAAGGAAGCAAGTTGGTGTTCATCATCCACACAAGAACATCATGATGACTGACAGGCCACTCGAGCTCCTACACATGGATCTATTCGACCCGATTGCTTACATAAGCATCGACGGGAGTAAGTACTGTCTAGTTATTGTGGATGATTATTCTCGCTTCACTTGGGTGTTCTTTTTGCAGGAAAAATCTCATACCCAAGAGACCTTAAAGGGATTCTTGAGACGGGCTCAAAATGAGTTCGGCTTAAGGTTCAAAAAGATTAGAAGCGACAACGGGACAGAGTTCAAGAACTCTCAAATTGAAGGCTTCCTTGAGGTGGAGGGCATCAAGCATGAGTTCTCTTCTCCCTACACCCCACAACAAAATGGTGTAGTGGAGAGGAAGAATAGAACTCTTTTGGACATGGCAAGGACCATGCTTATAAGTACAAAACTTTGGATCGGTTTTGGGCGGAGGCGGTCAACACCGCTTGCTACGCCATCAACCGGTTGTATCTACATCGAATCCTCAAGAAGACATCATACGAACTCCTAACCGGTAAAAAGCCCAATGTTTCATATTTTAGAGTCTTTGGTAGCAAATGCTTTATTCTTGTTAAAAGAGGTAGAAAATCTAAATTTGCTCCTAAGGCTATAGAAGTCTTTTTACTAGGATATGATTCAAACACAAGGGCATATAGAGTCTTAAACAAGTCCTCTGGGCTAGTTGAAGTTTCTTGTGATATTGTGTTTGATGAAACTAATGGCTCTCAAGTAGAGCAAGTTGATCTTGATGAGCTAGGTGATGAAGAGGCTCCATGCGTCGCGCTAAGGAACATGTCCATTGGGGATGTGTGTCCTAAGGAATCCGAAGAGTCTCCAAATGTACAAGATCAACCATCTTCCTCAATGCAAGCATCTCCACCAACTCAAGATGAGGTTGAGGCTCAAAATGATGAAGGAGAAGATCAAGGAGTTGAGCCACCTCAAGAGGAGAGCAATGATCAAGGGGGAGATGCCCATGATCAAGATGAGGAAGATGAACAAGTTCCAAGACCGCCACAACCAAGAGTCCACCAAGCAATCCAACGAGATCACCCCGTGAACACCATTCTCGGCGATATTCAAAAGGGGTAACTACTCGATCTTGTGTTGCTCATTTCTGTGAACATTACTCTTTTGTTTCCTCTATTGAGCCACACAGGATAGAAGAAGCACTTCAAGATTCGGATTGGGTGGTGGCGATGCAAGAGGAGCTCAACAACTTCACTAGGAATGAGGTATGGCATTTGGTTCCACGTCCTAATCAAAATGTTGTAGGAACCAAGTGGGTCTTCCGCAACAAGCAAGATGAGCATGGTGTGGTGACAAGGAACAAAGCTCGACTAGTGGCCAAGGGGTATTCACAAGTCGAAGGTTTGGATTTCGGTGAAACCTATGCACCCGTAGCTAGGCTAGAATCAATTCGCATTTTACTTGCACTACAGGAAACGCCTAAATTTTCGTGGGCCAAAAACCCACAAAAATAAGCCTAAACTGACGAAAATAGCATATTTTCGTCGGCAGCCGCCGAAAATAAATTCGACGAAAATAGGCAACTATTTCCGTCGGTACCGACAAAAAAGACCTATTTTCGTCGGCTTTCCCAAGGCTGACGAAAATAGTTGGTTGGCTGACTATTTTCGTCGGCCTCGGTGACCGACAAAAATAGGGACGTGATTTTTGTCGGCCCGGTGGTGGCCGACGAAAATATCCTGGGCACGTATTTTCGTCGGCCACCACCGAGGCCGACGAAAATTGATGGTACCCCCCCCCCAAAACAGATTTTTCTGCACCTTTTATTAATTCACAGCAAAATACACAATATCACAATTCACATATACAGATTCACAAGCAAAATACACAATTCACAAAACACATTCATATATACATAAATAGTCCATAGTCCATTCAAATAAGTCCAGAGTCCATATGTCCATTGTCCATTCAAATACACAATTCACAAAACACACTCACTACTCACTACTCACTACTCACTCCGGCGGGCTATGGGAGTTTTGGCCACTCCCTCCTCCGCCACCAGGAAGGTGGCCACTCCCTCCAGAACCATGGACGAGGAAGTCTTGGACGTTGACAGCACCCTCCGATCCATGAGCATGTGACGCTAAACCCTGCAATTCATCAATCATTCAAATAAGGTTGTATTTTGCTATCCCTATACCTATACATTGTTGTGTTTGGTCAATATTTGCATAAAACTAAACATGGAACGTCACCTGTGATCCATGGTGATGAGGAGGCTGTGCATGCATCCATGGGTACTGTTGTGCTGGCCACCCCAGAGGTGGTGGCACCCACCTTGTCGGTGGCGGTGCCATCCACGCTTGAAATGGCTGAGAGCCCACCGGTGGCACCCATCCCGGGACTGGCTGCGATCTTTGGGGTGGTGGAGGCGTCCAAGTGCCTGGAGGTGCCTGTGTCCACCCAACACACTACAGGAATCAGGAAGATTCCCGTCGGCCATTTTAATTCCCGTCGGCCATTTTAATTCCCGTCGGCCTTTGCTCGGGCCGACGGGAATTAGATAACTCCCGTCGGCTTAAAGCCAGCCCACGGGCTTTATTTTAACTACCGTCGGCCCAGCCGCCAGCAGACGGGCTTTATCTTAACTCCCGTCGGCCCAGCCGCCAGCCGACGGGAATTAGTTAACTCCCGTCGGCCCTGACGCCCAGCCGACGGGAATTAATGCTTTATGTGCCGGCGGTCATCCCGCGCGGCTCATTTCCTCTCTTCTCTCGGTTTCCAAGCCTCGTACGCTGCCGCCGGAGAAACGCCGCCCCCGACGCCGGCCGCCGCCCACCACCGCCCCGGCCAGCTGCCCCGCGGCCCAGGAGCGCGCCCGCCACCGCCCCGGGAGCGCCGCCCGCAACCGCCACCGCCCCGGAGCGCCGTCCGCCGCGCCGCCTCCGCCCCCGTAGCGCCGCCCGCCGGCCCCGTAGCGCCGCCCGCCGCCCGCCCACGCCCCCGGAGCGCCGCCCACCCACGCCCCCGGAGCGCCGTCCGCTCCCGGAGCAACGACCGCTGCCCGCCCCGCCTCCGGAGCGCCGTTCGCCGCGCCGCCGGCCCCGAAGCGCCGTCTGCAGCCCGTCCCCGTTGCACCGCCCGCCCCCGCGAAGCGTCGCCCGCTGCTCGCCGCCACCAACGCCGCCGCCGCGGAGCGCCGCAGCCGCCCCGGACCGTTAAGGTATATTATTGCTTGAATTATTTAATGTAAATGCGAGTGTTATTGTTAAATGTGTGTATAAATGTTTATTTTCGTCGGTTTTTTATGGCCGACGGGAGTTAACTTTCATGTGATTAGAGTTAGTTTAGGGTGTGATTAGAGTGTAATTAGAGTTAGTTTAATATCACATGTGTGCCTTGATGTTACGTATAAGTATTAATTCTATTAATATAATAAATTTAACTTATTCTATTAAATTGTTGAATTTGATGTTATTTATTGAATAGATTTAACTTATCATATTAGGTTGTATGAAGGTTTCGCTATTGATAAATTTAATGTTATTTATGTATATAACTATATATTTATGTATATATATAGTTTTTATGTATATATATAGTTATTTATGTATATATATATATATTTTTTTACTACTTACCTATAGATGTATGTGTTACGTTTAGAAACGTGATATTGTCTCACACACTCTTTACTCGTACACACAGCCGCAATAATGGGTGATAGACGTGATTGGATGTATGAAGGTTTCAAGAAGGGTGGGTGTCACACAAGTGAATGGTTTGCCAAGACGCAGATGTTTCTGGACCATGCAGCTGCTTTGTCACAAATAGATAATATTAGGTGTCCATGCAATAAATGTAGAAATATGACGAGCCACACCAAGAGGCAGGTCACACTACACCTGTGCTCGCATGGTTTCGTGCCAGGCTATAAGGTCTGGTATCTCCATGGTGAAGATGCTGAACGAGCAGCAGAAGTAGAAGTTGATGACGGTGAAGATGATGTTGATAGGATGGACCAGATGCTTGAGGATCTGCAGCCTAAACTGGCACCAGATCATCATGATTCACCTACACCGGAGGTTCAGAAGTTCTTCAACCTACTTAAAGCGTCAGAAGAGCCTCTTCACGGGCACACTAACATGACCGTGCTCGAATTCGTGACCTGACTGATGTCAATCAAGTCCAAGTTTGCATTTTCAATTAATTGTTACAAGGAGCTTGTGGATTTGATTAGCGAGGTTCTTCCTACGGGTCACAAGATGCCCAAAGACATGTACCAGTCCAAAAAATTGCTTGAAGGTCTTGGTATGGAGTATGAGAAGATTGATGTTTGCCAAGACAACTGTATGCTTTTTTGGAAGGAACATGACAGAGAACAGAAATGCTTAAAATGTGGGAAGTCGAGGTACGTGGAGCTTGTAAATGAAGATGGGGATAAGGTGGTGACAAAGGTTGCACATAAACAGCTTCGGTACATGCCTCTCACTCCTAGAGTGAAACGTTTGTTTCTCTCGAGGAAGACCGCTATGCACATGAGGTGGCATAAAGATTGTACGGACAGACAAGATGGGTTAATGGTGCACCCGTCAGATGGTGATGCATGGAAGGCTCTTGACAAATTTGATCCAGATTTTGCCAGCGATCCAAGAAACGTTCGTATCGGCTTGGCAACTGATGGTTTCACGCCGTTCAATGTGACCGCTGCGTCGTATTCATGTTGGCCTGTCATTGCCATACTGTACAACCCTCCACCTGCTCTTTGCATGAAATATGAGTTTATGTTCCTATGTCTTGTTATACCTGGGCCTGAGCATCCTGGCGTACGCCTCAATGTGATGCTTCAACCACTGATTGAAGAGTTAAAGAAGCTATGGCAAGGTGTGGAAGCCTATGACTGCTTCAAGAAGCAGAAATTCAATCTTCGTGTTGCATATCTGTTCTCGGTTCATGATTTTATGGTGTATGGTATTTTCTCTGGATGGAGCGTGCATGGTAGATTGACGTGTCCTTATTGTGCTAAAGATACAGATTGTTTTTGTCTTAGTGCTGGTGGCAAGATATGTTACTTTGATTGCCATAGATGTTTTCTACCCTTCAATCACCCCTTCAGAAGGCAGAGAAAAGAATTTAGGAAGGGCACCATTGTCACGAAGGGACCGCCCAAGCGACGTAGTGGGATAGAAATTACAGAAGAGCATATGAAACTTGTCCTAGACGAGAGTGGGAAAAGGTATCAAGGTTTTGGTGAGGAGCATAACTGGACTCACATATGTGGCTTGTGGGAGCTTCCTTATGCTAAGTCATTGATTTTGATGCACAACATCGATGTCATGCATCAAGAGAGTAACTTTTGCCAAGCCCTCATAAATACATGCATGGATTTCCCTGATAAAACGAAAGACAATGACAAGGCACGCATGGACTTAGCAGTGATATGTGATCGTCCAACCCATGTGCTTAGAGAAAACGGAGGCAAACCAAAAGCTGACTATTGTCTGAAATCTAAGCAAAGGAAAGAAGTGATGAAGTGGATGAAGGATATTAAATTCCCTGATGGTTATGCCGCTGGTTTTAGAAGATCTGTGAACTTGAAGACAATGAAGATGAATGGACTGAAGAGCCATGACTTCCACATAATTATGGAGAGGCTCATGCATGTAATGTTTCATGGGTACATTTCCGAAGCTGTGTGGAAAACGTTAGCTGAAGTTAGCTATTTCTACAGACAGTTGTGTGCTAAAGAAATCAGAAGAGATGTGATGGAACAGCTGGAGAAAGAGGCACCGGTGCTTTTGTGCAAATTGGAAAAAATATTTCCACCGGGTTTCTTCAATCCTATGCAGCATCTCTTTATACATCTTCCATATGAGGCTAAGGTCGGTGGTCCTGTTCAGTATAGGTGGATGTTTCATATAGAAAGAGCATTAAAGAAGCTTAGAGCAATGGTGGGCAATAAGGCAAGAGTTGAAGGATGTATTGCGGAACAATTTAAACTAAAGGAGGTAGCACTCTTCACAAGTTGTTACTTTGCAGAAGAACATAATGTATTTGCTCGAAAGAAAAGGTACCATGATGATGAACGAGAGATGCCTCCGTGTAGTGATCTTTCGATTTTTCAGACAAACGGCAAAGCCGTTGGTCCACCCAAGGCATATCACCTCAGTATGGAAGAACGGAAGTTTGCTTTACTGTACATGTTCACGAATATGCCTAAGGTGGAGAAATACTTTGTGTAAGACTTGTTTTCTTAAACTGTTCATATGTGAATTAGTTTATGTTATCAAATATCTCATGTCATACAATAATATTTGACAGCGAGTTTGATGAACAAAACATGAGGTGTCTCGATAGGCCAACAGCGAGAGACATAGACAAATTGCGACGCGATGGTATGCATGGGCGACCTAATTTCATTATGTGGCTTCGGGACCGTGTAAGTCTTAATTATGTGGCTCCGAGAGCTAATTTCATTTAACTAATATTACAGAATTTGCTAATGCTTTGTGGCATGATTGACAATTTGGGGAGGAAATGAATTTGAATGATGACTTACGTCAGTTATCTATTGGAAGCGTAACTGCCAAAAGCTATGGACGTTACGACGTCAATGGATATCGCTTTCGTTCAAGCATTTTCGAATCAAGTCATCCTATGGCCGCCACTCAAAATAGTGGAGTCGTTACTAGGGCAACCGACATGGAAGGACACGAAGCCTGCTATTACGGGAAAATCAAAAATATAATCGAGATTACATTTGCTGGAAATAAGCCTTTAGCGCTAGTTTTCTTTGAGTGTAAATGGTATGACCCGAAGTATTATAGGACCGAATTTGGGATGACACAGATCCAACCTGAGAAATTGCTTCAAGGACACGACACGTATATCCTTGCCCATCAAGCAGACCAAGTTTATTTCTCGACATATCCAAGCAAAAAGTTGTCTAAATGGAGGGTTGTGTACAATGTAAATCCCCGCGAACGCCTATACACTCCTGGTGAGGACGAATATCAAATTGGTCACCTTGAGCAGGTTGATGAGGTGTTTCAAGAAGAAGAGTTGCCAACTAGTTGTCATATTGATCCTGCACCAGCATTAGATTCACTAGTTGCAGACGTTAACGACTTAACTTTTCCCGAGAGACGGAGAAGACAACATGTTAGGAGAAAAGTTACATGGCGACCTCTGCATAGAAGAGAACAAATAGATCCTGATTTTGATGATATTTAACAAGTAAAGTTGTTTTGTTATTTCATTTGTTTATATTTTAAGTATTATGTCATTTTTGATGTACTAATGAATAATTTCTTATTTTTTATGCAGGATGCCGCCAAAATCAAAGAAGTCAGTGAAGGGGTTGTTCAAGGGCCTGGGCCTTTTTCAGGGCAGTTCTTCGAGCAGCAGCAGACGTCGAGAGCTGTTGAGCGCGGTACATGGAGATGAGGTAACATATCTTGTACAAATAAATTTGTTTACATATTTACAAATAAATCTTGAGTTGTATGTACCAGGATGAGCAGCACACTGAGGAGCAGCACATTGAGGAGGAGCAGCACAATGAGGCTGAGCAGCACAATGAGGAGGTGGAGCACAATGAGGAGGTGGAGCACGTGACATGGGACCAGGCCGCACAGCATCACCAGCCATGGGACTAGTGGGACCACCAGAGAGAGCAGCAACAGGCGTGGGACCAGTGGGGCCAACAGGGCGAACCGGCTAACAACCCGATGGATGATGGCTCGGGAGGCTCTTCAGCGACACGCACACGTCGCTCAAGAAAAAGCCACTCAGTAAAGCCTCGTCACGCGATAGAGCGAGAGGCTGATAGGACTTTAATCATGCCACATGGAGATCGGTGAGTGTAATATATTAACTTATCTAATATAACTATTATGTGTATTGTTAATGTTTTTGTGTAATGCAGGAATTGGGAGGACCTGTCCTTTGACGGCAAGGGACACCACACTCAGGTTAACCTTACGTTGGGTTCTCTTTGCCGCCTTCACTACCCTGGTATAGTGAAGGTGTCAAACGGTGATACCGAGGATGAGGTGCTCGTCAGTACCTGGGATGAGTACAAGTTTAAAAAGAAACGAAACCACACCGACAGACAGGGACTTGTGCGTAATGACTTTTGGGTATGAATTCTTTATTATTTTTGTTATGTTTCTTAATATTGTAAATCTATGACTTATACCATTGTATTTGTATTCTTTATGTTGTAGCTTCAATATTGGTTGCCTGACGGAGAGGATTACATGGGGCACGCTGAACGTGTCTTGCAAAACAATGCAAAGAAGCTGGTGAAGGATGCCATATACTATGCGAGAATTCAGGCTACAAACCTGTATTTTCAAAAGCATCCGGAAGAAGCAGGCCCCTTGAATAAAAAGGAAGGGTCCTCAAAGATATATTTGACTGAGGATCAATATCGTGAGGTTAGTATTCAATTTGTTTTACCCTTTATATTTATTGTTGTGATTGATATAATATGTAAAATTGTGTGTGTGCAGGTGATGGTTCCATGGATGGCGCCCGTGCCTGATGACTATGCTTGGTGTCGATATTGGGCTTCCGAAGGCTTCCAGAAAGCGTCAGCGCATCACAGACAATGTCGAGGAACCAATCCTAACCACAAGTTTGGCGGTGACGACATGATACGAAAAGCTAAAAGAATGGTAAGTTTGATCTTTCTATGTCGATCAACAAATGATACGATTGCTTATGAATGTTTTTTGTTTATACAGGAAGCTACGAGTGGCCAAAAGCCTAGTGACATTGAGGTCTACCAGGAGGGCCACAAAGGACCAGACCCGAACAACCCTGACTAGCTCTGCAGCCAGACAGCCACAGATCGCTTGGTGAGTTTTGGCTCAAAAGTTCAAACGTCCAAAGTATATAAATTCCTGCATTTGTAAGATTGTGAATGATGTATAGGCGGCATATGGGGAGGAGATGGTTCGTCGCCATGGCCCTGACTTCGACTGGCGCCATGAACCGGTGGATCCCTCGGTGGTGTACGCATGTGGTGGTGGCAAAGCGCATGGACAGTAAGCTCTAACTTATGAAATTATATGGTTGACACTAAATTGATTATGCAGTAATCACATTTTTTGAATCACTTATAGATACACACTCTTCGACGGATTCATTGACTCGTCGTCGGTGAGATCTTAGAGGACGGGTTCATCTTCCCGTAGCTCATGCTCTCGTCGATCGAACGAGCAGGAGTTGGAGATTATGAGGATGCGTGAAGAGATGAGACAACAACACGAATTTATGGAGGCTTGCAATGCACACAACCAAGCGATGTATCAAGTGAGTACACATAATCCGAACTCTAAATTATTATATTTCAATACAACATCTTCAGTAGTAACACATATGTGTTTAACAGTTAATGCAGCAATAGGGCATGGCAACAAATTTTCCACCGCCACCACAATGGAGCCAATTTGCAAACACACCAGTTCCACCACCACAGTTCACCACCCCTCCGACACATATACCTGCACCTGGAGATAGGGTACGTTTGATAACTCTCGATTAATTTATACACTTGTATACTTTTTGATATTTGCATTTAACGTGTTGATATTTGCTAACTTGCATAGGTTACGCCTGAAGCGGGTGGTAGTGGGTCTGATCTAGCAGTAGGGACTGGATTTATTGACTCGCTCTTCGCATTCCCTCCTCCTGGTGGTGGTGGCGGCAGCGGTCAAAGCTCTAACCACCCAAGTGGTGGTTATCTCTAAACACTTAAACTTATGTTTGAAATATCGTACTCGTTGGTGGATGTTATGTTTCAATACTATGTCGTACTCGTTGTTGGATGTTGGTGGATGTTATGTTTCAATACTATGTCGTTCACGTTGGTGGATGTTTTAATTATAAATGCAAGTGTTTATGTCTAAATGCATGTGTTTGTGGATGTCGTATCTCTACATGTGTTTGTAATGTGGCTGTTATATGTGATTTATGTTATGTTTGATATATGTTATGTGTGCAGAAATAGTGACATAATTTAGTGCTGTTTTTGTAGCAGTATAGGGTAATTCCCGTCGGCCCAGTTAATTCCCGTCGGCTATGGTCGAACCGACGGGAATTAATTACTAACTCCCGTCGGCCCAGTTAATTCCCGTCGGCCACGCAGGGCCGACGGGAATTAATTAATAACTCCTGTCGGCCTGGGGAACCGACGGGAATTAATATGTGACGCCCGTCGGCCAGCAAAACCGACGGGAGTTAGCCTTAATTCCCGTCGGCCACTATCTAGCCGACGGGGATAACCTTATCCCCGACAAGGGACGCCTGTCGGCCTAAAACCGATGGGAATAAGCCCTAAACCGATTCCCGTCGGTTTAGGGCTTATTCCCGTCGGTTTCAGGCCGACGGGAATTAAGTGAATTCCTGTAGTGACACCGGTCCACTGTGGTTGCGACGCTGGAGCTTGTCCTAGCCACTGTCCCCATCCTTGTGCCTGCGAGCCATTTTTGATAATAAAAAAAGAGTTGCTATGGAATTGAAGTGTTCAGATAGTGTTACCTGGGGAGGGCGAAAAACGGGCAAGTTCATACCAGGGCCGAGTCGAGTAGTCATTTCCTGCAAATGGATGCAACGTTAGAATCGCAACATTATACTTTGAATTCAATGGCGACACGTGATGAGATAGACGAATTACCAGAAAATAAGAAGCCATATATTGCGTCAGCTGCCCAACCTGCTCCTGCGCTGCTCGAGCCTGCTCCTGTGCTGCTCGAGCCTGCTCCTGTGCTGCCCGTGTCTCCTCCTCCAGCTGAGCCTCTCGAGCAGACCTGGAGGAGCAAGAACTCCCTCCCGAAGACGATGCCTTCCCTTGACCTATTGTCCTGTTAGACTCCACAACGCCGGTGCCAAAGGCAAACCTGCTTGATACACATAGTTGAGCCATTAAGTGGACACATTCTTGTTAATGAAATCGTCGAATCAAACACAAACACCTCACCTGCCATGCTTTCTACCCCCACCACTGTGGTACAACGCCGAGGCATCTAAGTCTGAATGCATCCAGTCAAAATCAGGCCCATGGCGTTGAGTCATTTCCTCCCCATATGCATTCTGCAAAGAAAGTTAGAGTTGGAGTTAGACACAAAACATGCAATTTAATTCGTAAATACAAACTTGTTTACCATTTTCTCCCTTGCCGCCTTGCTGCATAGCTCATCAGGGTTCGCCGGATCAGGGCCACGGTGACCACGGACGTAAACCTCCATAAAACTTGGAGCAACTCCACTTTCAGCTTCCTGCATGAAAAAGAAGAGTTAAACCATAGAATTGTAATAGATGTAACATACAAGTTTGATTTATATACTTACCATGTGGCGTGCGGTACCAAGGTGTCCATCAAAGCCGTACTTGTGCCCCGGTCCTTCAGTGCCACGATTGGCGCGGTGCTTGTTGGACTCTGCAATCCACTCAGGCGACGCCCATCTCTTAGCCAACCACCTCCAGGCTTCCATGTCCTTCGCCAGCCAATCCACAACGCTCTCCAGGTACTGCTCCTCTGTGAGGTAGATCTCATTGGCCCCTAATGCTTTGCTCATTTTTTGCCCCTTTATCTTCTTGTAGTAGTAGTTGACGGCCGCGATGCGAGCATTGTACATGGCATCCTTGATGACCTTATCAGCGCACTTCCGAAAGTGCCTCTTCACACGTGCCCACTGAGCTTGATCGTCCTCGATGTCATCCGGCAATTGGAACCTCCCCTACATATCAATGGAGAAGTTAAGTTAAAGTAAGATTAGGAGAAGCAATAATTCAGTGAATTGCTTATATATGAAAGTAAACTCACCCAGAACTCGTCCCACACAGCCACCTGACAAGTCCTTCATTTTTGTTTCGAACTTCCCCCTCCGCTACTGCTTTCCCCTGGCTGGACATAGTCCTTCAGACCCCAGTCGGCCCACTGCATAGCCGCGAACCTCTTGCCATTGAGCTGCACCATGCCAGGGTAGTAGAAGCGACAGAGGCTACCCAACACCGCATTCACCTTGGGACGTCTGCCTGTACCGTCCCAAGTCAAGTCTTCCCATGACCTACAAACATTAATAAAACAAGTAAACCAGTGCAATCACGTTCATATTAAAAAATTAACACAACAGAAATAAGCCCCACCATTCTCCATGCGGCCGGATGAGCCTCCTCTCGGCAGGTCTCGGACCAAGCGCATTGCTCTTCTTATTATTAAGTATACAAGTAAATTCAATATGATGAAATGATTTAAAACTAATATCAATTAAACTAATATGCATAATAATACCTGAAGGACGTAGAACCATCTAACGCGTCGCCCGCGCTGCCTGCCCCCATAGGGTCAACCTCCTCATCCTGCTCACCCTCCTCATCTTGCTCACCCTCCTCACCCTGCACATGAGCATCCTGCTGAGGAGCCTCCTGCTCACCCTCCTCACCATGCACTTCGTCTAAACAGTCGAGAAGTTGCTGCTGCCTCTGTCGGCTCTGTGAGGTGCCCTGAAAAAGCCCACTGCCCGAGCTGTCCTCGCTGGCCACGCTGCCCCCACTCCTCCTCGATCTCCTATGCTTGAACATGTTCAACTGTAGATAAATTAATGTCAAACCACAGTATATGAAACAAATAATATGAAAATTAATAATGTGAAAATTGGAATACATAACTTAATTGATTAACTAAAAGAAACATACTAATCAAAAGTCATCCGCATCTGATGATGCTTCTTCGGCTCGTTGTTTATTCATACGCTTTTGATTTCGTTGGATCCTTACTGATCTTCTAACGACGACAGGTCGTTTGCGCTTTGACCTAGGTTCTTCAATTAAGTCGCTTGAATTGCAACAGAGATTTTCAAGGCCTTCTCCATTGGTCACATGGAATCGGTGAGCTATGTCTTGATTCGACGCCGCTTCTGGTTGAAAAACAGCATCATCGTTGTCCCTGCTCTTACTCACGTAGTCAGCACTCTCTGGAGCGACGACTTGTGGGTTGACTTTGATTGCAACCCACCAAGCCCTAAGGCTTGGGTGAGGATATGGCAGGTAGTACACCTGTTTTGCCTGATTTGCAAGGACAACATCACTCATACTGCTCGGAATCCTAGAGCTATGCTTCACCTCGACATTACCATACTTGTCGACACGAGTCCCACTATGAGCATCAAACCAGTCGCACTCGAAAAACACGACTTTAAGTTCTTTGGGGCCATCAAAAATCAACTCTACAATGTTTTGAAGAACACCGTAATAGTCCACTACTTTGTCATTGTCAACATATGAACTTGCCAACACACCACTATTGGTGGTGGCTGCCAATGGTCGACTCTTCTCCAATTTCGTGGTTCGGAAGCGATATCCATTTACATCATAGCGAGTATAGTTCCGGACGGACACAGAGGTATGTGCCATTTGCTGCAAGTCCGGGTGCACAGAGTTTTTGGAAACCTATACAATGAATTAGTATATGCATTATATCTTCCAAGTCCAAAATTCAAAGATTAAGTATGGACAATGAGAGAACGACAATTACTAACATAATTACGAAACCACTGCACGAAGTTTGGTCCACCTTTCAACCCATCACGTCGAAGATTTTCTAATTGGATGGTCGTAGGTTTACTAGTAGATTTCCAACATTCTTCATCAAACATGCTGGACATATTAGAAACATGGAGATTACACACTATAGAAATTATGAGATGAGAAAATGGACGTAACTATGAGGAAAACTTACTCGAACGCCTCCTGTGTGCTGTCAATATTGCTATACATATATAGCATTAGCGTGTTCAAATCTGATCCTTCAATGTGACGTACACTCCCTTTTCCAACTGCTTTACCCGGATTCGCAAAAATTTGAAGGGTGCTTTGGGGCGATTCATTTTCGACATGAAGTCGCACTGAAGGAGCAAACACATTGTTGGCTCGAGCGAAATACTTGGTTGAGAATTGAGATATCTCCTTAAGGGCAAAAGCCTCCGCAATACACCCTTCGACTCTAGCCTTGTTGCGAACAGACGCCCTGAGCTTTTTCAACGCCCTTTCTATAGGATACATCCACCTGAATTGCACTGGTCCGCCTACCAAAGCTTCCCAAGGCAAATGCACAATTAGATGTTGCATCACATTGAAGAATCCTGGCGGGAAAACCTTTTCAAATTTACAAATAAGAATTGGAATTTCTTTCTCAAATTTCTGCATCAACCTCTTCGATACCGTCTTTGCGCATACTTCCCTATAGAAGTAACTCAGCTCTGCAAATATGCTCCAAAGCTCATCCTTAAAATAGCCTCGAAACATCACGGGCATCAACCTCTCCATAATAATATGGTAGTCATGGCTTTTCAAACCGATCAATTTACCGGTCTTCAGATTGACTGTCCGTTTCAGATTTGCCGCATATCGATCTGGAAATTTCAGATTCTTCAACCACTTAAATATTTCTTTCCTTTCATCTGGCTTGAGGCAGTAATCCGCTCGCGGCCTACTCTCATGCCCTTTATCGCTTACTTTCAACTCGAGCATCGGTCTCTTACAAATTTCAGCCATGTCTTTTCTTGCCTTCATATTATCTTTCGTTTTATCAGTCACATCGAAACATGTGCTTATGATGCTTTCAGCAACGTTACACTCTTGGTGCATCAAGTCTATGTTGTGCGACATGATCAAGGCTTTTGCATATGGAAGCTCCCATATTGATGAAATATGGGTCCAGTTGTGGTCCTCTACGTAGCCTTGGAACCTATCATTTTCTCCTTGCTTCAGACAAGCATGCCATGCCATTATCTGCGGTGCAGTTTGCCTCTTTGGTGGCCCATTTCTGATTTTGGCTCCACTTCTGAATGCAGTAAGCGAATTCCTGAAATCATGCTTGAATGGAGTCCAACGTCGATGAGCATCAAAGAATGACACTTTCCCACCATGCTTCAATCTGAATGCATCTGTATCATTCATACATATGGGACAGCACAACCGACCATGAACACACCATCCAGACCAATCTCCATACGCTAGCAGATCATGCACTGACCACAAATAAGGAGCGCGCATGGTAAACTCCTTTTCAGTATGGCTGTCATAAGCCTTCACACCTCTCCACAATTGTTTCAGCTCTTCAATTAAAGGGCGAACAAACATATTCAGCTTTGGCCCTGGATGCTCGGGGCCTGGGATGACTAGTGCAAGGAACATGAACTCTTCTTTATTGACCAACTCAAGAGGAAGATTATATGGCACAATGAAGACATGCCAACACGAGTAAGGGCTTGCACTTGTATTGAAAGGTGTGAATCCGTCCGTCGATAGACCAAGCCGTACACTCCTAGGGTCGTTTGCAAATTCGGGATCAAACTCGTCAAATGCCTTCCACGCATCACCGTCCGACGGATGGACCATTATGTCTGGATCAGTGACGAGACATACACCATTCTTTGGCCACGTCATATGCAGAGTTATTTCCTTGTTGAGGAACAACCTTGAAAGCCGAGGAATGATGGGCAACCGACGAAGTTGCTTAGCTGCGACCTTTGTAACTACCAATTCACCCTCATCATTTGTCACCTCGACATATCTAGAAGCTTCGCAATGCTTACAATGGTCCAGCTTGTCATCCTCCTCAAAGAATAGCATGCAACTGTTGGGACACACGTTGATCTTCTCATATGTCATCCCAAGACCAGCCAACATCTTCTTTGCGAAGTACATATTCTTTGGCAACTTATGATTCTCTGGAAGAACCTCGCCCATCAGTTGGACGATGTCGTTGTAAGCACTGTTTGAAATGTTGTGCTTCGATTTTATCGCCATTAGTCTTCTGAGAGTCCCAAGAACTAACATCTGAGTGTGCTCGTGCAGTCTCTCTTCTCCCACGGCGAGTAGCCGGAAGAATTCCTGAGCATCGCGTGGAAGCTACCCCGGCTCCTTAGCGTTCATTTCAACATCCCTACCAAGATCATGCAACATGTCGTCCATCCTATCATGATCATCATCAAGTTCCACCTCCGCGTCAACGTGTCTAATAGACTCTCCATGCCGGTACCATACAAGGTAGTTCGGCACAAACCCACTTTTGCAAAGGTGTTTCTCCATTTCTTCCTTCTTCTGAGGCCACTTGTTCTCGCAGCGATTGCAAGGACACTTCACTAGACGACCAGTTTCATCTTTGAAAACGTGCCCAAGAAAAGCCTTTGTTACAACCATCCATTCATTCGAATGTGCCCCATCCTTTCTCCACCCGTCATACATCACCCTTCGATCATCGTTCATTTCAAAGGCTAAACGAAAGACAAAGAACATCAACGATCGTCCGTGGCTTAGGTGAACTCCCTATTAGGTAAAGGCCCTAAACCCACCCAAGAGTGTAGGCCGATGCTTGTGATTTGTGACGTGTAGCCTAAGATTGTCGCGAAATTTTGGCAGCATAACCCTGCTGCTCTCCAAGCACACGCCTGAACATGGTGTGTTGGAGAACAACTGGGTTACACAACCAAAATTCCGCGTCAATCGTAAGGCACATGTCACAAATCACAAGCATCGGCCTACACTCTCAGGCTGTTCAAAATACGTGGACAATTCCGGAGCGGCGAACCTCACAAGCCAATGTGACGTTCGCCGTTCCCAAACGGGTGACACATACGGTTCGCTACGGTTAACGATTAAAACTAAACTCTAAACATTAAAACATAACTCGGAGACAAATATGAATTTGAATTAAAGCAATCAACAGTTAAACTAATCACAACACGACAAGATGACTAATATAAATTAATGACCTCGGGGCCTCGGCAATTATACTTGCCTGATGGCGAAAATGCGGGCGGGGCGAGACGGGCGACGGCGCAGCAGAGAGACCTTCGCGACGGAGCGGGCGGGCGTGTGGGCGGCGGCACGGCGCAGGAAGGCCATCGCGATGCGGTGCAGCGCGCCTCGGGCGGGGCGACAGCGTGGTGAGGGGCAGGCAGCGGCGTGGGGCGGCGTGGGGCTCGGCGTGGCGGGCGTGGGGCGTGGTAGGCGTGCACGGGCGAGGGGCACGGCGTGCACGGGCGAGGGGCGCGACGTGCAGGGGCGAGGGGCACGGCGTGCACGGGCGAGGGGCGCGGCGTGCACGGGCGAGGGGCACGGCGTGCAGGGGCGGGCGTGGGGCGTGGGCCTCGGCGGCGTGGTAGCGTGGTGCTCGGCGGCGTGGCAGCGTGCAGGGGCGGGGTGGCGTGGGGCTCGGCGGCGGTGCGGGGGTGTGGCGGAGCGGGCTCGCGGCGGCGCTGCTGTGCGGGCGGGCGGGCTCACTGAGCGCGCGGGGCGGCGGCGTGGGGCGGTGCGGCGACGGCGGCCATGCAGCGATGGCGGCTTGAAACGCGCGATTGAAACGAGCGAGAGAAGGCCGAGGACGACGATGTAGGGCCTCTATTTTCGTCGGCCTCAATGAGGCCGACGAAAATAGTGGACGGTTAATGACATATTTTCGTCGGTGTGGCCTCGGCCCACGAAAATACGCCTCATTTTCGTCGGCCTAGTGACCGACGAAAATAGTTTCCGTATTTTCGTGGGCCTGCCGACGAAAATATTGGTGGGCCCACGAAAATACGCCTCATTTTCGTCGGCCTAGTGACCGACAAAAATAATTTCCGTATTTTCGTGGGCCGGCCTGTGGCAGAACCACCCGAATTATTCCAGCTTAAGTGCCTAAGTCATGCCTCAGGGGCCGTGACACACTTAAATCGGAATAACCCGTCAGTCCTTCAGATCTAGTCTGATAGAGCCACTTAACCAGGATCAAATTCCACAATCTCACTCGAAGGTGAGTCACAGAAGAAATACAATAAAACAGGAAACCTCAAATTAAGTACTGAATTATTACATAAATCGGAGTTCTGGAGTAGCAAATAAAGTTTATAAAGTTAAGTGCAGCGGATAATCGATGTCGTCGGTAATGAGGAAACGGGCAAGGCCTAGCCCACTACTCCTCATGCTCCTCTCCTGCCGGAGCAACATCCCACTCGACCGTCCAACCCGGTGGCAGGGTGGTAGGCCAAGTCACACCATCAATCAAATCCTGCATGGTACCTGCAAAAATGGTGCCACAAGCAAGGCTGAGTATACTAATACTCAGCTAGACTTACCCGGTGTGAGGAGTCTACTCTACCTCTAGACTATGCAGCTGTTTGGCTGAGGGGTTTGGTTTGCCAAAAGCACTAGCTGTTACTAAAAGCAATTTTTAGCTTTCCCAAATTTTACCATCATTAACTTAGCTAGATTTGCTCCTTCTAAGCATACATGGTAACAATCAATTAGTTCAATCAACAAGTTATCTCATGTAACCACATTTCACTTCTTACTCGATGCAGTACAAGGAATCAAGCAGTCTCATTAGCTGCGAGAAGCAGACGATTCGAATCGAGTTTTAAACCTTGCAAGGTAAACCTAAACACACGGCATGCCAGGGTACTCCGACCCTGCACATGACAACCGTCCCCATCGATTCCCCGTTCGCGTCCAGGCCTCACCGCCTTGGCATACAATGCTCCATTGACCCCGGCTGCCGCCGTGCAGTGACCGCACTTGTACCCACCATAGCTAGCATGGGAGACCCAGTCTCAAGTCGCATGAGGGATAAAGTCCGCGCCCGGCTTCACTCAGGTACTAGGTTTACCGGTTACCATTTTTCCCGGCATGTGCTTAGTACGTTCAAAAGCTTGACTCAGGTATCCACACATTAATCCTTAATTCATTTTCCCGTCTCATGGACAAAGCATCCTCCCTGGATCCAAGTCCATAGACCAACATATGTCCCATTATTAAGATGAATACAATCAATTCCTGACCTCGCGCGAGTGCTAGAAAAATCACTCGACTTCTACCGAGATCCTGATTAGCAAGCAGCTACTCGACCTAACATACTAGTATTCATCTCAAAAAGGTGTCCTAAGTTCATGCATCTAGAGGTTTCAAGCAACTCCTACACTTAAGTGCACATTACAAACCTACAAGCATTAAGTGTAGTAAAATAGCATAATTAATAGGTTATGCATAAAACCGGGGCTTGCCTTCAATTGCTGGGGCTGCGGGGAGATCCTCGATAGCAGCCTCTGAAGCCTGCTCCTGGTCTTCCTCTTGGACAGGTCCTTGCTCGGGGATGAGCACGTACTCTCCGTCGGCAAGATTACAATCTAATGAATGCAATGCGTAAGATATATGCATGATATGATATGTGCTTTTAGAAATCACAACTTAAAAGGTGTATGATCTTTCTTGAGTTAAACAAAGTTAACTTTACTTATGCAAGACCCTTGGGTGGTATACTTGGTAACTGGTTCAAATTTAGCTAAGGTAAAAGGTAGGTTTAATTTTGGGGTTCCTCTGAATTCTTTTTAAGTCTTAGAGATAAATGATAAGTACTCAAGTTAGACTTATTGAGGTGGGGTTTATTTCTTCTTTCCTTTTCCTTTATTCTCTTCAATGTTTTGGAGTAGGTTTGAACTACAAGTTGCTTTTATAAAATTCTAAAAATTCTGTACAAATTACAGTGGCTTGCTACTGGTGTGTGTTTCTCTGTCTTAAAATTTGGGGATCAGAAAGTGAATAGTTTTCTCTGCACAAAATTATTAAACTCTAGGGTAGAAGGGGTGCTTTGAACTACAGCTACTATTTAACAGTGGGTAATTCTTCAGAACTTATTTTTGCTGGCTTTTAGGTGTTATAACATGACTTGATACAAATTTCTAGTCATTAATACCTTTTAATTATTTTTCTATGGTTTTCTCAAGTTTCTAGCCAAATGGGTGCTTTCTACTACCACTATACTTGAAAAATATCAAACAACAGAGTTCTTATTTTTCTTGGTTATTATTTTGTGCAAGAGCAATCATTCTGAAGTTTGGCATCTTTTTGCTTAAGGGAAGGGGTGGTATACATTATTTGAATTAAATGGCCTTTCTCTTAAATCATTAGCAATTGGTATGAATTTGCTTCTTTTTCATGGATTTGCATTTTTCTCTGGTAGTTTACCTCATCATGGACTTAGCTAATTTTTGGTTGCCCATTATCACATTATTTGAGGTTGTTCATGATTTAGTTGGAAAATGCCTTGTTATCACCTTGTATTTATTTCCCTTACTTAAAAAGTTGGGCTGATGTGCTCTGGTGGTTATAAGTTCACTGGATTTTTGTTAAGCATTTTGGTTAGAGTTTTGCCTCTTTAATAATTGATTTTCAGTCTTATTTAGGCTAAACAAACCATTTTAATTTAAAACTGATCCAAATTAATGGTCTCTGTATTTTTCCTAAGTCCTCTGTTACATAAGTAAACTAGGAAAAATAATATTAATCACTGTTCATTAATTTCTAATATCTTTCTGATTTTCTCTAAGTTTTGGACAAAACATCTTAAAATGAGAAACTACATCATAATTTCTAATGCTGGGGTTCCTACTATTTTTAAACAGTGTCTAAAAGAGGTTTGAATACCCACAAATTTTCTTAAGTCTAGCACAGAAGAAAAACTAATTTTCCTTGATTAAATAAGGTTTAGTGGGTTTCTGTTTTTAATTTTAAACTCTAAAATTTTGAACAGAAAGCATAGGGTCTACTATTTTTAAATGATAGATTATAATATACAGAGGCTAGCAAAATTGGTTTGACATTTTTTGATTAAGAATTCATCAAGTTATGAATTTTACAAGTTCTCTGGTTATTTAAAAAGAATATCAGAATCGATTTAATTGAAAATCTACTTTGCACTGGGGTCCCTGGCGGTTTTCTAAGTTTTCTTCGCGAATCAGTCCTCAGACTACTATTCACCTGAGTCTCTGACATTACAGAAAACCCCTCAGGTTCTACAAAAACCTAACCCGAGGTCCTTCTTCTACCTCAAACAGTAGCCGCGGCGGGGAAAAGGGCGGAGGGGCTTACCGGCGGCGAGACTGTTCCGGTGAAGAGGTCGAGGGTGAAGGGGAGGTCTCGGGGATCACAACGGTGTGCGGAACGCCGTCGGAGATGGCCGGAGTCGGTCGGTCCACGCGCGCAGGCGGGGATGCTCGTCGGCGGCGAGGAGACCGGCCTGGTCACGGCGAGATAGTTCAATCAAATGGGTCAGGGAGGTCCACGGGATGCCAGAGAAGTCATGAGCGAGAGGAATTGGGCGGAGACTCACTGGATAGCTCGGTCCACGCGCGACGGCGGAAGACCGAAGTCCGGTGAAGTCGATCTCGGGCCTCCGGTGAAGTCCGGCCGGGTCCGAGGGCTTGGCAAGCTTCACGGGCTGCTGGTGGAGCTGGCCGAAGCACTGGCTTGACTTGAGGGTGGCTGGAGGGAGCTGGCCACGGTGGCAGAAGCTCGGGCGGCAATGGCGGGCGGAAATTTAGCTCGCCGGAGCTAAGGAAAAGTGGCTGGCCGTAGAGGGTGAGTGCGGGGCGAAGTGAGGCGTGCCCGGGGAGGCTTTATAGGCGCGGGCGGGCACGGCCGAGGGCGTGGGCGCGCGGTGGACTTGACTGGACACCGGGGAGCGCGCGCGCGGGTTGGGCGAGCTCTGGCGTGCCGACCAGGGTCAAACACGTGTGCCCGTGCGTTCTGCCCAAGTTCTGGCGCGTGTAGTCGCTCATCCGAGCCTGCTCTCGCCTTGGTCAGTGCACAAAACCTCTTCTCCTCCCTACAAGCTACCATTCTTGTGTGGGGGTCATAGGATTTTGCCTACTGGTCGTAGAGATATGGAGCCAGGAAATCTGGTCTGTCTCCCTGCGCAAATCCGAGGCAAATCCCGGGTTTAGTCGTGTCTAGGGCTCGCGTCCCAATGCCATCTTCTGGCACACGACAGAGGGGTTAGTTAGACACATTTTTGTCAATGGGGTCATTAGGATTCGAGTTAGGGATCAAGGTGAACATCCCTGATCTTTGGCTCAAGGTCTGAATTTCAGAAATCTGAAATTCAGAATTCTCATTAAGTCCACACATGGAAAGCTTGATTTGGGGTTTTATTTGAGCTATTTTGGCTAAGCTTTCTCAACCTTTCTTGTTGCCCATTAAATATACTTCAATTTTTATAATTGGCTCAACTCAAAATTTTAAACTTTTCACTCCCTTTTTCTTACTTTTTGAATTTTGCTCATAGGGCTCATTAGGGTTTTTAAACTAGGGTTGCATAATCTTATCTTTTAAGGGACTCAATTGCTTTGATCATGACACTTTTAAGTATATACTTGGTGACTTCATTATTACTTAAGTTATTTTGATGCTCATGCTTACTTTGGTTCACATAAAATGATGGCTCCTAGTTTGGCTTTTTGAGAAAAACCCTGAGTGACACTGGGGTGTCACAGCCTTCCCCCCCCCCTTAAAGGAATCTCGTCCCGAGATTCGGGCCAGAGTCCTCCCGGGGTAAAGCGAAGGGTGAGACTTATAGGAAAAAGGGTGATGATTGCCATTATTAGGATAAACTGCTCTTCGAATGTCATTCTCTTTGCAACTTTAGAAGGAAGTCCTTTTAAGTTTTACTTTATAGTTACTTCATTCTGAATTAAGATCATGTTTTTGGAAATTAGATTCGAAAGGCAGGAGGAGGGGTTTGGGGGTGATTACGTACCAGCTTCCTTAGGTAGGCAATCGGGGAAGTTGGATTTTAGGAATTCCTCGGTTTCCCAAGTAGCTTCCTCCTCTGAGTGATTACTCCACTGGACCTTGAACATCTTGATCGATTTAGCCCGAGTTGATCTTTCCTTGCAATCCAGAATCTTGGAGGGGTACTCTGGGTACGATAGATCTGACTCTATCTCCAATTCTGGCTCTGCTAAGATTTCAGTCGGTAATCGAACACACTTCTTCAGCTGAGATACATGGAAAACATTGTGAATGGCAGACATCTTTGAAGGTAACTTCAGCTTGTATGCCACCGGTCCACATGCTTCTATGATCTCATAAGGTCCAATGTAACGAGGAGCTAGCTTGCCTTTGATCCCAAACCTCTGCATTCCCTTGGTGGGTGATACCTTGAGGTATACAAAACTTCCCACCTCGAACTGGAGAGGTTTCCTTCTTTTATCATGATAACTCTTCTGTCTGGCCTGAGCAGCTTCTAGATTCTTCCTGATTAGCTTGACCTTCCTTTCGGCTTCAGTCACTAAATCAGGTCCAAAAACTTCTCTTTCCCCAGGCTGAGACCAATTGAGTGGTGTCCTGCACCTTCTTCCATAGAGAGCTTCAAAAGGTGCCATCTTTAGGCTGGATTGATAACTATTGTTATAAGCAAACTCTGCCAAGGAGAGGTGCTTATCCTAGTTCTTGCCACAATCGATCGCACAAGCTCTAAGCATATCTTCCAGGATTTGGTTCACCCTTTCCGTCTGACCATCAGTCTGTGGGTGGTAAGCTGAACTCCTGATTAGCTTGGTTCCCAAAGACTTTTGCAATTGTTCTCAAAATCTGGCAACAAATTGGGCTCCTCGGTCAGAAACAATGGTCCGAGGCAATCCGTGCAAACACACGATCCGGTCGATATACAATTCTGCATACTTCTGAGCCTTATCAGTGGTGTTCACAGGAAGAAAATGTGCCACTTTCGTCAATCGGTCCACAATAACCCAAATTGAATCATGATGACGAGAGGTGTTGGGCAGACCCACAATGAAATCCATGCTGATGTCGTCCCACTTCCACGAAGGTACGGGTAGTGGTTGCAAAGCTCCAGCTGACTTCAAGTGGCTTGCCTTTACCCTCTGACAGGTGTCACACTCTGATACATACTGGGCTATCTCCCTCTTCATTCTGGTCCACCAGTACAAAGGCTTCAAATCATGGTACATCTTGGTGCTTCCCGGATGCATAGAGAATTTGGAGAGATGAGCTTCATCCAAAATTTTCCTCTTGAGATCCTGGTCTTTAGGAATTACCAATCTGCTTTTGAACCATAACACACCCTTCTCATCCTGGCGGAAACAATTATACTTCTCAACCTTCTGATGGAGATTCTTCTTGATAATCTGCACTCCCTTGTCACTGAGCTGGGCCACGATGATCTGGTCTTGCAAAGCTGGCTCAACAGAAACGTGAGACAAAGAACCAGAAGAAATTACTTCAATTTGCATCTTGCTCAACTCATCACACAAGGTGTTAATGCGAGAATCCATCAGAACACAATTGCACTGCAACTTCTGACTCAAGGCATCAGCTACCACATTAGCCTTCCCTGGGTGATAATGTACCTCCAGGTCATAATCCTTAATCAGCTCTAGCCATCTTCTCTGCCTCATGTTAAGATCAGCCCGAGTAAAAATGTACTTAAGGCTCTTATGATCAGTGAAGATGTTGCAGTGGGTTCCCATTAGATAGTGCCTCCACATCTTCAATGCATGAACCACTGCTGCTAACTCAAGGTCATGAGTGGGATAATTTTGCTCATGAGGCCTGAGTGCTCTTGAAGCATAAGCAATGACTCGGTTGTCTTGCATCAAGACACAACCTAGCCCGGTGCCCGAGGCATCACAATATACATCAAAAGGTTTGCTGCTGTCGGGTTGCGCCAATACTGGTGCTGTGGTCAGATGCTGTCTTAATGCATGGAAGGCGTCCTCGCACTTTTGACTCCACACAAATCTGACCTCTTTCTTCAGCAACTCAGTAATAGGCTTCGCAATTCGAGAGAAATCCGGAATAAATCTTCGGTAATAACCGGCTAATCCCAGAAAACTCCGAATCTGGCGAACAGTCGTTGGTGGCTTCCAGTTCATCACCTCTTGCACTTTATCAGGATCAACAGCTATTCCAGCTTGAGAGATAGTGTGACCCAAGAATTTGATTTCCTTTAGCCAAAAATCACACTTGGATAACTTGGCATAAAGGTGGTGCTCTCGCAGACGTTGAAGTACTACATGCAAATGCCCGACATGTTCTTCTTCGTTCCTTGAGTACACCAGAATATCATCGATGAAAACCACCACGAACTTATCCAATTCCGGCATAAAAACAGAATTCATCAGATACATGAAGTATGCTGGTGCATTTGTCAGCCCGAATGACATCACCAAGAATTCATATAGCCCATATCTGGTTGAGAATGCCGTCTTCGGAATATCACTTGCTCGTATTTTGATCTGATGGTAGCCAGAGCGAAGGTCTATCTTGGAAAACACCTTGGCCCCGACCAACTGGTCAAAGAGAACATCAATACGAGGCAAAGGATACTTGTTCTTGATAGTTACCGCATTAAGAGGGCGGTAATCTATACACAGCCTCAAGCTTTCATCCTTCTTCTTCACAAACAGTGCTGGACATCCCCAAGGCGAAGTGCTTGGGCGAATAAAACCCTTATCCAGCAACTCTTGCAATTGCTTCTTCAACTCTGCCAACTCAGCGGGTGGCATTCGGTAGGGCCTCTTGGAAATTGGGGCCGTTCCCGGTTGCAACTCGATGGCGAATTCAATATCCCGGTCCGGTGGCATTCCTGGCAATTCATCAGGAAAGACATCTGCATACTCACAGACCACTGGGATCTTCTTCAGGGGTATCTCCGTCATAGAGAAAGCACATGACTGAGAAGAACCCTGACTAGGCAAAATCAAAGTGAAATTCCCGCAGAAAGGAGAATTAACTTCCACGGTACGATTGGCTACATCAAGCACAACTTGGTGCAAGGTCATCCAATTTGCCCCTAGAATAATATCCACATTCTCCAATCCCAACACAAGAAGAGTGGTTTTGATAATGTGGCTTCCCAGTTGAATAGGCACACTTTGGTTTAATTGATTAGTTGCAATTTTACCCCCAGGTGTGACTATCATGAATGACCCTTTTGAGTGAGAGAATGGCAGTTTGCAATTAGCACTAAACCTTTGGCTAATGAAACTATGGGATGCACCAGAATCAAATAGAATTAAAGCAGGTTGATTATAAACTGAAAAGGTACCGGTCATGATAGGAGCTCCTTCTGGCACTTCCTCAAGAGCAGTGAAGTTGAGCTTCCCTTGCCTGACTTGCACCTTCTGCTTTCTTCCCTTGTCTTGATTCGGTGCTGGCATCTGTTTCTGCTGGTTCCTGGGACAATTCTTGGCATAGTGGCCCACATTGCCACAAGTGAAACACTTGTTCCCATTGCCCTGGCGGAACTGCTGCTGCTGCGGAGGCTGATTGTTCCTTGGGGCAGGAGCTGGGTAGCGGTTGGGTGCCGGCTGCTGCTGCTGCTGAGGCGGCCTGATCACCCATCTGCCTGCCTGCTGCTGAAAACCCCTGCTCTGATTGTGGGAAACAATCCGGAACCTCTGAGCCTGAGCAGATGGTGCTGCCATTGGTGCCTTTCTCTTCTTCTCTGCCCGGTGAGCAACAATGCAATCCTCCTGAGAGATGGCCATATTGACCAACTCATTGAAGCTATCAGCCCGGACAGTGTTGAGTCGTTCCCGCAGCTTGGTATTGAGACCCCTGCGGAAGCGATCCCTCTTTTTCTCGTCGGAATCAGCATGATACCCTGCATACTGGCATAAGTCATTGAAGGCTTGCGCATACTGCAGTACCGTGCGGGTTCCTTGATTGAGGGCCAGAAATTCATTCAACTTCCGATCAAGAATGCCAGCTGGAATGTGGTGTCCTCTGAAGGCAGTCTTGAATTCCTCCCAAGATACCTCACGATCAGCGGGGAGCATAGAACGGAAGTGATCCCACCAAGTCCGAGCAGACCCGCGAAGCTGCTGCGCGGCGAAGCGGGTCTTGGTAGCATCAGGGCAGTCTCCCGTGAGGAGGGGAAACTTGGACTCGACGACGCGAAGCCATACGTCGGCGTCCAACGGATCCTCTGCCTTGGCGAACAAGGGCGGCTGCGTGCTCAGAAACTCCTGGTATGTTGCCATAGCCGGAGGTCGCTGAGGCTGGCCTCCACCATGCTGCTGGGGGTGGGGCTGGCGCTGCAAGAGCTGTCGCAGAATCTCATTCTGCTGGGCCATCAGCTCTTGCACTGTGGGAGCTGGAGGAGGTGGCGGGGGAACTTGCTCGTTCTGCCCGCGACGCTGCCTAGCTGCCATCTGAAAACAGAGATTGTCGCCATTGTTATCCCAACTCACAGTTTCGAACGACAAGATATCATTTCATATGGGAAAAAAAATGCCATAGTCATAATATTAGGTTCGAAATGAAGATAACATGGTGACAAAGATCCCACAAATTCCAAAAGTTCACAGGGTTACATTAATCAGGGGAAAGTACCCACAAGCCTAGTCCAAAATGTGATACTACTAAGCTCGCATAGGTTTCTATCCACCTAAAAATGTCGAAGCGACTGCTTAACCCTGAGCGGTGGAAGCGACATTGGATACGGGTGAAGGGGGCATCGCGGAGGTAGTCCCATTGGCACCAGGGGCTGGTCCTAGCTCCTCGGGAGCCTCTTCTCCCTCGCTTCCTACTTCATTGGCCTCCATCTCCAGGTGGTGCATGTCCAAGTGGTCATTTGCTTCCTCGAGTTCCCTCTGCACATCGTGAAGCTGGTTCTCCAAGACATCAATAGTGTTGTCTCGGATCTCCACTTGCTGCTCCAGGGTAGCGATACGCTGGCTCAGCCTCTCCACCTGCAGATCCTTCTCCACCAACTCTGTGGATAGGTCGACCACAAAATCTTCCCGACTGTCGAGAGTGAGCTTGGCAGTCCGAGCGGTGTTAGCAAGAAGTGTCATAGCATCGCTCTGAAGGGCCTGAAGGCGGTACAGCGCACTCATGCACTGAACAGTGACCCTCCCAACCAAGTCAGGATACATGGCCCACACATCCTTCACGTGGCTCACGCGGTTACACCACATGGGATCATCCTTCTTCTCAGCAGGGAAGAGTCCCAAGGGGTGCATCACCATCTCCAGGGGATGGTAGCCACAGAAAGTCGTCAGAGTCTTCATGGCTGCTGCCTCAACGGTGTCGTCTGTCCTGAGTCCAATCGTCTCAGAGTCAAGAGAACGCCAACCCGGCTGAAGGGGATGAGCCTCCAAAGTCAGCCAGACCCGACAACGAGGTACCCGATGCTCCTCATACAACTGCACCGTGTACAAAGGGGGCGTAGGGTAACCGGCGGAGTTAAGCACTTCCCACAAGATGGAAGGAAAGCCATCGCGAGAAAGGAAGTCAGAACTGAAACGAGAGTCTCCTCCACTGGCGGGGGTGGGTGAATTCATCTGCGGAAGGGAATCAAAGATAAAGATTATGGTGGAAGGAAAAAGAAAAAGAGAGCCCGGATGGTTTTAAAGAAAAAGGGGTTAGCACAAATTTTAATTCCTCTTTATGTTTTATAATGCATGCATGCTGGAAGAAACGTTGCCTCTCAAAAAGAAAATAGGGTGCCTTTTTAGGGCATCCCAAAATATAAGTATTGGCCCACGGGGCCTAATTAATTAGCCACCTATTTCCCTCTATGCCTAAGGCCTTTCGTCCTAGGTCTAGCGGTCTAGTCCTGACGATCTATAGAAATTTCTAAGCAAGTTTTAGATTTTGAAAATTGGTATTCATGGTTTATTGTCCTTCTCTGTGGTGGAATTTGCTCCGATACCAGCTGTGGCAGAACCTCCCGAATTATTCCAGCTTAAGTGCCTAAGTCATGCCTCAGGGGCCGTGACACACTTAAATCAGAATAACCCGTCAGTCCTTCAGATCTAGTCTGATAGAGCCACTTAACCAGGATCAAATTCCACAATCTCACTCGAAGGTGAGTCACAGAAGAAATACAATAAAACAGGAAACCTCAAATTAAGTACTGAATTATTACATAAATCGGAGTTCTGGAGTAGCAAATAAAGTTTATAAAGTTAAGTGCAGCGGATAATCGATGTCGTCGGTAATGAGGAAACGGGCAAGGCCTAGCCCACTACTCCTCATGCTCCTCTCCTGCCGGAGCAACATCCCACTCGACCGTCCAACCCGGTGGCAGGGTGGTAGGCCAAGTCACACCATCAATCAAATCCTGCATGGTACCTGCAAAAATGGTGCCACAAGCAAGGCTGAGCATACTAATACTCAGCTAGACTTACCCGGTGTGAGGAGTCTACTCTACCTCTAGACTATGCAGCTGTTTGGCTGAGGGGTTTGGTTTGCCAAAAGCACTAGCTGTTACTAAAAGCAATTTTTAGCTTTCCCAAATTTTACCATCATTAACTTAGCTAGATTTGCTCCTTCTAAGCATACATGGTAACAATCAATTAGTTCAATCAACAAGTTATCTCATGTAACCACATTTCACTTCTTACTCGATGCAGTACAAGGAATCAAGCAGTCTCATTAGCTGCGAGAAGCAGACGATTCGAATCGAGTTTTAAACCTTGCAAGGTAAACCTAAACACACGGCATGCCAGGGTACTCCGACCCTGCACATGACAACCGTCCCCATCGATTCCCCGTTCGCGTCCAGGCCTCACCGCCTTGGCATACAATGCTCCATTGACCCCGGCTGCCGCCGTGCAGTGACCGCACTTGTACCCACCATAGCTAGCATGGGAGACCCAGTCTCAAGTCGCATGAGGGATAAAGTCCGCGCCCGGCTTCACTCAGGTACTAGGTTTACCGGTTACCATTTTTCCCGGCATGTGCTTAGTACGTTCAAAAGCTTGACTCAGGTATCCACACATTAATCCTTAATTCATTTTCCCGTCTCATGGACAAAGCATCCTCCCTGGATCCAAGTCCATAGACCAACATATGTCCCATTATTAAGATGAATACAATCAATCCCTGACCTCGCGCGAGTGCTAGAAAAATCACTCGACTTCTACCGAGATCCTGATTAGCAAGCAGCTACTCGACCTAACATACTAGTATTCATCTCAAAAAGGTGTCCTAAGTTCATGCATCTAGAGGTTTCAAGCAACTCCTACACTTAAGTGCACATTACAAACCTACAAGCATTAAGTGTAGTAAAATAGCATAATTAATAGGTTATGCATAAAACCGGGGCTTGCCTTCAATTGCTGGAGCTGCGGGGAGATCCTCGATAGCAGCCTCTGAAGCCTGCTCCTGGTCTTCCTCTTGGACAGGTCCTTGCTCGGGGATGAGCACGTACTCTCCGTCGGCAAGATTACAATCTAATGAATGCAATGCGTAAGATATATGCATGATATGATATGTGCTTTTAGAAATCACAACTTAAAAGGTGTATGATCTTTCTTGAGTTAAACAAAGTTAACTTTACTTATGCAAGACCCTTGGGTGGTATACTTGGTAACTGGTTCAAATTTAGCTAAGGTAAAAGGTAGGTTTAATTTTGGGGTTCCTCTGAATTCTTTTTAAGTCTTAGAGATAAATGATAAGTACTCAAGTTAGACTTATTGAGGTGGGGTTTATTTCTTCTTTCCTTTTCCTTTATTCTCTTCAATGTTTTGGAGTAGGTTTGAACTACAAGTTGCTTTTATAAAATTCTAAAAATTCTGTAAAAATTACAGTGGCTTGCTACTGGTGTGTGTTTCTCTGTCTTAAAATTTGGGGACCAGAAAGTGAATAGTTTTCTCTGCACAAAATTATTAAACTCTAGGGTAGAATGGGTGCTTTGAACTACAACTACTATTTAACAGTGGGTAATTCTTCAGAACTTATTTTTGCTGGCTTTTAGGTGTTATAACATGACTTGATACAAATTTCTAGTCATTAATACCTTTTAATTATTTTTCTATGGTTTTCTCAAGTTTCTAGCCAAATGGGTGCTTTCTACTACCACTATACTTGAAAAATATCAAACAACAGAGTTCTTATTTTTCTTGGTTATTATTTTGTGCAAGAGCAATCATTCTGAAGTTTGGCATCTTTTTGCTTAAGGGAAGGGGTGGTATACATTATTTGAATTAAATGGCCTTTCTCTTAAATCATTAGCAATTGGTATGAATTTGCTTCTTTTTCATGGATTTGCATTTTTCTCTAGTAGTTTACCTCATCATGGACTTAGCTAATTTTTGGTTGCCCATTATCACATTATTTGAGGTTGTTCATGATTTAGTTGGAAAATGCCTTGTTATCACCTTGTATTTATTTCCCTTACTTAAAAAGTTGGGCTGAGGTGCTCTGGTGGTTATAAGTTCACTGGATTTTTGTTAAGCATTTTGGTTATAGTTTTGCCTCTTTAATAATTGATTTTCAGTCATATTTAGGCTAAACAAACCATTTTAATTTAAAACTGATCCAAATTAATGGTCTCTGTATTTTTCCTAAGTCCTCTGTTACATAAGTAAACTAGGAAAAATAATATTAATCACTGTTCATTAATTTCTAATATCTTTCTGATTTTCTCTAAGTTTTGGACAAAACATCTTAAAATGAGAAACTACATCATAATTTCTAATGCTGGGGTTCCTACTATTTTTAAACAGTGTCAAAAAGAGGTTTGAATACCCACAAATTTTCTTAAGTCTAGCACAGAAGAAAAACTAATTTTCCTTGATTAAATAAAGTTTAGTGGGTTTCTGTTTTTAATTTTAAACTCTAAAATTTTGAACAGAAAGCATAGGGTCTACTATTTTTAAATGATAGATTATAATATACAGAGGCTAGCAAAATTGGTTTGACATTTTTTGATTAAGAATTCATCAAGTTATGAATTTTACAAGTTCTCTGGTTATTTAAAAAGAATATCAGAATCGATTTAATTGAAAATCTACTTTGCACTAGGGTCCCTGGCGGTTTTCTAAGTTTTCTTCGTGAATCAGTCCTCAGGCTACTATTCACCTGAGTCTCTGACATTACAGAAAACCCCTCGGGTTCTACAAAAACCTAACCCGAGGTCCTTCTTCTACCTCAAACAGTAGCCGCGGCGGGGAAAAGGGCGGATGGGCTTACCGGCGGCGAGACTGTTCCGGTGAAGAGGTCGAGGGTGAAGGGGAGGTCTCGGGGATCACAACGGTGTGCGGAACGCCGTCGGAGATGGCCGGAGTCGGTCGGTCCACGCGCGCAGGCGGGGATGCTCGTCGGCGGCGAGGAGACCGGCCTGGTCACGGCGAGATAGTTCAATCAAATGGGTCAGGGAGGTCCATGGGATGCCAGAGAAGTCATGAGCGAGAGGAATTGGGCGGAGACTCACTGGATAGCTCGGTCCACGCGCGACGGCGGAAGACCGAAGTCCGGTGAAGTCGATCTCGGGCCTCCGGTGAAGTCCGGCCGGGTCCGAGGGCTTGGCAAGCTTCACGGGCTGCTGGTGGAGCTGGCCGAAGCACTGGCTTGACTTGAGGGTGGCTGGAGGGAGCTGGCCACGGTGGCCGAAGCTCGTGCGGCAATGGCGGGCGGAAATTAAGCTCGCTGGAGCTAAGGAAAAGTGGCTGGCCGAAGAGGGTGAGTGCGGGGCGAAGTGAGGCGTGCCCGGGGAGGCTTTATAGGCGCGGGCGGGCACGGCCGAGGGCGTGGGCGCGCGGCGGACTTGACTGGACGCCGGGGAGCACGCGCGCGCGGGTTGGGCGAGCTCTGGCGTGCCGACCAGGGTCGAACACGTGTGCCCGTGCGTTCTGCCCAAGTTCTGGCGCGTGTAGTCGCTCATCCGAGCCTGCTCTCGCCTTGGTCAGTGCACAAAACCTCTTCTCCTCCCTACAAGCTACCATTCTTGTGTGGGGGTCATAGGATTTTGCCTACTGGTCGCAGAGATATGGAGCCAGGAAATCTGGTCTGTCTCCCTGCGCAAATCCGAGGCAAATCCCGGGTTTAGTCATGTCTAGGGCTCGCGTCCCAATGCCATCTTCTGGCACACGACAGAGGGGTTAGTTAGACACATTTTTGTCAATGGGGTCATTAGGATTCGAGTTAGGGATCAAGGTGAACATCCCTGATCTTTGGCTCAAGGTCTGAATTTCAGAAATCTGAAATTCAGAATTCTCATTAAGTCCACACATGGAATGCTTGATTTGGGGTTTTATTTGAGCTATTTTGGCTAAGCTTTCTCAACCTTTCTTGTTGCCCATTAAATATACTTCAATTTTTATAATTGGCTCAACTCAAAATTTTAAACTTTTCACTCCCTTTTTCTTACTTTTTGAATTTTGCTCATAGGGCTCATTAGGGTTTTTAAACTAGGGTTGCATAATCTTATCTTTTAAGGGACTCAATTGCTTTGATCATGACACTTTTAAGTATATACTTGGTGACTTCATTATTACTTAAGTTATTTTGATGCTCATGCTTACTTTGGTTCACATAAAATGATGGCTCCTGGTTTGGCTTTTTGAGAAAAACCCTGAGTGACACTGGGGTGTCACACGGCCGACGAAAATATCCCAGCCCACGAAAATTTAGGCGTTTCCTGTAGTGTTGCCTATGCTACTTACCATGTCTTCAAGCTTCATCAAATGGACGTGAAAAGTTCCTTCCTCAATGGACCAATCAAGGAAGAGGTCTATGTTGAGCAACCTCCCAGCTTTGAAGATAGTGAGTACCCTAACTATGTATATAAACTCTCTAAGCCGCTTTATGGGCTCAAGCAAGCTCCAAGAGCATGGTATGAATGCCTAAGAGACTTTCTTATCACTAATGGCTTCAAAGTCGGAAAGGCCGATCCGACTTTATTTACTAAAACTCTTGAAAATGATTTGTTTGTATGCCAAATTTATGTTGATGATATTATATTTGGGTCTACTAACGAATCTACATATGAGGAATTTAGTAGGATCATTACACAGAAATTCGAGATGTCGATGATGGGGGAGTTGAAATACTTCTTAGGATTTCAAGTGAAGCAACTCCAAGAGGGCACCTTCATTAGCCAAACGAAGTATATTCAAGACATTCTAAACAAGTTTGGGATGAAGGATGCGAAGCCCATCAAGACACCCATGGGAACCAATGGGCATCTTGACTTCGACACGGGAGGTAAATCCATAGATAAAAAGGTATATCGGTCGATGATAGGTTCTTTACTCTATTTATGTGCTTCATGACCGGATATCATGCTTTCCGTATGCATGTGTGCAAGATTCCAAGCCGACCCTAAGGAAGCTCACCTTACGGCCGTAAAACGAATCTTGAGATATTTAGTTTATACTCCTAAGTTTGGGCTTTGGTACCCTCGGGGATCCACATTTGATTTAATTGGTTATTCGGATGTCGATTGGGCGTGGTGTAAAATTATTAGAAAGAGCACATCGGGGACTTGCCAGTTCTTGGGAAGGTCTCTGGTGTCTTGGGCTTCGAAGAAACAAAATTCCGTAGCTCTTTCTACCGCCGAAGCCGAGTATATTGCCGCAGGCCATTGTTGTGCGCAATTGCTTTGGATGAGGCAAACCCTTAGGGACTATGGTTACAAATTAACCAAAGTTCCTCTTCTATGTGATAATGAGAGTGCAATCCGCATGACGGATAATCACGTTGAGCATAGCCGCACTAAACACATAGCCATTCGGTATCATTTTCTAAGGGATCACCAACAAAAGGGGGATATCGAGATTTCTTATGTCAACACAAAAGAACAATTGGCCGATATCTTTACCAAGCCACTAGATGAACAAACCTTTAACAAACTTAGGCATGAGCTAAATATTCTTGATTCTAGGAATTTCTTTTGATGTTTGGCACACATAGCTCATTATTATACCTTTGATCATGTCTCTTTTATATGCTATGACTAATATGTTTTCAAGCGTATTTCAAACCAAGTCATAGATTGAAAGGGAAATGGAGTCTTCGGCGAAGACAAAGGCTTCCACTCCACTCCATCAAAATTACTCATCCTTCGCCGTCACTCCGAGCCACTCTCCAACTTTGGTATAATCTTCACTCATATTTTGTTCGCCAAAGGGGGAGAAAGTTGTTATTCAAGGGCTTATATTTCACTCAAAGTATCCGTTTTTGGCGATTCATGCCAAAGGGGGAGAAAGTATTAGCCCAAAGCAAAAGGACCGCACCACCACCTATTTTTTTAAAAAATGATGTTTTCAAATTGATATCTTATTGTGTTCAAAAGAGGGGGAAAGTACTAGCATCTTCAAAAATTTGTAAAACCCTCTTGAACACTAAGAGGAGGATTTCACTAAGGGGGAGTTTTGTTTAGTCAAAGGAAAAAGCATTTGAAACAGGGGGAGAAAATTTCAAATCTTGAAAAATGCTTCTCAAAATCTTATTCATTTACCTTTGACTATCTGCAAAAAGGACTTTGAAAAGAATTTACAAAAGAATTTGCAAAAACAAAACATGTGGTGCAAGCGTGGTCCAAAATGTTAAAAATATAAAGAAACAATCCATGCATATCTTATGAGAATTTATATTGGTTCAATTCTAAGTAACCTTTGCACTTACATTATGCAAACAAGTTCAATTATGCACTTCTATATTTGCTTTAGTTTGTGTTGGCATCAATCACCAAAAAGGGGGAGATTGAAAGGGAAATAGGCTTACACCTTTTCCTAAATTTATTTTGGTGGTTGAATTGCCCAACACAAATAATTGGACTAACTAGTTTGCTCTAGTCTATAAGTTTTACAGGTGCCAAAGGTTCACAACAAGCCAATAAAAAGACCAAAGATGGGTTCAAATAAAGGGAGCTAAAGACATCCCAAAAGGCATCCTGGTCTGGCGCACCGGACTGTCCGATGCACCAGAGAACTCAAAGCTGAACTTGCCACCTTCGGGAAAATGGGAGGCCGCTCCGCTATAATTCACCAGACTGTCCGGTGAAGCACCGGACAGCGTCCGGTGTCACACCGGACTGTCCGGTGTGCCAGCGGAGCAACGACTACTTCGCGCGCAACGGTCGACTGCAACGCATTTAATGCGCGCCTGCGCGCGCAGAGGACAGAGCACGCGCAGTTGGCGCACCGGACAGTCTACAGGACCTGTCCGGTGCACCACCGGACAACCCAGAGGCCCCACCAGTCAGAGCTCCAACGGTCGAACCCTAACGGCCGGCTGACATGGCTGGCGCACCAGACTGTCCGGTGCGCCATGCGACAGCAGTCTCCCAACGACCACTTTTTGGTCGTTGGGGCTATAAATACCCCAACTACCCCACATTCAATGACATCCAAGTTTTCCACCTTCAACACATTACAAGAGCTATAGCATTTCAATTCTAGACACAACCAAAGAGATCAAATCCTCTCCCAAGTCCGGAATCACTCCAAATCAAATAGTGACTAGAGAGAGCGACGTTTGTGTTCATTTGAGCTCTTGAGCTTGGATTGCTTCTTTTCTTTCTCATTCTTATTGTGATCAAACTCAACTGTAACCGAGGCAAGAGACACCAATTGTGTGGTGGTCCTTGCGGGAACTTTGTGTTCCGTTTGATTGAGAAGAGAAGCTCACTCGGTCTAAGTGACCATTTGAGAGAGGGAATGGGTTGAAAGAGACTCGATCTTTGTGACCACCTCAACGGGGAGTAGGTTTGCAACAACCGAACCTCAGTAAAACAAATCCTTGTGTCTCACTTTTTATTTGCTTGTGATTTGTTTTCACCCTCTCTCTCGGACTCATTTATATTTCTAACGCTAACCCGGCTTGTAGTTGTGCTTAAGTTTATAAATTTCAGATTCGCCCTATTCACCCCCCCTCTAGGCGACTTTCAAGGGGTAAACAAGGTAAAATGGATAAACAGTCTAGGGTGACCTATTGGGTCCCATCAAAGTTAAACCTATGCATGAATAATGATATTAAAGAACATTATTGGGTATGAAAGTGGTCAAGGGCACAACTTACCTTCAATGAGATCCTGCTCATCTACTTCTATCTGCTAGACACCAGGATCCTCAGTCATAGGCTCTTCTACTCGCCACAATATAAACAAGCACAGTATAAAGGAGAAATTAACATCACACCAAACATGTGAACAAAATACATAATAATAATCTACACATTAAAATAAGATTATAGGAACAGGAATCATTAATTTTGGAATTATGGATTTTAAATTATGAATTTCCAAAGGTTTTATGTGCTTGATACATAATTAAATGAGAAATAATTTGTCTTGCTGTTTTCATGTCAAAACAGAGACAATAAGTGATAAACAATAATATTACAAAATTTGAGAAACTAGAATGGAGTAATTTGGAGTTCATATGAATTTTCTATGATTTTTACAAACTCTAGCACTTATTTTTATATTAAAAATCTATTTTCTATTTAATTCCCTGGATTTCTTACTCTCATGGACTAGGCGCACAAAACTAGAGAAACTCAGGGGGCTCGGGGTATCTTTTCCTAAGACACAGGTTAACCACGCAGTGGACCGTGGGTTGTATTCTCTAAAACTATAAGGGTCCCTCTGCAAACTGCGCAACCAAAGGGGAATCGTGCACTCCAGACCGCACGATTGCCAAATGACCGCTAGGATTAGACGCATCCACGGCCGAATCGGTATGGCACGACAGTCATCGGATTTCGATCTGACGATCCAGATCTAAAATAGCGACCATCGAATCCTATCCGCACGATCCCAACCAAACGACCCCGATTCATTCGCGCGAACGGGTATGGGTGCATCTAATCACAGCCGTTCACAGACGGATCCACGACCCATGTGACCCCGCTGTTATCCACGCCCGTGACCGCCGGACTTGGGCGGCGGCGCCCGATCTAACGGTGGTGAGACCGCTGGAGTTCAGCCATACGGTGCTACGGCAACCCATTCCCTACCCCGAGTGGTGCTACACAAAGGGAATGACATCGCGAACTGTATGGGTAGCTACTCACCTGGAATAGGCGCGGCCAGAGCGGGAATCCTCGGTAATGGCGGCCGCGGTGGAGGAGGTAACTCGGATGACGAATCCACGCGCCAGCAGTTGCCCACGGACGAAATCGCATGGCTGAGTACGTCCCGAGCACGGCAACACGCCCCCAAATACATGCCCGAGGCCCAACGGTGATGGAGGAGCGGTCTCCTCGGATGCGGCTCTCCCTTCTTCTCTGGTTGGCGATGGAGGCTTGGATTTAGGGCTATGGCGTGAAGAGTCTATGGGGCAATGGCTACGGGGCTACGGGGTGGAGTCGGTCCGCCTTTGTAGCCACCATGGGACGGAGTCGTGCCGTGTAGAAACCGGGCGGCTCAACGGCCCGTGCCGCGACGTTCGGCGTGGAAGATCTACAGTGACGAGGATAACGCGACTGACACTTGGGTCCCAACAGCCAGTGCGAGCAGCACGGGGGGGGGGGGGAGTCACGGGCACGCGGACCCGGCAGGTCAGTGACCATGGCACTAACGCGAGCGTGGAGCGATCGGTAGCTGACGCGCGGGGCCCAGTAGTCAGCGCCCGGGTGTGGTGAAGCGGAGAGGGAAATGGTGGTAGTGGGCCGAGCGTCGGTTGCTTTGGGCCCAACACGACTTCTCTTTTTCTTTTCTTTTTACAATTTCTGATTTCCTTTCCTTTTTATTTCCTTGATTTCAAATTTAAGTTTGATCTGTCATGATCCTCATATTTGAGTTAAGTATCCACATTTCAAATCCTAGTATTAGAAGAATATATTTATCTATTTATTTTTATTTGTATAACATTTTCTTCTTCTCTTTTTCCAAACTCTTGAATTTTCTTTTAGATCTTAAATTCTATTTTGAGCTTTGATATATTTCTTTTCACATGATTTTTATATTGTCACAAAATGCACGCAAAATAAAATCCACTATGATGCATAATTTAGTGGCTTATATTTTTATTAATTATTTGTTTTTAAAGATGGTGTTCACATGTGATGACAAATAGCTTCAACCCACACATATAAATAAAGGAAATAAAAAATTTTGTCCTTTTATATTCTCTCTTACAAATTGGGTATTACAACAGGCAAAACACCTTCCAAAGGTAGTTCTTAGTTTTCTTCCTCCTCTTTCGGAACAACCATAGAGCAGAAACATCAAATCTTAACAGTTTCATCACCTACAACAACATGGGTTTGGAAACCCTGAGTACGGGGTGTACTTTCGCAAGTCTTACCCGACTAAAGAAAAAGACTCTCAAGGATATGATGGCCTTTTAGGAATCAAGGTAAAGCTTAACAAGATTGAAAGACTCTTTTTCAAAAAAGCTTACTATGAGTGGATCCTTAAGAATTCATTTTACTCATCCGGTTAAGTAATTACCTGCATCTAGATTCTTTTCTATTCTTAGATCAAGCCCTTTGCCTATACTAGCCATCTTTTATTATCCCTTTAGTTCACTTGTTGGTACGCGTAGGGCAGTAACCAAGTCTTAATGTTCGAGAAGTAACAGCGATCCAAATTTATTAATACCCAGCTGGGGATCTCCAACCACACGACATATGTAGCACTTAACCCTTGCATATGTCAACTCGCACCCAGGTTTCTCAAAATCAAAATGGGTTCACGCCAACCAAGAGCACAAATACTCCACCATCCAGCCTCTTGCCACGGAGGGTACACACTACTCTCGCCATCTCTCCACTCCCATTACGTGGTAGCCTTTCTGGTATTGGTCAGACCGAGGCAAAGCTTACCCATGACGAGACATGTGGCCAGTTAAAAGGTCCTCGATCATCAAGCCTACATCGGCTTGGTCCTTAAACGACTCAGACGGAGACACTACACCAAGACTTCCTTCTTGTGCAAGTCACCCGCTCGGTCTCGTCTTTATTATTTAAAAACCAAAGTTTGGTACCTGACATAGGTACTCTTTTCAGATGTTGAACCCATCACAGCCATGAAGGATTCACCATCATAAGTCTTTTCTTTGTAAAAATCTCCATCCAATGTGAAGCATCACCTTTTTCAAAACAAAACATTTTGTTTTCTACAGCAAGACTAAGCATCATAAAACTTGTTTAAATAAATCAGGTAACAAGGAATGGTAACCAAATTTTCCAAGGAAGGAAATGCATCAATTGTTTAGCACACAACTCCTATCACCTAATGCATCATATAAGGGGAAAACGATTTTTCAAATAACAAGGAAAGGGGAAAATGCACCGGGGCTTGGCTTGTGTTGTAGGAGCTTCTGTTTCCACATCGTAGATGTCGAAGTAAAAAATTTTCTCCACTAGAGGATTGTTGGTTTGAGAGACAACTTCCTCCTCTACTATGGATTCGTCCTCGTGTTCTATACATGATAATACATGTACATGAATGCTCATGCTATGTCATGAATATGCAATCATACAATAGAAATATGGTAAGTTACATCTTGAATACAACTTTCCTTCATGGTACTAATCAATCACTAAGATTTCCTAGTTAAGTGTTCTTTTAGGATTTGTATTAAATGATTAATCTTATGAAGCTAGTTATTTGGTTTTCTGGTTAAACAGTGCCCAAACGATTTCAAATTTTACTTAGAGGCTAATATCAACATTTTAAGTTTACCCAAAAAGTTTTATGATTTTTGGGATCAATAATTATTTCTAAAATCAATAAAACCTTTACTTAAGCACCTTTAATTGCTTCATAATTCCAAGTTTGAAATAAAAATCTTGAAATTATTTTTATTAAATACTACTTGATTTTAGGAGTCTAACAAAATTGGTCTCATATTTTTACTATTTCCCTACTACTTTCTATAAATTCCCTAAGTTAGCAGTAAAAAGAAAAGAATAAAAGCATGAATAGTATCGGGCCGAAACCAGCCTAATCGGTCCAAACCCATGTAGAAAACGGCGCGCCCACGCCCATGCTAGCGGATTTACACCGAAGTCCCCAATGTTTTGAATAACCTGCGAAGAATCCCTTACCACTATTCATGGGTTTCACTGACAATTGCACATAAGCCCCCTATTTTTATTTCTTCATGACTCTAGGTGCCCGACCGCGCACCGGTCGAATACCTAGCCGAAGGCACGAATACTCACCGACGGTGACCCGTTCCAATGATGTCGAGCATATAGGTTCCATCACTGATGCTACCCGAACACATCTGCATGTTTAATTCGACCAGCTCGCCACTAATCCATGTCCGTCTGCGACAACAGCGGAGCAAGATCTCCGGCAATCCCATTCTGGTTTACACAAGTCGGTCACATTCAATCCAATGACTCGGACTGAATCAGTGACCAACTAGGACTATGGTGCTTGCGCAAATTTGTACAGAGGCAACCCAGAACGGCCGATCGACATGAACAATGCCCATGGCGGCGTTCCCGGGCGACGACACGACGTTCCCTAAACTACGACGTGATAGCATTCAATTAACCAAGACCGAGAGCTCTACTAGTAGTAAGGAATGTTAAAACATCGACCATGGGGACATGAACTAATCGGAGAATGGCTGGCCACGACGAGATGTATTATGGCGGCGACGGTGACCGATTTCAGGGAAACCCAAAATTCTCGAGCTACGATGGACGATTGGAGATGAGGTGTGCGCTGGGTTCGTGATAAGAAGGCGGAGCAAGAGGAACGCTCAATTTATAGCGATCGACCGCATGCTTCACGAATTTGGGACAGAAGTGCACACAGTGGTGAATAGATGAGTCACCAGAGCTCATTTACCGTGGCGCTCAACAGAGTAAGGTCTTGGGGTGGTAATTGGCTATCACTCACGACCAACTGCGACGTGGTAACATGGTATATGGCATGGCGCAACCGAGATCACCAGTGGCCACGACGGCGTCAACCGCTCGGCCACATCGCAGAGTTAGTGAATCTCGACCGAAGAACCGGTGCCAGGGACCACATTCACGACCCTTCCCCGATCTTTTCACCCCCAATGTTTATCCACGCCGAGCTCACCGTGTTCTTTTCCGGCGGTCGTGAATCAAGGCGTGGGATCGGCAGTGAGGTGCACTGCGCCTCTGATCTTTTTCAGACACTGTACCTGTTGGTCACTTGTTCTTGGATGTTGTGGATCAAGAACAAGGCAACACAATTGTTAATTATTAGGGACCTTCATCTTCCAAAGCATTATTTCCCCAAGGGTATAATGATCATCAGACAAAGGTCTTGAAGGACATACCTTCATCATTTTAATGTGTAAAGAGGAATACAAAGGAACGAAGATAATAACTGTATCTCGTTAATTCATTCATATTTGCATTCCATAAAACATATATGATTATCAATGAAATTCATGTTACATCGATACATTCGGCTTGCTCGAAAGTGAAGGTATGAGGGAGTGATTACAATTCAGTGTGAACAGTACGGTGGTACTATTCACCTATTTATAGGCACGAGACACAGCCCGGGTAAAATTACATACATGCCCAGATTACTAGGGTCTATGTAGTCTTTTCCTTCTCTGCTTGATCTAAGCCAAAGCTAGCGGTAGCTTCGGTGTTTTGCATCGTAGCTTCTACGCAAGGTCTTCATCTTGAGAACCTTCGGCAGAAGGAGGGCGGACCTCTTTATCATTTTGCCGAAGGTGTTTTTGTCTTGAGGACCTTCGGCAGAGAAGAAGACCCCTAACAGTAGCCCTTCGCGGTGCTAGATCATTTTTTCACAACGAGCTCGTTCCGTGAAAAACACGAAGGCTTTGGAATGCCGAAGGTCAGAAAAACACCTTCCCTAAGCTTGTTATCAAAAAACGATTAAAATATTCTGAGCACTGGCCGGTCCACCGTTCAGCCAGTGTGCGCGCTGTGGCAGTTCACCTTCTCCTGTAGGACTATATAAACAGACAGGTTGGTGAGAAGTTACCACATCATTTATTGCCATTGCATTGTTGTGCTATTGAAAATTTTAACCAAAGTCGAAGCTCTCTGCATTTTGCTTTCAAACAAGTGCTTCATCACTTAAGATCAGCTTCGTTTGGAAAAAAACTGAAAACTGAAATGGCCAGAGTAAGATCTACTGTCAGGGTGTCCCGTGAGGGAGATGAAACTGAAGTGACTGAGATAGCGCCCATATTAGAAGTAATGAGGCGCTCAGGTCTGGTTGTGTAAGAGGGAGCTACTGCCGAAGGGACCCCCAATGTCAAAGCTGAAAAGACTAAGGCTGAGGCCGGGAGTGACAACGAGAGTGAAGAGGACAATAGCATTCTGTGCCCAACCAAACCTAGTCACATTGAATTTGGAAGATCCACCGTAACAACAAAGGACTTGGTTGTGATGAAGAAGCTAGGCTACTTTGGTGCAAATGAAGATGGATTGATTCGCTTTGCTGGGGAAGAAGTAATTCCATAGCCAAAGGAAGATGAGGTTGTTGTGTTCAAGAGCTTCTTCAGGGCGGGCCTTCGGTTCCCCATGTACGATATGATAGGGCAAGTTTTGAAGAGATTTGAGATATATCTCTACCAGTTGACCCCAAATGCTATTGTTAGGCTTAGCATTTACATATGGACTATCCGAACCCAAGGAAAAAGTGCCAATGCTGAAGGGTTTTGTCGCATACATGAACTTCATTATCAGTCAAAGGTTAGAGCCGATGGTCTGTACAAGAACTTCAGATGCTATAATTTTGAATATCGAAAAGATACGAACGCCCCTGTGATTGGATACCGCACCAAATGGCCTACTGGCTGGACAAATGAGTGGCTTTATGTGAAAGCTGACGAGAAGAGAAGAGAGAAGCTTATGAGTATGGTGATGAGTCCCTTGAAATTAAGCTTCGGAATGACGAGACCACTATGCATCATGCAACTCGACTCTCCATGCCAACTGGCCGAAGTAGAATTCAGGGTGGTGGCTGGTCATATTGGCACTAGGGATTTAGAGCAGAAATACTTGGCAAACAGAACATTCCCAACCTCTAGTTGATGGGGAATGCCAAGAAGATGGAAGATGGGAAAAAGTATGAACTTGTTCGACTCCCTTACCGCTTCAAATTCCAAAAGAGATTTAAAGAGCCATGCACTGAATGGTTAGAATTGATAGAAACCATGTGCAATGAAATCCTTGAAAATTACACGAAGAAAGAAGATCAGCTAATGACCGCTGCCTTCGGCACCCGGCCAAAACGAAGGTTGAACCGTGTAATGGATGCTCTTAACTTTGAGTATCCTGACTACGAAAGGCTTGACAAAGGGGCTGGAGGGGTCAAAAGAAAAAGGTTTGTCAGTATTCTGAGTATGCAAGCTACTCGATCTGTCAAGGAGGACCAGAAAGCTTTGAAGAAACAGAAAACTCTATCGAAGCCGAAGGATTTAGCTCCCAAGAAAATGTAAACTCGTCAGGATATCTTCTGCAGATATGAAGGTACAAGATGTGCCAGAGAAGACTATAGGTCCTCCTTCACCCTCTGCTGCTGAAGTTTTGGAAATTATGAAGGTAATGACTGAATCCATCCCATTTTGCACTGCTAAGTCTTCTAAGGTTAGATCTGACTAGCTTCTTGCAATCAAAGGAAAATGCTTCATCTATGAAGGGGAAGGCCGGGGGCAGAAGAAACGGTGGATGATGAATGTGATGCAAGCTATTGAGCAGACGCCGCCCCTAGCTTTGGCGGCAAAAGCAGCTATGTCTGTCGATGCCGAAGATACCACCGGAGTCGAAGCTCATGAACTCACAACCACAATGTCGGAAATCGATAGACTCATATCGGATGTGGTTGCTGAGAAGGACGTAACCGCAGTGCCTTCTAACAAGGGAAAAAGAATTGAAGATGCCTCTTCGGAAGATAAGGATTTCGACCTTCGGCACCTGGGTGGCCAACTACTTTCTGAAGAGGACAAATCAGAATTGAAAGAGTTTGCTATATCCTGCGGTTACCAGCCCAGATCCATACTCTTCAGCGGGGTCGACTAAGAGATTTTGGGATGCATTCATGACCGAGCCGGGGCTAAAATCATAAGTACTTTATCTAAGGGTGTTGGATTTCTGAAGCTAGAAAAGGACATTAGTTGCTATAGGCGACTGTGGGGGATAGATATCCCCCGGGTCCACTAAAAGAGTAAAGGACCTCACGAAAGGCCCAAGGGCCCAATAAATCGTAAGGTCATTCTTTCGTGGGCCTGGGGAGAAACAGCCAGCGGGGCAGAACGACATGGGCCGGATTGGTACACGCCCGGACGGCCCTCAGCATCGAGTGAATAACTGCGATAGAGATCCGACTTTCCCGCGCTGGAGCCTCCATGCAACGGAGCCACGCGAGGATAAGTCGGCGAAGGTTACGTAGGGATAATCTCAAGAGGTTCACTATCTTTTAGCTACTCGTTGCTATCTTATCCACGTGTACTGCCCCACGGTCGAGTATATAAGGCCTAGGGGGCACCCCTTCAGATCGATCGACCCTTTACTTAGCCACCCATATCAATTCTCTGTATTCTCGACCCAGAGAGCTCTCTTGTAAGCCACATCCACCAAGCATACTCATCAGGACGTAGGGTGTTACGCATCTCTAAGCGGCCCGAACCTGAAAAACTCGTCCACTGTCCCTCGTGCGATCGGCACGAACCATTTTGCTACAGTTGTTGACACCGTCCTACTCCTAAAACACCTTGAGGGGCAACCCTGGGTGTGCGGTCGGACCCGAAACACCGACAGCTGGCGCGCCAGGTAGGAGGTGTGTCGACAATCCAAGCTAGCTCAATGGCCATCTCCTTCAACAGCAAGATCATCCCGCGTCCCGGATCCGTGCTCCACTTCGGAACAATCTCGTTTGTAGCGGATGAAGAAGGAATTCTGCATCGCATCGCAGATCCGCCGGAAAAAAGATCTCCCCCAACAAACTCCGAGAATGTCGGAGAAGCACAACCTCCAGCTCTCCGGATGAGGATTGTCTCCGGAAAGTCGGGAGTCGAGAGCTCGCTGACCCGGAGAACTCCGCTGCCTACTTCTCCGACAAAAGGGTGGACACAGATCGCAAGAAGAAAAGTAACCGGGGGGAAGCAAGTTGCTCTTTCCGTCCCTCATGCCTCGAAGGGGGACGAGAAGAGGATCACCACCACCGCAGCGCCGTTCTACCCCGACGTCCTCTTCATCGGGAGAGTGGAGTCGCCCATTATCTCCGACGACGAGCCGACTGTACCCGGGGAGGAACCGCCTCAACGAGAGTCCCGTCGACGGAGGAACCGGCGCAGGAACGTTCGACGACATCACGCAGCCGGAGAGCGGAATCCGGAACAGCCTGTCTCGCGAGACGAGGTCTCGGAGGTAGGAGAAACTCCGGAAGAGCGCGTCTTCAGAGAACGAAGGAACTCCCGACGACGTGATCGCCGACGAGCTTAGGAGCAGGCTGAGCAGGATGCAAGGCAGCGTCGAGAGAATCCATTCTTCGGGCGCAACCTGAATCCTGACTTCGCCCGAGCTATGAACACGCCGAGCGAAGTCGGAGGAGTGCTGGCTCGGATAGCTGAGGGACTTCCATGGACTCCTGACGCCGATGGCTACCGACGACTGCTCACCCAGGCGGCCAACCACCTTCTACCGCTTGCTCACCCGCCGAACGACCTACGACACGCCATCAACAGTTGCCGAGACGCGCGAAGCTCCATCAATGCTTCACGCGAGCGGCGGCATGAGAACGAGATTCGCCGTCGGGAGGAATATGACCGGGATCACGGCATCCCGACCCAGAGCCAAGCTACCAGAACTGAGTCGACAACGGCCTCAACTAGCGGAATCACCCGGGGGCGGTCGAGGAACCACAATCACAACTCCCCTCCCCGGACAGACATCGTCCCCGACGACAGGAGGACACATGCGGAGTGTCCGCTCTTACTCCACGCCTTAGGGCCATCCAATGGCCTCCCAACTTCAAGGTATCCAACGTTGACAAATATGAACCTAAGCAGGATCCATGGGGTTGGTTAGCCGTCTACACCACCGCTGCTCGAGCTGCCGGGGCGTCCGAGGACGTGATGACCGCGTACTTACCCATTGTCCTTGGGCAAGACGCGCTGCAATGGCTGCGACATCTACCCCGACACTGCATCGACGTCTGGGGCGACTTCAGTCGACGCTTCACCGCCAACTTTCAGTCCCTCTCCGACAAGCCGGCGCAACCGTGGGACCTCAAATCCATCAAGCGCCGGGGGGACGAGACTCTCCGGTCATACCTTAAAAGGTTTCAGACCATGAGAAATCGTATCCCCGAGGTCACGGAGGCGGCCGTGATCGAAGATTTCTACAGAGGATCCAATGACTCGGCTTTCGTCCGAGCCATACTACAGAAGGCACCAACTACCTCCGAGGAACTGTTCCGGGAAGCCGACCTCTACATCACCGCCGACGAGCGAGCCCAGGACCTCATTGGAGGAGCAAAGCCCGCACCAACAGCACCGCGACGCGACACAAACCAACAACCCGACAAGCGATGGGAGAAGAGGCCTCACGAAGAAGTGCACGCTGCCGGACCACCTGCCTCTCGCGCTCGAGGAGGACCTCGTGGAGGCGAACGCACGTTGGACGACATCCTCGACGCTCAGTGCCCGTACCACAAGGACATGCGCCACACTCTTCGTAACTGCCGAGACTTCAAGCACTTCGTCGGACACGGCCGGCCCTTCCAACCCCTACCTCCTCCTCCGCCGAGGGGAGGACCAGATGAACCACGACAACCCCATCGGCAGGAGGAGGGAGGAGGAGGAGGAGCTTTTCCACGCGTTGACAGGGAGGTCAACGTCATCTTCGGCGGACACGGATCGCAGGAGAGCAGAAGACAGCAAAAGCTCAACGATCGCCAAATACTGGTGGCGACCACCGGCCCTCCCGCCCCATACCGGTGGTCGGAGCACCCGATCACCTTCACTCGGGCAGATCAATGGCTCAACTTCGACCATCCGGGCAAATACCCGCTTCTCGTCGATCCGGTGATCCGAGAAAGCCGGGTGAAGAAGGTGTTAGTGGACGGGGGGAGCAGCATCAACGTCACCTTCCCCCGGACACTCCAAGGCTTGGGAGTTCACCTCAAAGAGCTCCACGAGTCGGACACTCCTTTCTTCGGCATCGTGCCGACGGAAGGGGAATACCCGCTGGGCCACATCTACATGCCAGTCACCTTCGGAACCCCGGAGAACTACAGAACCGAGTTCCTGAGGTTTGAAGTGGCGAACTTCGACTGCGGATACAACGCCATCATCGGGAGGCCTGGACTGGCCAAGTTCATGGCCATTCCGCATTACACATACATGATACTGAAGATGCCAGGACCACAAGGGATCATAACTGTGCGCGCCGACTTCCAAGGCGCCGCAGAGTGTTTCCGAGTGGCTATTCAAGCAGCCCTCACCGCCAGGCCATCGACAGCTCCCTCCACAATGGCGAACTCTAAGCCTGAGGAGGACCTCACAGTACCGGCAAGCGAAGCTCAGACCGCGACCTCTATGCGGCCGACTGAAGAAACCAAGAGAATCAACCTGGGGTTCGCCGACGAGCGCAAGACGGCTATCATCAGCTCCAGCCTAGATGACAAATAGGAAAGCGCGCTCGTCCAGTTTCTGCAAGATAACCGAGATGTATTCACATGGCAACCTGCAGATATGCCGGGAGTCCCAAGAGAACTGGCCGAGCACAAACTGAAGGTTTACCCCCAGGCAAGGCCGATTCGGCAAAAACTACGTCGTTTCACGCCTGACAAGAGAGAGGCCATTTGCGCCGAGTTAGCTCGCTTGGTCGCAGCTGGATTCATTAGAGAAGTATTACATCCCGAGTGGTTAGCCAACCCTGTTCTTGTACTCAAAAAGAATAAAGTGGATTGGCGCATGTGTGTTGATTATACTGATCTCAACAAACACTGTCCGAAGGATCCTTTTGGGCTCCCGAGGATAGATCAGGTGGTGGACTCCACCGCTGGATGTTCTATGCTGTCTTTCCTGGATTGCTATTCTGGGTACCATCAGATCAGTCTGGCAAAGGAAGATGAAGAAAAAACGACATTCATTACTCCGTTTGGTGCTTTCTGTTATACCTCCATGCCGTTTGGCCTCAAAAACGCTGGAGCAACTTACCAGAGAGCCATTCAAACATGTTTAGCTGATCACTGGGGCAAGCGTGTGGAAGCCTATGTGGATGATGTGGTAATCAAAACACAGGACTCAGAAGACTTCATCGAAGACTTGCAACTGGTTTTCAACAGTCTGAGGCGGTATAGATGGAAGCTTAATCCCGAGAATGTGTTTTTCGGAGTACCAGCCGGAAAGTTGCTCGGGTTTATTGTCAGCCACCGGGGAATTAAAGCTAATCCAGAGAAGATTGAAGCTATCATGAAGATGGAAGCACCTCGATCGCAGAAGAAGGTTCAGCGACTTACTGGATGCATGGCAGCTTTAAGCAGATTTATATCCAGACTGGGAGAAAAAGGTCTGCCATTTTACAAGTTACTCAAGAAGGTGGATAAATTCCAGTGGACTTCAGAAGCGCAAGAAGCTCTGGATGCTCTGAAAAAATTCTTGACAACACCACCAGTACTGAAACCACCTCGGCGAGCTACGTCAACTCAACCAGCTGAAGATTTGCTGCTGTATATCTCTTGCACGACTCACGTGGTAAGCACCGCGTTAGTAGTCGAGCGAGTAGAAGAAGGGCATGCTTATCCAATACAACATCCTATCTACTTCATTAGTGAAGTCCTCAGCCCCTCGAAGAAAAAGTACCCTCAAGTTCAGAAGCTATTGTATGCAGTACTCCTAACTGCCCGCAAGCTGCGTCACTACTTTGACGACCACAAAGTCATAGTGGTTACAAGTTTTCCAATAGGGGATATTCTTCACAACAAGGAAGCCATCGGTCGAATAGCCAAGTGGGCTTGTGAGCTGGGATCTCATGACATCGAGTTCCGACCTTGCACTGCCATCAAAACTCAAGCACTGGTTGATTTCGTATCGGAGTGGACTGAACAACAAGTGCCAGACAACCCGGAGATTGCAGAAGTATGGTGAATGTATTTTGATGGCTCACTAAAGCTGCAGGGAGCAGGAGCAGGGATTCTCTTCACTGCGCCTGGAGGTGAACACCTCAAGTACGCCCTCCAGTTGCTATTCCCAGCCTCCAACAATGCAGCCGAGTATGAAGCTTTGATCCATGGATTGAACATTGCCATATCGTTGGGTGTCAAAAGATTAATGGTATACGGAGACTCTCTGGTAGTCATCAGTCAGATAAATAAGGAGTGGGATTGCTCAAGCGATTCAATGGGAAAATACTGCACTGCCGTCCGAAAGCTGGAAGATAAATTCGAGGGTCTGGAATTTCATCATGTAGAAAGAGATCGGAACACAGCAGCCGATGTATTATCCAAACTGGGGTCCGGACGAACTCAGGTCCCACCCGGGGTTTTCGTGCAAGAAATTCTGCAGCCAAGTATCTCAATGGATCAAATAGAAGAGTGCAACGTCATAGATCAACCCGAGTCAGACCCTGATGACTGGAGAAGGCCGATCATTAAGTATATAAAGAATGAAGAAGAACCAGACGACAAGAATTCGGCAGAGCGCATTGCAAGACAGTCAGCTCACTATACACTTATTGGGGAGACGTTATACAGAAGGGGTGCATCAGGCGTCTTCATGAAGTGCATTCTCCCATCCACTGGAAAGCAACTTCTGGAGGAAGTCCATGCTGGGCAATGTGGAATACATGCAGCCTCCAGAACACTAGTCGGGAAGGTCTTCAGGTCAGGATTCTATTGGCCAACAGCGAAGAACGACGCAGCTGAGTTAGTTCAGAGGTGCGAAGCCTGCCAATACTTGTCAAAGCAACAACACCTACCAGCACAGCAACTGCAGACCATACCAGTAACTTGGCCTTTCGCATGCTGGGGACTGGATATGATTGGACCTTTCAAGAAAGCTCAAGGGGGATACACACATGTATTGGTAGCAATCGACAAATTCACTAAATGGATAGAGTTCAAGCCCATTGCCTCCCTAACCTCTGCTAAGGCCGTGGAATTCATACAAGACATAATATTCAGATTCGGGATACCAAACAGCATCATAACTGATTTAGGATCCAACTTCACAAGTTCAGAATTCTTTGACTTCTGCGAGCAAAAGAGCATTCAGATCAAGTATGCATCTGTAGCCCATCCAAGGGCCAACGGGCAAGTTGAGCGAGCCAACGGGATGATATTGGATGCACTCAGGAAAAAGGTCTTCGATAAGAATGAAAAATTCGCAGGAAAGTGGATAAGGGAATTACCCTATGTTGTTTGGAGCCTAAGAACCCAACCTAGCCGAGCTTTGCATGGAAAACACTCCTTTCTTCATGGTCTATGGGTCGGAGGCAGTGCTACCTGCTGATCTCAAGTTTGGGGCACCAAGGCTGATCTTTGAAAGCATAGCAGAAGCGGAGACCACCAGGATGGAGGACATAGATATACTCGAGGAAGAACGGTTAAACGCAGTAATCCAATCGGCAAGGTACCAGCAGACTCTAAGGCGCTATCACGACAAGGCTGTGCGACAACGATTCTTCTCAGTAGGAGATCTCGTCCTCCGCCGAATTCTAATGGGGGAAGGACGACACAAGTTATCACCCTTATGGGAAGGACCTTTCGTGGTAGCAGAAGTCACTCGGCCCGGATCATATCGCCTCACTCAGATGGATGGCACGGAAGTTGGGAACTCCTGGAACATAGAACACCTCAGAAAGTTTTATCCCTAGCTGTACCTCAAAACTGCTGGGACGATGATGATGTACTCTGTAAAGTGGAAATATGTCATCAATAAAAAAGAGGTCTCAAGGATACTCAATTCATTTACGATTGACTTGCATTCTTACTTAACTCGGGGTGACCACTATGCCCTGCTAACGGAGCAATCGACTTAAGTCGGCAACGACTTAAGGCGGTGCAACATGCTCACGCTTACTTAACTCGGGGTGACCACTATGCCCTGCTAACGAAGCAATCGACTTAAGTCGGCAACGACTTAAGGCGGTGCAACATGCTCACGCTTACTTAACTCGGGGTGACCACTATGCCCTGCTAACGGAGCAATCGACTTAAGTCGGCAACGACTTAAGGCGGTGCAACATGCTCACGCGTACTTAACTTAGGGTGACCACTATGCCCTACAAACGCAGCAATCGACTTAAGTTGGCAGCAACTTAAGACCGGTACAACATGCTCGCGCCTATATAATACGGGGGATGACTTCCATATCCCGCAAACAAAACTCATAATCATCATGCGTCATTACTGCTGAACTCATTAACTAACAAATTCTGATACAATGAGAGAGTAATTATGTCATTCGAATGGTAAACTGATGTCCTCTAACAAATACTCAATCATGCAAACCGCGCGCTTGGAGCGCGCAAAATGTTTTTCTATTTTGCAACATCTTTCTCAGGAGCGACCGACGAAGAAGGGCGACTCAAGGAATCAGGGGCGGCGTTCACGTCAGCTCTTATGTCTTCAGGAATAACTACGCCGGGTCTCCTCATCAAGATTCGTCCAGCCCAAATAGCCTTGTCCAGGGCTTTGTCACGTTGGGCCTTGAGAGTAGCAGAAGTTTCTTCAGCAGTTTTAGCAGCCAGTCGAGCGCTCTCTAACTCCTGAGCAATAGAGTTTTTGGAAGCTCGGAGCCCTTTGATAGTAGCATCTTTCGCTGATATCAACTTGCTTAAGCCGGGTTACCTCCTCCATGGACTCCTGCAGCTTACGACGTTGGAGGTCTAATTCTTCCATGGTGAAGCGATGGCTTCTTTCCAAAATGGTCAGCGAATTGCTAGAATCCCGATACAACCTGTCAAGATTGTCACGAGAAGCAGCAAGGATGCGTTTTTCTTCCTGCAAGCACAAGTCAGTTCCTTCAAAAAACCAAGCAAGTAATAGGAGCACAGCAAGGCAAAGCACAGTTTCGCGTATCACCTTTTCAGAGTCGAGCTGAGCATGAAGAGAAGAACTCAGTGCATTGGCATCATCTAAGGCAGCGGAGACTTGACTCAGCTCAATCTGACTTTGAGAGTACTTTTCCTCAAAATCAGTGCATCGCTGGGCCAATTCAGCCTGATCTCGAGAATGTTTTTCTTCAAGAATTGCAATCTGCGAGTCATTCCTAGCAAGAGGTAATTAAATAAACGAGGTCAGAAGGTAAAACAGTCCACAACAAAGGCGAAGAAAAGAAAAGGGCACTAACCAGTGTTAGTCGCCTCCAACTCGGATACACGACGATGAAGTGACACTGGATTCCAACACGTAAGAGACGAAGCCACTTCTGGAACGGAAGCACCCTGCGATCTCAGCTGGCTGGCCATCCCATCCACCAAAACCTGATGAGAAGAACAGATGAGCATAATGACAAAAGCTCATGCAACGTAAAGATAAAGCTAAAAACAGCACAGTACCTGGAGGTTGGAAAAGAACGAAGGGATCCCCAAATCAGGAGAAATCAGCCGATAATCAGGCGCAAGGCCACCACCCGAAGCAGCTTGCAACGGACCAGTAGGAATCAGCTCAGCACCTTCAACAGAGCCAAATGCCCGATCAATGGGGACGCTGCCCTCTAAAGCGACCCCCTGGTCCAAAGTTTGGGCTACCACCATGCAGCCAGAGTGTGGAGGTGATCCCGCGTGAACGTCCATGGAAGTGCATGAAGGAGACCCTGCTTGGGCACCCTCGGGGGCTGGGTCATAGTTAGCACTGCCCACTTGAGCCGGATCATCCCCGGCAGCACCCTCGGGGGCTGGACAGTGGCTTACACTCTTCATCTGAGCTAAGTCATCCCCGGCGACATCCTCAGGGGCTGGGCATGTGGCAGCACCATTCTTGAGGTCCAGACTCCCCGCAATGACCACCTCTAAGGTTGACGGGCCCTCAGCCACTTCCATGGAACCAGGACAATCCAAGTTAGCATCCCGACCCTCGAGATCGCACTCTAAGGTCGACGAGGCACGGGATGACCTCAACCCAGCATCAGGCATGGCAGCGCAAACCTCCATCGTATCATCATCCACTGGCTCTGATAACAAGTCCTCTGGGACCATATCCTCAAGAGTCTGATCAAAGTTGGCTAGGGACAGCTCTTGCAGACCAATGAGGGCGGACAAAGCAGGAGAGGGAACTCCACTACTTTCACCACTGGCAAGAAATTGCCGACTGTTCTTCCGAGTCAGAGGGACTTCATTCTCTTCCTCCTTGTCGTCTTCATCAGCAACACAGGCAACACCCCCATTGGGATCAACGACAGATGGAGCACACCCATTGGGATCAACAACAGACATACCACACCCATTGGGGTCAGCATCAGAAAATTCAGGCACGGGAACCTCCTCAGCAGCAGGAACCGACGGACCAGCGCCCCGATCCAAACTAGATACTTGCCGAAGGCGTCTCTTTTTCTTTTCTGCTCATCAGCAGAAAGATCAGTTTGATTGGCTCGGCAAGGACGTCTCGGGCGAGCACGGACAGGTCCTCTGAACATCCAAGGATGTACCGGCTTCGGGGAGAGGTGCCACCGCTAATATCCCAGCAGGAGCAGCATCAGAAGAATCCTCAGCCAGCATATCAAGCATGGCACTTATTTCTGCATCATTAGGATCCAAAGGCACTTCAAAATGTACTTGTTGCTCGTCTTCAGGAATCTTCCCAAGCGAGGCAACCAAAGCACTGACTTCTTCATTAGAGGGTCGCGTCCTAATGCCCAAATTGCCGTCAGTCGCAGGTGGGTTTGACACGAAAAGAGTGAAAGCTTTAGCAGGAGGCAAATTCCAGGCCGAGTACGCCACCGGAGCACCAACATTGGACACCTTGCCCCTGAGAATCATTTCCAGTCGGCTCACCAAGTCTGCAGAAGGGATTCTCCTGTTGGTAACCCGAGTTGAGTCGGCTAGCCCTCGATACAGATAAGCTGGGTGGACCCTATCTTTCAGTGGCTGAATGTTCTTAAAAACGAAGTCAGCAACCACAGCTTCAGCGGTTAGACCTCTCTCTTTCAGCAGTCCAACCTCAGCTAGCAACGCACCGGCCTCAGCAACCTCCTCATCTGTGGGAGACTCGGTCCAGCTTGGGGTGCGAACGTCTGGCTGTCTTCCCGACCGGGGGGGGGAGAGAATTTCCATAATTATCAACTATAAACCACTCTAGACGCCATCCCTTAATGCTGTCTTTAAGGGGAATCTCAAGATACTCAGTCTTCCGTCCCCGGCGCATCTCCAAACTGGCACCTCCGACCAACTGATGTTGTCCCCCGGCCATCCCAGGGCGACAATGATACAGATATTTCCATAAACCAAAATGTGGTAGCACGCCAAGAAAGGCTTCACATAAGTGAACGAAGATGGAGATTTGCAGAATTGAGTTAGGGTTTAGATGGGTCAGGTTAATGTGGTAGAAATCAAGGAGACCACGGAAGAAGGGAGAGATGGGAAGGCCAAGACCGCGGAGAAGAAAAGGAGCGTAAACTACAGATTCGTGGGTATCCTCCGTCGGGACAGTAGTCCCGTGGCGAATCCGCCAAGAACAGAGTTCCCCGCGGAGGGAGAACCCCGATGGACACGAGGTGGAGGAGTTCGGCTTCGGAGATGATAGACATGTGGTTACCTGCAAAAGGCAACTGGCTGTTGGATCGATTGGAGGAATCACCACAGCGGACGAGCTCGCGATTTTCCTCTTGGGAGCCATCTCGATTCTACCAGTGAGCAGACTGGAGGCAAGCGCAGAGAGGATTCGGAAGCGGGAATGCAAGAACTAGGGCGCGGAAAGCAAAGGCGGCTAAAAGCGCAGCTCTTATGGGATATTCTCGAGCCAGATACCGTTTCAAAAAGTGCCCAGTCATCACCCCGGCAGTTATTTCCAAACTCCAGCATGCCACGTGGTCATTCGGCAGTTACTTCCAAAAAGACGATGGGCCACCTCATCACTCGGCTATCATCCTCAAAATAGCTCATGAGGCCTCTTGTCACTCGGCGTTGCCTCTAAAACGCTGATCTCGTGTTCAATCGCTCGGCATTACTTCCAAAATGCCGATGGCGACCTTCAATCACTCGGCGTTGCCTCTAAAACGCTGATCTTGTGTTCAATCGCTCGGCATTACTTCTAAAATGCCGACGTCGACCTGCTCTCACTCGGCGCTGACTCTCAAACGCTGATCTCATACTCAGCCGCTCGGTATTACCCTCTAAAGTGCCGACATCACCATCCAATCACTCGGCGTTGCCTCTAAAACGTTGATCTCGTGTTCAATCGCTCGGCATTACTTCCAAAATGCCGATGGCGACCTTCAATCACTCGGCGTTGCCTCTAAAACGCTGATCTTGTGTTCAATCGCTCGGCATTACTTCTAAAATGCCGACGTCGACCTGCTCTCACCTCGGCGCTGACTCTAAAACGCCGATCTCATACTCAGGCCGCTCGGTATTACCTCTAAAGTGCCGACATCACCATCCAATCACCTCGGCGTTGCCTCTAAAACGCTGATCTAGTGTTTAATCGCTCGGCATTACTTCCAAAGTGCGAGTGGCGACCTTCAATCACTCGGGCGTTGCCTCTAAAACGCTGATCTCGCGTTCAATCGCCTCGGCGTTACTTCTAAAATGCCGACGTCGACCTTCAATCATTCGACATTGCCGCTAAGACGCGGGTATAGCGTTCGGTTTGCTCGGCATTACCTCTAAAACGTCGATGCAGACTACAAGATTACTCGGCAACTACCTCTAGGAGCGTCAGTATGATGTCCAAATTTTTCATCTATTGTCTCAAAAGAATCAGTCTTATAATCAAGCAAAGAAAATCAGCAAGAAGAAGCAAGCGACATTCTTTCATTAAGGGAAGACAATAAGCTTACAAATCAACTCTTTGCGAGTTGATGCTTCCCTACATTACACTACTACTACTACACTACACTACACTACTCTACATTACTAATACATTATTCCAACTATACTAAACTATACTAATATCTAAAAAGACCAGTGGCGTCTAGCCACTGGCCCTGCCCCTGCCCCTGCCGCCGCCGCCGCCCTTGGTGCTGCCCTTGCTACTGCCGCCCTTGGTGCTGCCTTTGCTGCTGCCGCCTTTGGTGCTGCCCATGCTGCCGCCGCCGTCGCCGCTGCTCCTGCCGCTGCCACTGCCGTCGCCGTCGCCACCGTCGTCGTCGTCGTCGTCGTCGTCCTCGTCCTCGCCGCCGCCGTCCGAGTCCTCCTCATCCGAGGAGTACTCCGACTCATCCGAGCCCTCGAGCCCGGAGCGCTCGACGGCCTGGATGTACGTCCAGACTTCCGCGGCTATCCCCTTGGAGTCGTCCGAGTCATCGGACGACGCCGGGGGAGAGACGGGAGCCGGAGATCCCTCGGACTCGGAGGAGAACTCCTCCTCCGAGTATTCCGAGTCACCGAAATCCTCCGATGGAGGAGTCGGTTCGCGCTTGCGCTTGTTGCTTTTGCCCATGGTGGAAGCAAGCGGGAAAGAAGAGAAGGAAGCAGTAAAAGAACAACGAAGAGATGTGAAGAAACTAGAGGGGCAACAGCGTTATTTATAGAAGGGAAAGGCAACCGCTCACCTCCAACCGCGGTCACTGAACAGTCGCAAAGCATTCAATAAGCACTTCCACCCGTCTGGAGACACGTCAGGCGGCTGACGCCGTTTCATGCTACACTACACCCATTGGGACTCCAGTCAACAGCGCAAAGGATATGATTACACTCGCCGTCCCATCACATTACAACTCAGAAGCAGCCGGCTAAAACACTCAGCGTACCAAGCCGTCCCTTGCCCACACCCATTGGGGGGGGACGCCCAGGAATTATCAGTATATTTTTCAAAATGGTCACATCTGTGCAGAGCATGCAGTGAATGCTTCAAGACAAAAATGAGATATCAACAAGAGTTAGAGGGAAGCCAAATATAGCCAGCAGAGTGCAAAATATGGTCGACAGACACGACTTGAAGACTAGACAGAGAACGTCCATCAAATGTCCAATCAGTCACAGAGCAAATAAATTACACTACCCAGCAGGATACGGAAGGATTGCAAACTCGGCTGCAAAAGACAAAATACATGCTGACCTCTGAAGCATAATATTGATAACATAGCACGGATGACATCACGCCAACTTTTTCACAAGCAGAAAGGGTAATCTTCAGCAAAAGGACATAAAAAGAAGACCTTCAAGTGAATTATCCTCAAAAATCCACTTGAAGGTCGGGGGCTACACCCATTGGGTGCACCTCCGGTGCACCCTATGGATTATCATTCCAAGCCGACATTGTGCCGATTTCTAAAGCATGGGACAAGATTAAAAAAGCCAACCCTCAACCAAAATGAGCAAGCGCAAATGGAAATGATCTCTACTGAGGACCTTCGAGTAGATTATTTTCTAAAATTTACTCGAAGCTCGGGGGCTACACCCATTGGGTGCACCTCCGGTGCACCCAATGAAGTTTAGAATCTCACAAATTGGAATGCCGACCTCTAAGGCACAGGCATGATGCCAGGTTTTGGTCAACGAGTGATCGGAGCAGGAGAAGACAACAGGGAGCCATCTTTCTTCAGATTACCTACCAGCTGGACCTGAGATCTTCGGGTTGATTATCTCTAAATTAACCCAAAAATCGGGGGCTTGTGGGGGATAGATATCCCCCGGGTCCACTAAAAGAGTAAAGGACCTCACGAAAGGCCCAAGGGCCCAATAAATCGTAAGGTCATTCTTTCGTGGGCCTGGGGAGAAACAGCCAGCGGGGCAGAACGACATGGGGCCGGATTGGTACACGCCCGGACGACCCGTAGCATCGAGTGAATAACTGCGATAGAGATCCGACTTTCCCGCGCTGGAGCCTCCATACAACGGAGCCACGCGAGGATAAGTCGGCGAAGGTTACGTAGGGATAATCTCAAGAGGTTCACTATCTTTTAGCTACTCGTTGCTATCTTATCCACGTGTACTGCCCCACGGTCGAGTATATAAGGCCTAGGGGGCACCCCTTCAGATCGATCGACCCTTTACTTAGCCACCCATATCAATTCTCTGTATTCTCGACCCAGAGAGCTCTCTTGTAAGCCACATCCACCAAGCATACTCATCAGGACGTAGGGTGTTACGCATCTCTAAGCGGCCCGAACCTGAAAAACTCGTCCACTGTCCCTCGTGCGATCGGCACGAACCATTTTGCTACAGTTGTTGACACCGTCCTACTCCTAAAACACCTTGAGGGGCAACCCCGGGTGTGCGGTCGGACCCGAAACACCGACAGCGACATCACATTATTGGTAGCTTGTTCTATTCAAACTTCAAAGTAAGACTTCTCTGCAGCTCCCTATTGGTACCTTCGTGGTGATTTGGGTATTCTAACTTTGATTTGTTTTTCAGAGTCTACTACTGAGCAAGGCCTTGAAGATGCAGCAGGATGTCGAGGACAGAAAAAACAAAATCGTTATCGAAGGCTTTGAAGATAAAATCAAAAAACTTGAAGAGTCCTTAAAAGAAAAAGACAGCCTGCTACGCTCAGCCGAAGACTCACTCGCCGAAGCGCGTTCTCAGAATGAAAAATTGAGCAGAGAGCTAGACAAAGCTCGAACAACTATGGAAAAGAAATCGGATCGCTTCGACCATGAGTCCAAAGCGTTGAATGCAAGAGTTGAAGCAGAAATTGAAAACAACGTTAAACTGAGCGAGACAATCACAAATCTTCGGGATAGATGCTTCGGCTTTGCTACTCAATGCATTTCTCGATTGAAGGGGATATTCAATTCTGTCGGAGCCGCATCTGAAGAAGTTACCTCTTCTGCTGAAGATATTCCTAGAGCTCTTGAACATATTGAAAAATAAGTTGACGTCCTCGATGAAGTCATAACTGGGCATGGTGATTTCTGTGCGCTGGTGGCTTCTCGTGGAACGGCTGCACCTTTCATGATGGCCAGATGCAATCATGTGAGAGCCATCAACAGGCCAAACTTCGGCATGTCGCTATCTGACCTAATTGATATTCCGGTCGAAGCCCAAAGCATAGGCAACAGATGTATTACCCAAATCTGGGTGAAGGGCAGCCGAGAGCTGGCTGGGGACGAAGCTCGAAACCTGCTCAACAAGGTATAGAAAATTTCTTCACCGTTAGGCTTTTATTTTATATTTTTTCTTACCATGTTCCTCATTACCCTTGTCTTTATCATTCTTCAGGGTAATAGTGCCAAAAGCTAATGAGTCGAAGCTAGTTCTGAAGCGCTGAAGAAGACCTTAGAAACTCCTTTTGCTAACATCTGTAGAAACACTTTTGGAAATTGTTTGTACAAGAGAGTGTATTATTTGACAAAGAGTTGTAATTGAAAGTTAAAAAATTATTGTAAATGTTTATAAATGCTTTGTAATGCTACTTTACCTTTCATTCGTATGACATCGGCTTTGCTGTGGACGAAACCAATGCTTGTAGCTTTTTGAGCCGAAGGCGAAAAACACCTTCCCTTCTTTTCGTTCACATCGAAGCATCTTTTCTATACTACTCTATTAAGACAATAAAGTCAGCGTCCACACTCTAGCGCGCCCCCGCCTGCCCCCGCTCCCGTCCTCTGCGCCTCTTCCTCCACCCGACACCATGCCCACTCCTGTCCTCTGCACCTCTTCCTCTACTTGCGCGATGCCAGTGCCCCACCCTCTGCTCCCTGCCATCAACGTCGATCCGCCCTCCCCCCTCCCCCTCCCGTCGGCCATCCATCCCGCCATCCTCGCTCTGCCTCCACCACAAATTTATGGTTCTTTCCTCCTTCTTCCCTGTGCGTTTCATGTGCAGCGGCAACTTCTCCCTTCCCCTCGCCATCGCCTGATCCTGGCTCCACCCTCGCCACCGCTCGCGCCCTCCCCCATGTCCTAGGGCTTAGGATCCCCACCACTGCATCTCCCTCTTGCTCAACTGCTCCCACCCCGACCGTTCCTACTTGCTAGCCTTCGTCGATGCTGCCCACTTGAACCAGATCTAGCCCAACTTGACCTCCCTAGGTGCCAACGACGTCCATCCAACATGTTTTGGATGCTGGGATGGCCGGCGAGAGGGGGGAGGGCGGAGGGCGGATCGGCGTTGATGGCGGGGAGCAGAGGGTGGGGGGATCCGCGGCGCGACAAGACTTGGCAGAAATGTGTTGTAGTCCCTCCAACACGTTGGCAGCAGCATTAGGATCCGGATCTGAAGACTGCTAGACTAGAGCCGGAGGCGATGAAGAGAAAGGAAAACTCCGCGCACTCGACGCCGCCTCTCAACAGGCCGCGCGGGAAGCGCAAGGCCCTGGCCGAGCTGCCCAAGTCCAACGGACTGAACATGAACCACGACTCGGCGCCGCGGCCGTCGAAGCCGAGAACGCGGTCGGCAGCGCGATCTGAGGCTGAGGCGGAGGCGGCGATGAAACGGCGGAAGGCCGGAGACGCAGCACGCTGGCAGATGGACACGAGGCAGCCTGACGCTGAAGCGGCGGTTGCGCCGTACGTCAAGGACATCCACCGGTTCCTCCGGTCTCTGGAGGTGAGGATTTCACCATTTCCACAATTCCATTGTGACTAGGTACATGCGCGTGAGCGTATTTAGTTCTCTTATTTGGCTTATCTGAGCTGTTAATGTATGGTTGTAGTTGTAGATGACATAATGGGCTCATTTCGGATGCGTGCTCATATTGTTCGGTTCAGTGCTGAGATTTGAACAGTTTGATTTTAGTGGAGATTACGTGATTTAAATTTTGTTGGAGTGAGACGTTCATAGCTTTACTTGTTTTAAGCTTTTAGCTGCTGCTGGCTAGGTAAGTGGACAGTGGTTACACTAGGATGTTGCGTAGTGCTGCCGTGGTGAAGGTCCTCGTCTAGACTAGAGGTTGCGTGTTTAGCTATGAACGTCTTCAAAAGCGACTTTATGAGTAGGATTGTAGCTCAAGCCTTTAAGTTATAAAATCCTCGTGACAAGCATTGATATAATTTTAAAACAACTTATTGTCGCTCACCTAATATACCTTCTTCAATAGTGCGGATTCTGCTGTTGTGGCTATTACAACTACAGACCTTATTAGCAAGAGCATTGGTGTACATACTGATGTTTGAGTCTCTTTGTTTTCTTATAGTATTCTTCCCTTAGATTTTAGTGATCTGTTTGGTTCTCAGGCGTAAATGCACCTCTCCTCAGCTATGTCCCAATTTAGTTCAGTTGGGGAGAGAAAGCTAAGCTGATTATATATCCATTTTAGTGATCTAATGATGTCACTAATACTTCCCATTTAGGAGTAATCAATAAGCTCACAACATAAATAAACTATAGCAGAGTACATTGCTTATTGGAGACTGAGTGATACCTGTTTATTATGTTCCACTGATAGTTTGGAATGCGAAAACTAAGTCTAGTTTTGTTTGCTCAAGAATGAGGAAGAGCTCCAGATTGATTGGATAATTTGATGGTTGGAGTTGAGCAGGTAATGCCGTGATACTACGTTCTTTGTGCAAAAGACCAGATGCCAACAATATCTCATAGATATATTGGTGATCTTTATTTGCAGTGACTGATGCCATGACTTCTTTGATACTTGCGTCTTCTTCGTTCATTGATTGTAGTTGCTCAACTGCTCAAGCTTCTGGATCAGAACTTCCAAATTTTTTGGTTTAATCTGGTTGGCTTCACTGCTTGCTTTTGACTGTGTGGTGTGTCAGGCAAGCTGTTTGGGTTCCAGCATTCCTCTGAAGAATGTGTCTCACATCTGGACAGGTAAGAGGGTATGTTCAGAAAACAATTCCTATACATCTCAGAACCCATTGTCGTACCAAACAAAAATATGGAGTTCGCTGCCAGGCAATTCAACTGAAGAAAACATATATCATACAGGAGAGAGAAAAACACTATCTAACTAGATATAAATATACAGATCATACACACTGGCTGTGTTTGTATAAGGGGACATTTGTGGGCACACCAAAAGACACATACCATGCTCCTGCATAAGCATTGCTGCATGTGGGGTTGCAGCCATGCACTGTTCATCCTAACTGAAGGACCACGAGCTACCTGGTAGCTTTTATTGCAGATTATTTGTCACCAGCATTGTCAGCACGCTGATAGCTAGCTATGCTTGTACTTTTAGTAACACTATGGGTTTCTGAATTAGATTCATTAGATTACGCTGACAGCACGCTGACAGTTTGGTGCCGATGCTGACGGAAACCAGAAAAATTGTGTTTTCAGGTTGCTGCAATTGCGATGGGTGGAGTGGCGGTCGCGATGGGCAATCCTCGACTGAGTTAATCCTGATCACAGGCAACACGGGTCCAAAAGGCTCCTTCCCTGCGATCCTCAAGTCAGGGTAGACATGATCCAACAGCAACGACCAGATAAGGATGCATTCTCTCTTGTACTCCTGGTAGAAGGTTGCTCCTTTCCATCCTTCACTATGCTTGCCGCAACCAAATCCATATTTGCATCCTCTAGCACAATGCAAGCATCTCCCCCCCCATGCTCCATCTGAAGAGAGACCATTCCAGTCTTCTTTGCATATTTTGCGTCTTTATTAAAAAATAAAACTTTATGTGTAATTTAGCGTCTTCGTTAAGGACATCTTAGAAAAGTAGATTTTTTATGGAACTGGACGCATCACGCTGATAGAATTCATGGGGAAAGTTGTGTGGTTGCCAGAACGAAGCACATGTCTAGGCGTGTGGCCAGAGAATAGGGAAAAATACATCTGGAAGTCATGTAAACCAACACGTTTATATGATAACCTTAATGTATATCAGACATTCGTGAAAAAATCAGAAATTCATCCAGAAATTCAGTGAACGAAGTGCTAATCGCTTGCGGCTTGCCTGCCGGTCTTGTGGTTTTGTGCTGCTCCCGCTGTCCGCAGAGGCTCTCCATGGAAGCCTCTCCTCGGTTTCTTGATGGAAGGTGAATAGGTGATTGATTTCTCGATTTGGGCCGATTGGAGCAATCGTTGGCCGATCTGGGGGGCAATCTGTTGGCCGGATTGATTTCTCAATTGTGCTGGCGAGTAGCATGCGTGTTGCCAAGGAGCATGCACGCGTACATGGTGAGGAGCCGGGGCACAATCTGTTGGCCTGATCGACACGTAGCTGCCGAGGTGCACGCGTGGAGTGTGCTGGCGAGTAGCCACGGATCGACGTGTAGGCTGGCATAGCGATAGCGGGATTTGTGAGAGAGAGGAGAGACGGGGAGGTGGGGATTGTGGCCGCGGCCCGCGGGGAGAGGATAGGCGGGGGCAAGCTTCACCATGGTCGGTGTGGATGTCCACATTATTGGCTTATAGAGAATATTGTCTCATGAAAACTAAATATATCAATTGTTGGCCAGAGCTGTCAATGCTTACCTTAGGCAGTTAACTTCACTACTCCAGGATGAATTGTAAGAAAATCTCCTATTTCAAACCCTTCGGAGTCACACAACTACCAGCCAGGTGGAAGCAGTGTACCATATGAAGTGCAGCCACAAATGGGATAACCCTACTGAACAGTGTTACTTCACATAAGCATTTTCACTTTGAAGGCATTAGCTTCACACACTCAAGAAAGGAGTTAATATTAGCATAAAAGACTCGTATACCTAAGTTGGAGGCTTGAACACAAGAGCATTGCCTACAAATAATGCTGGGCCAATCCTAGAAACTACTAAATTGACATTATAGTTGAGTAGGGTTTGCCAAAACCACTCTAGGGGGTATCTGCATCAATAGTACGATATACTAGATATGCATGGAAACAATAGTAATGGCTGAATAATTTTCGGGGCCTAATATTGTTCAGGGGAGCACCAATTGGCAACTTAGTACCATTAAAATTTTCTAAAATACATATTTTCTAAAAGCTACAACATGCATGAATATTGGTTGCTAATACAACTTAATATCATGAAACTTATATTTCCCTTGCATTCTGTCTCAAGGAAGTGCTCAATTTTGTGCTTAGCTTTTCTACCAATGATTTTTAGATTTATATTGAAGTTTTTAAACCAGTTGTTCCTATGGTTGAAGGCTGGAGAAAAGCTTGTTCGTGTTGGTCAAGATACCCGCTTGAACTACATAGCTATTGATCTACAAATACCCTCGAACTATGCCATATCCATATCAAGTGTCAAGTTGAAAACGTGAGTGTGACAGTATTTTATTGTCAATCTATTACTGTTCATATATGTGTTGTGCTTTAGCTAGCATTGTTCTTTGTTTAGTGACTAAAGCGAGTCTGCAAAAACCTTTAGGTCTCCTTTAGATCAAAGGATAATTTCCTAAATCTTGGGTTTTCCTGTGTTTTTAAACTAATTCATATAAAATTTCTATATCATTCATGTGAAATTCATGTGTTCCAAAGAAGCCATTATTCTTGTAGAAACGAAGAATTATCTTCGATAAAATATTGATGTGCCTTCAACTCCAGACTTGAATCTGGCATAAGCTATTGATGCTGATTAGGAATAACATTAACATAGTATGTTATCTAACAAGTGCACCGTGATTATTTCTTATTGTTCACAGTGGTTCTCACTTGGAGCATATCCATGGGATGCTTTGTACGGCGGAGGGAATATCCTAGCGTTCGCCTTGGCTTTGTTCTTCTCTTGCAGCAGGTGTGCTCCCAGTTCTCAAGCTGTCCAACTCAGCTCCTTGGGGAAGACCTCGATTCGTTCATATCCGTCTTAGACCCGGAGGACTACAACAACATGATGGAGTAGTACGAGAAGCTGACCGTCGCCACACCCATTTTCTTTCTTTTGATGAGTGTTGGGCATCATCATTGATTCATATAATTGACATGCAACTATAACCTATTACTATTGAATGATCAGATTTCAATGTGTACGATTATAATTTATCTCCTTTCGTCAAATAATGTGAAATATTGAGGCTGATGATAAATTATGTGTTGTTTATCTCTATTTAATCATTATGCACTAACATTTTAATAACAAGAGCATAGAACGGCAAATAGAGTTTTTGCATCTCAATGTATCTTATCATTATATATTCATTCCGTAGCAAGACACAGACATATACATATATATATACTACTCCTTAAGAGCACAACGAGGGCATCCACCGAGGCATCACCGTGCGCCCGCCTCGTTTCATCCACCTCTCCATCGCGTACGCGTGACTTCCTTCTACGGTCGGTCACACAACACGCGCGCGGACGCGCGACTTCCTTCCTTCTACGCGTGGCTTCTTTCCTTCTACACGCGGCTTCCTCCCCCCAACGACGCCGCAATCCAAGCCGACCTCGACCCGTCTCTCCATGGAAGGAAGCGCACGGTCCATTCCGCGTCGACCCCGACCCAGCCACCACGTGGCTCCACTCTGCTCGATGCCGCAATCCATGGTGCACGGGCAACACGCGCGGACGCACGGGCTTCCTTCTACGCGCGACTTCCTCCCCAAAGGAAGAAGAGAGCAAAGAAGACGCAGTGGGGAGGAAGAAGAAAGCAAAGAGAGAAGAAGAGGAAGACGTGACACGCTCCCCTCTCCAATCCCCATCCCGGCTGGTCTTGCCGGGAGTAAGACGGGACGAAGTCAGTCAGCCACCGATGCGACATGAAGGCCAAGCCATCTTCGACGACACATGGTAACGCGGCCGCGGCACATGGTAACGCAGCTGCGGCACATGGTAACGCGGCCGCGGTCGAGGGCACATGGTAAGCGCAAGTCGGTTGGGCCTCGTTCACGCCGTCGAAGCAGCAGGCCAAGGAGTGGAACGCTGCCTTCCACGTGCCCCAGCAACTTCTTCACAGCGGGCCGCTCACCCGCGTCGCGCGCCACTCGCCACACAAGCTCGTAGGCACTCCACAGGAGTCGGGGCCAGCGTCATCGTCGGCCACAACTAGGCACGGGGTGAGCGGTGGGCAGGTGGAGGTTGATGCGATCCGGCCCGAGACGGAGGAGACGCCGGTCCCGGAGCTGCCGCTGGTGGATGAGATGTTGGAGGCCGTCCGATCTTGTGGCCCTGGCATCCATGTGGTCCCTACCTTTGCTGCTGAGTCCTTTGTGCCACGAAGACTGTTGTGATCTCTCGTTCCGGATCCACGAATAGTTGTTCATTGTTATAGTCGATAACCAGATGTCGTACCGTGTCTAACCTGAACATTTAATTTTCATGTAATCATTATGCTCTAACATTTTTTTAAAAATGTACCGTTGCAACACATGGGCATCGTACTAGTATACAATGAAGTTTCATTTGAGACAAAGCATCTTCGTATATAACGAAGTTTCATTTGAGACAAAGCATCTTCGTATACAACAAAGTTTCATTTGAGACGAAGCATCTTCGTATACCACGAATCATTTTCTCATTGAAGGGCAGGAATCCCCACTTTTCCTGTTAATGCTTCATGCTTTATGTGATGATGATGAACCTACGAATGCCTAATGTATGCTTGTATGAATGCAAAAGATGATGTGATGAAGTGTGCAAATGTATGCCGAAGATAAAAAAACTCACACACCTAGACTCTGCATCCCCTTAGGAATGACTTTGGAGCTAAGCTCTGCATCCCCTTAGGAACGACTTTGGAGCTTCTTCACCCTTTATGGTATTTAAGCTATGCATCCCCTTAGGAACGACTTTAGAGCTTGTTCACCTTTTACTTAGGTGGCATCTTAGCTCTGCATCCCCTTAGGGACGACTTTGGCGCTTCTTCATACTTTTTTGCACTCGATGGTGTAATCCCAGATTTTACATTTTACATGTGGGGGAATTTGGCCCTTGTATTGCACAGTGCCGCGCAGAAAAAAATTGAAAATTACAACCTATGGCACCATTAAAAACCTTTCTCCCCTCCTGAAAGGGAAAGGGTGCCATAGGGAAAAGTAAGAAAATTACATAGTTTACACATAATATCTTCGAAGCTCATCTGCAATTCCAAGATCTTGGAATGTCATTGTCGTCCATGTCTTTCAACCTGTATGATTCAGGTCTTGACAAAGATACCACCAAGAAAGGACCTTCCCACTTTAGCTGAAGCTTCCCCACTGTATCTGGGTTGGCCACTCTTCGAAGCATCAAGTGTCCTAGCTTGATATCCTTTAATCTTACCTTCTGATCCCGCCATTTCACTGTTTCGGTCGGATATTTGTTGATGTGCTCTATTGCCTTAAGTCTGGTCCCTTCTATGGTGTCTTTTAATATTTTGCAATCCTCTTCATCTTCTGTCGATGCTAAAGTCCTTATTGAACCCGTTCTTGCTTCTTCTGGTGTTATTGCTTCGTCACCAAACAGAAGCTTAAATGGGGTAAATTCTGTTGACCTTGAGACAATAGTATTCTGGTTCCATACCACTTTTATCAACTCATCTGGCCACTTTCCTCTGGGTCGATTGAAGATTGACTTCATTATCCCTGTTATTATGATTCCATTGGCTCGTTCTACCAGTCCATTTGATTCTGGATGTCTCACTGATGCAAAGTGTATTTTTGTACCAATCTGGTCACAAAAAGCTTTGAACGTTTCGACATCAAATTGAGTTCTATTGTCAACCGTGATAGCTTTCGACAGACTGAAGCGACAAACAATATTCTGCCAAAAGAACTTCTGGACTGTGGCTGAAGTTATTGTAGCTAGGGGTTTAGCTTCGATCCACTTTGAGAAGTACTCCACTGCTACCACAACATATTTCAAGTTTCCCTACGCTGGTGGAAGTGGGCCTAGCAAATCTAGGCCCCCCCTTTGCAGTGGCCAAGTGGGCTGAATTAGTTGGGTTAGAGACAAAGGTTATTTCTGGTCTCTACCACACTTCTGATAGTTTTCACATTTTTGAACCAAATCCACTGCATTCGAAGCTGCCTTCGGCCAATAAAATCCTTGTCTAAAAACCTTTCCCAGTAAAGGCCTAGACCCAATATGAGCTCCACACAGTCCTGCATGTATCTCCTTCATCAGCTCTTGACCTTCAGTTCTAGACAAACATTTTAGTAATGCAGAGCAGACTCCTTGTTTGTCATCCGAAATACAATTGCCTAGCAAGAACGATACAATCTCGGTCCTCCAATCTTCGTTGTGCACCGGCAAGATTGTAAGCACTGCTCTCTCCATGAGCTTGACTGAAGGTGCTTTTATTGTTTCAAAAAATACTTCCGAAGGTAATGGAAGTCCCTGTGCCGCTAACTTATCTAATAAGTCTGCATGTTCATTTTCTCCTCTTGGGACATTCTTTACAGACAAACCTTCAAAAGAGGCTCCCATCCTTCGGACTGTGTCCAGATACTTCTCGAGCTTTGGGTCTCTTGCTTTTTACTGCTTTTGTCCGTGACCCCAAATGACTTGTGAGTCAGATTTGAGG
>JAOPSE010001916.1:0-107950 GCA_029449295.1 Zea luxurians
CTGCATTATCAGCAGCCTTCGGAGGCCGAAAGAAGAAGAGACTCAACCGAGTATTTGATGCAATTGGGTTTGTTTACCCCGACTACCGTTATCCAACGCAGGGTCAAAAAAGAAAGGATACATCTTCTGCGAAGGAAACTACTTCAACCGCTCCTAGCGAGCCGGCGTCGAAGAGGAAAAGGGTAAAGGTTCTCACACACCGGCCACGTTATATTGAACCGGCCACAGTGCCTGAGTTTATCGGTGAGACCTCTTCGGCCACCGAAGCTAAAGAACCAACTCCACTGCCAAAAATCGAAGAGCTGGCCGAAGTGCCAGCAACAGAAAAAACAGAAGAACCGAGGACTGAAGAAACAAAGACATCAGAAGTTTTAAGTCCTTCAGCAAAAATTGAGGCATCAAAAAGCCAAAAGGGTCCAGCAGTGACCCCGAAAGAAAAAGGATGGTTAATGTACTGGATGTTTTGGAGACAATTAAGTCTTCAAACACAACTCCGAAGAAAATTGTTGAAACTTCCGAAGTGCATACTGAAGCCTTTGTTGCCGAAGCTTCAAAGCAACAATCTGAAACTGAAGCTGGGCCTTCAGAGCCCACCAAGGTAAAATCCTTGGAAGCCGAAGAAACAAAAATGGCAGAGCCAATTTTGGTTGAAGAAACTGACACTGCTGCCCCAGAAGCATCCTCCAAAGCCCTCGATATTGTACGACATGCTTCGGGAAAAAGATTATCTGACGAAGAGATTTTTGAACCTAATCACTATGCCCGAGAACTGAAGTATCCAAAGGGGGCCTTAGTATTCAATGGCACAGACGAAGATGACTTCTTATACTGTCTCCCAGATAACAAAGAATTATCCGTCTGCCGGGAGATGGCTAGAAGTATGGGGTTCCCAAAGCTTGAAGCTGGCCTCTGCGCTATGACAAAGGACGATCTTGCAGATAGCCTCGCATATAATAGTCTGAAGGTATGAAAATTGTATATTTGGAAATTTATAATTTTTGAATTATTCTTTTATTCTTATACTAATTCTTTTCATATAGGGTTTAATACTTAGCAACGCTTTGAGAGCGCAAAGGAATGCTGAAGACGAGAGCTATAATATTGCTTTCAACAACCTACGAACAGAGGTTATTAAGCTGAGGAACGAAGCTTTGGAAAAAGATAAAATTCTGCTTACATTGGTGGATAAGATAAAGGAAGACGAAGCTACTTCTAAAGCTCAAGCTGAGGCTCAAAAGCACGAAATCGAGGATCTTCGGAAACAGTTAGCCAGAGCTAAAGAAGAACGCATACTTGAAGAGACGAAACGAGAACTTAGCGATCAATGGGCAAATCATTTAGAAGGAAACGTTGAAGAGCTTCGTGCATCCAAGAAAAGGTGCTATGACAAATCTATAGAATGCGCTAAGAAATAAAAACTAGCTTCACCAGCGTTGGCGCATTCTCGAGCGAGGAAAACTTCACAAGGGGTAACCCCGAAGGCCCGATTGAATGGATCAATCACGAAGCTGAGGCCTTTGAGGAAATTTTGAATAGCCGCGGAGACATATGTGCCTTTTCGGTGCCAGGGGGATTGCTACTATTTTGGAGAGAAAGGCTGTGAGCATGTGAAATCTTTGGCACAATCTGAAACTGCCTTATCCTCCGAAGATATAAAAGACCCCTCGGCCGAAGCAAGCATGGTTAGTGGAAAATTTTTCACCGACATCTGGGTCAATGGTGGCCGGGAAATGGCCCAAGAAATTATTCAAAAAGCGAAAGGCATCCATGATGCTAGAAAAGTAGCAGAGGCCGCTGAGAAAAGCGCAGAGCCCGAAGGGCAAATAGGTATTAACTAGTGGTTTTTGACTCTTTTGTTGTAATTTTTTGATTTCGAACTTGTTCACGGTTTGTAATAGTAATAAATCCGTATCTACTCTTCCCTTAGAACCTGCTGAGTCATTTGCGGGCCCCACACGAAGGGGGATGACGAAATTAGACAAATGGCCGAAGCCATCATGGATAGAGTTGTTGATCAGCTTCTAAACGAAGCTGCAGAAGTAGTCTTAAGGGAAGATTAGATGTTGTTGCAAAAACATTTAGAATGTAATGTTTGTTGAGAATCATGTGTAATATTGTGTAACTTAGGGTGTAATATATTAGCTGTTTATAGCTCTATTCTTTGCGATGCATGAAACATTATATACATACCGTTTTTGAGCCTTCGACGAAAAAACACCTTCCCTTCTTTTCATGCTTCGTAAATAATATTCGTGTTCTCATAAAATCAGTAGCCAATCCTCGTAAAATCAATAATCAATAGATCTTTCCATTTCAGAGTTTGACGAAGATATAACTCTTCAATGGCTATTGTTTGTGCCGTGTCACTATTTCTTCAAAACGATCTTCGAATATCAATATTGAGACCCCCCTTCTTGCGTTGTTGATGCACTATGATGTATGATGTCATGCTATGCAAATGATGTAATGATGTGATGTTATGCAAAATGATATTTGCCGAAGGTCGACATTTATTTTCACTGTAAGCCTCCCTTAGGAGCTTCTTCGCCTTTTACTTCAGCGGAATCAGCGTTTATTTTTTCGCTGTAAGCCTCCCTTAGGAGCTTCTTCGCCTTTTACTTCAGCGAAAATCAGCGTTTATTTTTCATTGTAAGCCTCCCTTAGGAGCTTCTTCGCCTTTTACTTTCAGCTGAATCAGCGTTTATTTTTCGCTGTAAGCCTCCTTAGGAGCTTCTTCGCCTTTTACTTTCAGCGGAATCAGTGTTATATTTTTCGCTGTAAGCCTCCCTTAGGAGCTTCTTCGCCTTTTACTTTCAGCGGAATCAATGTTTATTTTTCGCTGTAAGCTTTGCATTCCTTCGGAACGACTTTTGAGCAGAAAACTTACACTGTGCTCCCTTAGGAACGACTTTTTGAGTGGAAAACTTACACTGCGCTCCCTTAGGAACGACTTTTTGCTGCTTCGAAGAAATTGCACTGTATTCCTTAGAACAAATTTTTTGATAATTCGAAGGTCCTCCTTGCCACCATAAATTCTTATGCTTCGGCAACTTAAGTCTATGGAGAAGACATATTTTTATTATGGTAAAAGCGAAACTGTTACAAGAGATTAAAAAGCGATAAAAAGCACTTAAACTTCCCATAATTGTTCCTTATTAAAAAGAAAGTAAGACTGAAATGCGAAAATGCGAAAAGCCGCTGTCGAGGTAGGATATTTGTCAGTAAATATGCTTCGACTCTGGCACAGTGCTATTGACTGTGCGAGCTTCGGACTCCTCTCGGAAGTCCCGCTGAAGGTGAGTGTGCTGACTCCCTTCTGGCTGCTGACCTCGTTGCATTGGTGGTGGCGGTGCAGGCTGTTGCCAAGATGCTTGGGGTTGACTTGCCGAAGCAACAGAAGCTGCAGGGTGGTTGCCTACATATTCTGGAATGTAAGGCGAATGGTAGCGAAGCAGTATGCATGACTTGCTTCGGCTGACTCTGTTGCGCTGCAGCTTCTGCTATCTCCTTTTGCTTCTAGATGGTAACATGGCACATCCTGGTGGTATGGCCCTTGTCCTTCACCACAGAATAGGCAGTAAATTTTTCTTGGTTGATCCCCAAATCTTCCCCCGAAGCCCCTGGCGCCTCTGCCCCTTGGCGCTGGCGGCCGGAAAGAGCTTTGCTGCTGCCCCGAAGCTTGCGAGGAGTACTGTGGCCTTTGCTGTTGACTCCCTCTGTCATCACTTTGAGTAGAGTTGTGAATTGACCTAGACGTGCCTCGGATGGAATCTTCCTCCGAAGCCCCTGGTCATTTCAGAGAACCTGAATGCTTCCTCCCTTCTTTGGCGAAAATCATTGTCAGCTCGAATATACTCGTCCATCTTCTGGAGCAGCTTCTCCAAAGTTTGAGGAGGCTTTCTGGCAAAGTACTAAGCTGAAGGTCCCAGCCGAAGCCCCTTGATCATGGCCTCAATGACAATTTCATTGGGCACTGTTGGTGCCTGTGCCCTCAGATGCAGGAACCTTCGGACATACGCCTGAAGGTATTCTTCGTGTCCTAGGTGCACTGGAATAAAGCTTGAGAAGTGACTGGCTTCGTTTGAAACCCTTAGAAGCTGGTTATCAACATGTCCTTCAGCTTTTGCCATGAGGTGATTGTCCCTGCTGAAGAGAGGAGTACCAGGTTTGTGCAACACTCTTGACAAGCCATGACGAAGGACTTTGCCATGACTGCCGTGTTGCCACCATACGAAGATATGGTTGCTTCATAGCTCATCAGAATTGCTTCGGGCCTGAATGACCGTCGTACATGGGGAGCTAGGGTGGCTTGTAAGACTGTGGCCAAGGTGTAGCCTGCAGTTCTGTTGATAGAGGAGAAGTATCATCAAAAGCAAAATTTCCATGATGGAAATCTTCATACCAGTCGTCCTCGTTGTAGAAGCCCTCCTGATGAAGCTCTCTGCGCGGAGGCCTTTGGTTCTGGTCATCTTGAGCAAGATGACAAACTTCTTCAGAGGCTTCGTCTATCTACCTTTATAGGTCAGCTAGACGAGCCATCTTTTCCTTCTTCCGTTGGACCTGATGATGGAGCATCTCCAAGTTTTGGATTTCTTGATCCAAGTCGTCCTCCGGAGGCGTTGGACTGGTGGCCTTTCTCTTCTGGCTTCGAGCCTCCTTAAGAGAAAGGACATCATGATTGGGATCAAGCGGCTACAGAGTGGCAGCCCCTGTGGCTGAAGCTTTCTTCGGTGGCATGACGAAGGTGATGCTTGCCGAAGATGTTCAAAACTCAAAAAATGGACGTGAGTTCACCGGAGGTGGGCGCCAATGTTGGAGACTTGTTCTCAAATGCTAAGAGTTAAGAACAAGGCAACATGAAAAGTGTTAAATGTTAAAATCCTTCGTCCTTCAAGACATTATGTCCCTTCGGATATAATGAATTCCGAACGAAGGTTATAAAGGAAGAGACCTTCGTAAGTTTGATGAATGATGAATAAGAATACATATATGAAATACGAATAATAATACAGATATTATCATCAACTTATTTTTATTTTGCATTATCAGAATCATAATAACAGATTATAAATGTACCTTCGGATTGACGAAAAGTAAAGGTACAGGCGTGATGCGAAAAGCAAATGCCAAATCAGTGTGAACAGTACGGGAGTACTGTTCATCTATTTATAGGCACAAGACACAGCCCGTGGAAAATTACATTAATGCCCTTTACATTCATCAATAACTCTATAGTGATTCTTCGAGGTCTAATTTGGCTTTTCATCATATAAGTCGGTTCCCCTTTTCTGCTGTCATACCGAAGCTTTTTCTGCACATAGCTTCGTGATCATCTTATCCTTCGTCATGATCGCCTTCCGTCCTACTCAAGCTTCGTCTTGACCATACTCTTGTATACTCGTGACCCGATTCCGATGGTACCTGTTCACATATTTCACTTGTAAAAACATTGTCAAAATCATGTTTTTGAGGACCTTCGGAAGCCGAAGGCCCCCAACAAGCAGCAACATCTACCAGCGCAACAGTTGCAGACTAATCCTGTAACCTGGCCGTTTACGTGCTGGGGGCTAGACATGATTAGGCCCTTCAAGAAAGCTCAAGGGGGATATACACACATACTGGTTGTCATTGATAAATTCACAAAGTGGATAGAATACAAACCCATCACCTCTTTGACCTCAGCAAAGGCAGTGGAATTCATTCAAGAAATAATGTTCAGGTTTGGAATACCTAACAGCATCATTACAGACCTGGGATCTAACTTCACTAGCTCAGAGTTCTTTGACTTCTGCGAGTAGAGGAGCATCCAGATCAAGTATGCTTCAGTGGCACACCCAAGAGCTAATGGGCAGATGGAAAGAGCCAACGGGATGATACTTGATGCACTCAGGAAAAAGGTGTTTGACAAAAGCGACAAGCTCGCAGGAAAATGGATCAGGGAACTACCACATGTTGTCTGGAGCTTGCGAACCTAGCCGAGCCAAGCTTTACATGGAAACACCCCATTCTTCATGGTATATGGGTTGGAGACAGTGTTGCCAGCGGATCTGATCTTTGGAGCACCCAGATTAACATTCAAAAACATAGCTGAAGCAGAAGCAACCAGGCTAGAGGACATCGACGTACTAGAGGAAGAATGGCTGAATGTGGTTCATTTAGTCAGCCAAATACCAGCAAACCCTGAGGCGCTAACACGAAAAGCAGTACGACATCGATCCTTCATAGTGGGAGATTTTGGTCCTCCATCGAGTACTAACGGGAGAGGGACGGACACAAACTGTCACCACCATGGGAAGGACCATTCATCGTTGCAGAGGTTACCCGGCCAGGATCCTACCGGCTCACTCAAATGGATGGCACCAAAGTGGGGAATTCATGGAATATTGAGCACCTCAGGAAATTCTATCTGTAACAATGCCTCAAAACTCTTGGAGATGAGTTTGCACTTCATAAGATAAGGGTCTCATTGTCAATAAAGCTTCCATGTTCTAAGGCACACAAGTTCTTGATCAACAACTGACCTAGGTCGAACACAACTTGAAATTGGTGCAGCATACCTACATGACTTAGTGTGATCACTATACCCTACTAACGGAGTAATCGACTTAAGTCGAAAACGCCTTAAGTCGGTGCGACATTCTCACGCTTACACGACTTAGGGTGATCACTATAACCTAATAATGGAGCAATCGGCTTAAGTCAAAAACTCCTTAAGTCGGTGCGACATGCTCATGCTTACACAACTTAGGGTGATCACTATACCCTACTAACGGAGCAATCGACTTAAGTCGGTGTGACATGCTCATGCTTACACGACTTTGGGGGATCACTATACCCTACTAACGGAGCAATTGGCTTAAGTCGGAAATGCCTTAAGTCGGTGCAAACATGCTCACGCTTACACAACTTAGGGTGATCACTATACCCTACTAACGGAGCAAGCGGCTTAAGTCGGAAACGCCTTAAGTCGGTGCGACATGCTCACGCTTACACGACTTAGGGTGATCACTATACCCTACTAACGGAGCAATCAGCTTAAGTCAGAAACACCTTAAGTCAGTGCGACATACTCACGCTTACATGACTTAGGGTGATCACTATACCCTACCAATGGAGCAATCGGCTTAAGTCGGAAACGCCTTAAGTCGGTGCGACATACTCATGCTTACATGACTAGGGGTGATTACTATACCCTACTAACAAAATAGTCAGCTTAAATCAGGAATGCCTCAAAGTAATATAACATGCTCACATATTGAGGGTGACCTCAACACCCTGCTAATGGAACACTCGGTCCAAGTGTAGTGTGATCACACGCACGTGAATTTCATGATACATTGTCTCGTTAAAAATACTAACTCAATGAAAAGTATTTCTCATCCGAACAAATCACTGTGGAGGAGCATTTTTGTAGGGAACCTTGCTAGCAGGATTACCAGAGGAAGAAGGTTTGCTCATGCCAGCAGATGCAGTGAGAACGTCATCAACGATGTCCCCAGGCACCACAACACCAGGTCTTCTCATCAGGATTCGCCCGGTGCGGACAACCTTTTCCATGGCTTTGTCGTACATTACTTTCATAACAACACTGTCATCCTCTAAGGCCTTGATGTTGTGATGAGCGGCTTCCAGCTCTTGTGTGACAAGTTTCTTCGAGGCGCACAACTCCTTGATGACATAATCCTTCGAAGACAGCAGCTTACCAAGTCGTGACACTTCAGTTTGGGAAGCCCTCAACTCATCCCTATGATGGTCCTGTTCCGACATAGTAAAGCGATGGATCCTCTCCAAGATAGTGAGGGAATTGCTAGCATCATGATATAATCTATCCAGATTGTCACGAGAATCAAGAAGTGTTCGCCTCTTAAAGGCAAGAAGATCACGGAGCATCGAAGCAAAGGGGCAAAATAGAAGCAGACAGGAAAATCTACCTCATCAGCCATCTTCTCTGAATCGAGTTGGGCATTAAAGGAAGTGTTCAAGGTCCAAGCGTTGTCCAAGAATGCAGGAAACCTGGTTTAGATCAGCTTGACTCTGAGTATACATTTCCTCAGCATCGTAAACACCGTTGAGTCAGAGCTGGCGAAGCAACAGGAAAAAATACAATATGTAAAACAAGATAAGCAATAAACAGCAAAAGGAAGCTATAAACCCACTAACCAAAGTTGGAGGCCTTTAGATCATCTATTTGCCTTTGAAGCAGGAGAGGATTCTGTAACACCCCTGGTGTTATTGTCACTAAAATTTGAGCATAACATCATAAGCATTGGCATTTCATGTGATTGTCACACCTAGAGTGCATTCACTAGGCAAAAATTTCAAACAAGTTGTATTGATATGACCCTTTTGCAAATAAAACCCTAGAGTAGGGAACTCAACCCTAGATTGGGGGTAATTGAACAAATAAGGCTTAAACAAAAGAAAATCTCAAAACTCAATTGAAATAATCATAAAATGTCACTTTGAATAGACTTATGGGATATCCAAACCCTAGAAGTATCAAAAACTTCAAAAAGAACCCTAGAAAGCCCTAAACTTAAACCCTAGGGGGCTAAATGCAAAACTAGTGCACTTTTGGACTAAAGTGCAAAAACCATGAAAGTAAAGCACTTTAAGTCATATGGTTCACATGTGTGTAGACTTGCAACCTAAACCCTGTGTTTTGGACCTATTTGCAAATAGGCCCTATTTGAACTCTAAGGTTAAGTCTAAAACAGTGTAGGAGACTTTAGGGCTTTATAGATCCAAAACTAGTGAGAATTTGCCTAGGGTCACCACATCAAAAGCTATAGAGCTATGTTAGAAGAACAACTTTGTTTAAGGAATTAAACATTGTTGTTATGAAAAATTTGAAGAAAAATGTGCTCAAAGATGGGCTGTCAGGCTGCCCTCAATCTGAAATCAGACTGACAGTGTAACCGAGCCATCTTTGGGCTAGAATTCAACCTTGATCTAGTGGGAGTTTGGCTATGGTTGCTATAACAAGGTTGTAGTTGGATCATTAGACAACAACTTTGCTACTGGCCGATCAACAGGTTACCATATAAAATCGAGAGAAAATCAACGCCAAACTTGTTTGGTCAGGCATCATAAATAGATTTTCCCATGGTATAGTAGCAAAATATCAGAGATGCAACGCACCTCACCTCCGGCGACTCTCCGCCGTGATTAACGCCGATCATCGCGATTCGTGCGCTGGGACTCACGGATAATCACGGGTAGAGAAAGATCTCAACTCGGGGAATGGAGAGAAGCTTATCGCCGGACTATTCACTGGGCCACCTGCCGCGCAGTGGACGGCAGTGTCCTCGTCGGAGCTCACCGGCGATTATAACCGTGCCACATGCTTAGAAGATGTATCACGTCGTAGTAGAGATTCATAGAAGGTCAGTTCATCGCCGGAGGCATTACCGGAGGGAGCGCCACGATAGTTTACGCCGATGACTCACCCCTCCTCTCGGTCGCCGTTCTTCTCTTGTAAAATTGAACGCCACCGCTTAGCGCTTCTATAAATTGAGGGCCGGGTCTGTTGCGCCATGTAATCACGAAGCCAATGCACCAGCTATTGCCTCAAATCATTCACCAGAGACCGCGAATTTCTTACTTCCCCCAATTCTGTTTCCCGCCACCACGGAGACACCCTCACCGCGGCCAGCTTATTCCAGGTTATTTCAAGCTCCCTGATCATTTGTTCTAGCATCCTTAAGTTCTCCTCAAGCTCCTCGACCCCTCTGATTGAACTATATCGCCATAGATCATCGGGAACATGTTATTCCTTTAATGGTCCCCGCTGTCACCGTGGATAGAGCGGATAGATCACCATTCATGAAATTAACTAGGGGGAAACAATGGTTAGGACGTGAATTCGGTTTCGGTCGAAGTAGGGCGCCAGTCTTTGAGCAATTTGGCCGGTACGCGAGCTCGTCGGAGCTCTGCGCGATGCCGCTCGACGTTGGGGACTACAGGTTGTGAAGGGAGAGAAGTGTAGGGGTTTATTTGAAAGTGTCAGTGACTGCCTCAAATAGTGCCTTGGACTCTTTCTGGTTATTCAAAAAGACAGGGGCCTCTGTGCAAGTCTGCCAGCATGGGCGCGGGCACGCGCGTTTCCACCCGGGGTTGGGCCGCCTGGGCTGGATTTGGTCCAATACTGTTCATTCCTTTTTCTTTTTCTTTTTCTACCAGAGCTAAAACAATTCTAGAAAATTGTAGAAAAAATGGTAAAAATACCAAACCAATTTTGCTAAGTTCCTAATTTCCTATAGAATGTAATAAAAATAGTTTCATAATTGTTGGGGGCTTGTTCTCAAATGCTATGAATTAAGAACAAGGCAACACAAAAAAGGTTAATGATTAATGCCCTTCGTCCTTCGGAGCATTATCTCCCTTGGGATATAATGATCTTCAGACGAAGGTCATGAAGGACGTACCTTCGGCATTACAATATATCTCAGTGGAAAGAGAAACATATGAAACATGAGAAATAACATGAATAATCTTGTGTCATCATTAATATCATTTAATTATATGAACATGAATGTACTTGAATAATATTGAGTTACATTTTTACCTTCAGCTCGACAGAAGGCAAAAGACCAAGCGTGACGCACGAGTGAATACAAATCAGCGTGAACAGTACGGGGTACTGTTCATCTATTTATAGACACAGGACACGGCCTATGACGAATTACAATTATGCCCCTCATAAAAGTTTACAATCATTGACTCAGACCTTTATGGATTAAAAGGTCATTCTATTTCTATGTCGGTTTGTAATGCCGAAGCTTCACGAAAAGGAACCTTCGGCCATCTTCTGGGGACCAGCTTCAGCCGAAGCTGCTTCTTCCCGTAAGACCTTCGGCGCAACGAAGCATGGCCCCAACAGTAGCCCCTTTCGCGGTGCTAGATCGTTTTTCGTAACGAGCTTGATCCGTGAAAAAAGCCTCTCAAGCTTCGGGAAGCCGAAGGTCCAAAAACACCTTCCCTGAGCTCGTTGCCGAGAAACGATCCAGTTTCCGAGCGCGTGCCAGGCCCACCTTGCAGAGTTATTGTTTGAGTGCAAGTGACTACCCGCCTGGTGTAAAAATCCTGTCGCTTCGCCTTCTTACCTGCAGCACTATATAAACAGATGGGTAGATGTGAAGTTACCACAGCATTCATTGCTATTTGCACTATTTTGCTGCCAAAATTTTTAATTGTAGCCGAAGCTTGATTCTCAGAATCGAACGAAGGTCTATCTCGAAGTCTGCTTCGTCAGAGAGAAAGGCTTCGGGAGAAAAAGAAAAAGAAAAAAGTATTCAATTTCCCCAAACTCAGAATCAAATGGCCAGAGTACGATCCACTGCCCGGGTTGAGCGTGAAGGGAACGAAGCTGAAGGTTCGGAGACTGTTCCCATCTCCGAAGCAATGCAACGATCCGGACTAGTAACCGCAGAAGAAACCCCCGCCGCCGAAGCAGACCCGACAACTGCCGAAGGAGAAGGAGAGAACATTGAAGAAACTGATCCCGAAGATGACTATCGCATTGCCATGCCCAGCAAGCCCAGCCACTTAGACTTCGGAAAGTCGACCATTTCGAAGGCTGATCTCTCGAAGATGGTAAAATCTGGTTATTTCAGTGAAAATCAGAAGAAACTACTTCGCTTCGGGGGAGAAGAGACTACCCCGAAGCCAGAGAAGGACGAGATAGTTATTTTTAAGAGCTTTTTAAAGGCTGGGCTGAGATTCCCCCTTCACGGAATTATTGCAGATGTATTGAAGAAGTTTGGTATTTACTTTCATCAATTGACTCCTAACGCTATCGTTAGGCTTAATGTTTACATCTGGGCCCTCCGAAGCCAGGCTGTGGAACCGTTTGCCGACAGTTTTTGTCGAGTTCATGAGTTACATTACCAAACGAAGGCCAGAAAAGATGGATTACATGACAACTTTGGTTGTTACAATTTTGCCTACCGGAAGACAACAAAGTTTCCTGTTATCAGTTATCGAAGCAAATGGCCAGCCGGCTGGAAATCTGAGTGGTTTTATGTGAAGGTTGACGAAGATGAAGAGAAGTTGGTACAAAGCCCACTTGAATTAATCTTTGGAGAGACAAGGCCACGATGCCACATGACATTAGAAGGTCCCACCTGGGCTGCACTGGGTGAGTTTGAAATTATTTCAGATCATATCGGTACCAGGGATCTGGTTCAAGAATTCATGGCGTTCAGGGTTTTCCCTATTCTAAAAGATTGGGAAATGCCAAAGCTAGAGGGGGAGAAGAAGAAGGGGGAACTTGTCCGGCTTCCTTACCATTTCAAATTCAAGAAATACTTTAAAAAACCTTGCAAAGAGTGGCTGGACACAGTTGAGGTAATGTGTAATGAAATTCTTGGGAATTATTCCAAAAAAGAAGATCAACTGATGACGGCGGCCTTCGGCACCCGTCCGAAGCGAAGGCTGAACCGAGTATTTGATGCCCTGGGTTTCGAGTACCCTGACTATGAACGGTTGAACAAGGGTGCTGAGGGCCAAAAAAGAAAAAGAGTGGTCGAAAGTTTGAACAAAGATGAAGAAGGACCAGCAAAAGAGAAGAAAATTCCAAAGAAGAGAAAAATATCAACTCCAAAGCGAAAATCATCCAATGAAGAGGGAACTCCTGCACCACCTTCTACTAGCGACGTGGAGGAAATCTTAAAGGTAATGACTGAACCTCTGCCCGCGAAGCTAAGTCCATTAGGGCCCCAACTGACGAAGCTTTTTTGAAAGGTGGAGGAGCCGGAAAAGACGAAGATAACCAAAACAAAGAGGCAAAGGATTATTGCAGTGACCGAAGTTATCGACAAGACGCCGCCGAGGGCGTCAATTCAGAAAACACCAACTGTTGAGGGCACAACAAATGCCGAAGTCGCACCTTCGGAGGTCGCGGCTACCGAAGCCGCTTCAGCCGAAGATTTGAACTTAGAAACTACCATTGAAGACATCGACAAAATTTTACTAGACATGGCCGCAGAAGAAGCTGCCACTGCTGCTGAAGAAACCACGGCCACAGTGCCTGGAAAGGGAAAAGAAATAGCCGAAGATACTTCGGAAGACGAAGCCTACATATTTCAAAATTTAGTTGGGCAAAAACTGTCGAAGGCCGAAATAGAAGAGCTTAAAGACTATGCCAAATCTTGCGGATATAGGCCAGGAGCTCTTCTTTTCGGAGGTGTCGACGATGAAAAATTAGGCTGCATCCGAGACCAAACTGGAGCCAAGGTCATCGGTACTCTATCAAAGAGTATCGGTTTTCCGAAGCTAGAAACAGATATCAGCCGCTACCGACGACAACATATCGTCGGCAGCTTATTTTATTCCAATTTCAAGGTAAATAACTTTCTTTCTGACTTCTATTGTTTTTTAATAATGGAAATATTCCTAACGAAGGTTGTTTATTTGCAGAGCATGCTACTAAGCAAAGCTTTGAAGATGCAGCAAGATTTAGAGGACAAAAAACACGAAGCTATAATTGAAAATTTAGAGAGCAAAATAAAAGAACAATCAGCTATTATTGAAAAGAAAGACTTCGAACTCCAATCAACTGAAGGCTTGCTGGCAGAGACTGAAGCTAAAGTAGCAGATTTGAATTCGAAGCTTCTCTGCCAATCAAAACAATTTGAACAAGAGAAGCTAGAGCTTAATTCGAAACTTGAAGCCGAAGTCCAAACCACCTCAGACTTGAAGAAATCATTAACAAGCCTTCAAGACAAGTGCCTGAAATTTAGTAACAACTGTATCCAACAATTAAAGAAGATCTTTCACTCAGTTGGAGCCAGCAGTGGAAAGTTCAACCCTGCAGCTGAAAATTTGCCAAGAGCCTTCGAACATATTGAAGCTGAAATTGATGAGCTGGACGAAGTTATAGCCGGGCACGGTGACTTCTGTGCCTGGGTAGCTTCTCGAGGCACAGCTGCAGCGTTCCTGAAGGCCGGCTGTGATCATGGAAAAAATCGTCAACAGGCCGAATTTCACTCTGTCTCCATCAATTTTAGACGATATTCCTGACCTCGCCCGAAGCATATCAAACAGATTTATAAAAATGATATGGACAAAAGGCGGGCGAGAGAAGGCTGGGGACGAAGCTCGAAGTCATCTTGAACCGGTAAGAAATTATACCTTGCGCTTACCTTCTCCTTCACACTTGATTTTTACTCGCAATACCTTGATTCATGTAGGATGACGAAGCTGAAGGTGATACTTAAAGAATATGCCGCCGAAGCGGAAGCCTGTCGAAGATTAGTAGGAGTACACTAGAAAAACTCAAGAGACTTTTGTAACAACTTTTGTAAATACAGCTAAACTGTTCTTAATGAACTTTGTTCATACCTTGTAATATATCCTTACCCTTTCATTGAGGTGCTTTGATGTGGACGAAAGTAATATTTTGAGCTGAAAGCGAAAAAAACACCTTCCCTTCTTTTCGTACACAACAAAGCACAAAAGATCGCTTCTTCTTTTTTGCTGAAACCTTTCTTTTTTGTACACAACGAAGCATAAAAGACCGCTTCTTCTTTTTTGCCGAAACAACCGCGTATGCCATGAATGAATGTTTATGAATGCGAATGCTATGATGCCATGTGATGTGCAAATGAATGTCCAAACACATGTCCGAAGCCATACCCTCAGCCATTATTTCCTTAGAAACAACCACACATTAGCTCTGCATTCCCTTAGGAACGTCTTTTGAGCTTCTTCGCCTTTTACTTTCGGCGGAATCAGCGTTGACTTTTCGCTGTAAGCTCTGCATTCCCTTAGGAACGTCTTTTGAGCTTCTTCGCCTTTTACTTTCGGCGGAATCAGCGTTGACTTTTCGCTGTAAGCTCTGCATTCCCTTAGGAACGTCTTTTGAGCTACTTCGCCTTTTACTTTCGGCGGAATCAGCATTGACTTTTCGCTGTAAGCTCTGCATTCCCTTAGGAACGTCTTTTGAGCTACTTCGCCTTTTCAGCTTCGGCACTCGATGGTGCGTTCTCAGCTTTTACATTTACATTCTTTGGGGGATTTTGCTCTTATAAAACTAAAAAGGAAATTACATATGATGGCCCCATTAAAAACCTTTCTCCCCCTTTAGAAAGGAAAAGGGTGCCATGAAAAAAGAAAAGAAAAACATAAAAAGTTACATCAAGTTATACATAATATCGCCGAAGCTCATCCGCATTCCAAGATCTTGGAATTTCGTTGCCGTCCATGTCCTTTAATCTGTACGAACCAGGCCTTGACGAAGATACTACTAAGAAAGGTCCTTCCCATTTCAACTGTAACTTGCCCACTGTGTCTGGGTTGGCCACTCTCCGAAGCACCAAGTGTCCCGGCTCAATATTTTTTAGCCGGACCTTTCTATCTCGCCATTTGACTGTTTCAGCCTGGTATTTATTGATATTCTCCACAGCTTGAAGCCTGATCCCTTCTAAAGCATCTTTTTCCACAAGACAGGCATCTTCAGGACAATGTTCTGCCGAAGCTACTACTCTTATTGATCCGGCTTTAGCTTCTTCCGGAGTTATTGCTTCGTCACCGAACAATAACTTGAATGGAGTAAAGCCTGTAGACCTTGATGTTGTTGTATTGTGGCTCCACACCACTTTGGTTAACTGATCTGGCCACTTTCCCCTGGGTTGATTGAAGATTAACTTCATTATTCCTGTCATTATAATGCCGTTGGCCCTTTCAACGAGCCCATTCGACTCCGGATGCCTGACTGATGCAAAATGGATCTTTGTTCCAATTTGATCACAGAAATTTCTGAAAGCTTCGGAGTCGAACTGCGTTCCATTATCTACAGTGATGGCCTTCGGTACTCCGAAGCGACAGACAATATTCTGCCAGAAAAACTTTTGGACAGTGGCCGAAGTTATTGTGGCTAATGGCTTCGCCTCAATCCACTTGGAAAAATACTCCACAGCCACTATAACATATTTTAGATTCCCTTGAGCCGGTGGTAATGGACCTAACAAGTCAAGGCCCCACCTTTGCAATGGCCAAATGGGTTGTATCAGCTGTGTCAAAGACGAAGGTTGCTTTTGATCTCTTGCACATTTCTGACAACCTTCGCACTTTTGAACTAACTCCGCTGCATCCGAAGCTGCCTTCGGCCAATAAAATCCTTGGCGGAAAACTTTTCCAAGTAACGGCCTGGATCCGATGTGGGATCCACACAGGCCTGCATGTATTTCTTTCATCAACTCTATACCTTTGGCTCTAGATAAGCACTTGAGCAGCGGAGCGCAAACTCCATGTTTGTATAACTCCCCTTCTATCATGACATACGGACGAGCTCTTGCCTCTATCCTTTTATTATAAGCTTCGTCATCTGAAAGGAACTTACCCTGAAGGTAAGAAATGATTTCAGTTCTCCAATCTTCGCTGAAAACAGGAGATATGTTGAGGACTGCTCTTTCAAGGAGCTCCACTGAAGGTGCCTTTATTGTTTCGAAGAACACATCCGAAGGTAACGGCAGCCCCTGTGCCGCAGACTTGGCTAGCAAATCAGCATGCTCATTTTGTCCTCGAGGGATATTATTGACAGAAAATCCTTCGAAGGAGGCTTCGATCCTTCGGACCGTGTCTAGATATTTTTCAAGCTTCGGATCTTTAGCCTTGCAACTTTTGTCAATATGACCCGAAACAACCTGGGAATCAGTTTTAAGAATCGCCCTTCTGATTCCCATTGCCTTTAATTTCCGAAGGCCCAGGAGCAGGGCTTCGTACTCAGTAATATTGTTTGTACAATTGAAGTCAAGTCTTGCTGCATAACAAGTTTTAACCTTAGATGGTGAGACCAACACAGCAGCTGCACCTGCTCCGAAGGTTCCCCAAGAGCAATCACAAAACACTGTCCACACTTCGGCATCTTTATTTGCTTCTTCATCCTGAGCCCCTGGCGTCCAGTCGGCAATGAAATCTGCTAATGCTTGAGACTGGATCGAGGATCTATGCACATAATCAATGTAAAATTCATTGAGCTCTGCAGCCCATTTTCCAATCCGTCCAGTAGCTTCTCTATTTCTCATGATATCCTTCAATGGCTGCGAAGAAGGAACAATAATATTGTATGCCTGAAAATAATGCCGAAGCTTCCTGGATGCCATTAAAACGGCATATAATACCTTCTCCAGCTCCGTATAATTTTTCTTTGATACACTAAGGACTTCAGATACAAAATATACTGGAACCTGCTTCTTGATTTGTCCATCAAGCTTCTCCTGGACAAGTGCTGCACTTACTGCCGAGTGCGAAGCTGCCACATATAACAACAAAGGAGCCCCTGGCGTTGGTGGAGTTAATGTTGTTAGATCTATCAAGTATTGCTTCAGCTCTTCGAAGGCTTTTTGTTGACTTGGGCCCCATTGAAAGACTTCAGCTGACTTCAGCACCTTAAAGAATGGTAAATTTCTTTCTGCTGATCTGGATATGAATCTGTTGAGAGATGCCAACCTTCCTGTCAATCTTTGGGCCCCCTTTCTTGTAGTTGGTGGCTCCATTCGAAGTATAGCTTCGATTTTATTTGGATTAGCTTCAATTCCCTTTGTTGAAACCAAGCATCCGAGAAATTTCCCCTTCTTCACTCCGAAGACACATTTTTCTGGATTCAGCTTCAAACCAGCTTGTCTGAAACTGGCGAAGGTCTCCTGCAAATCAGCAATATGATTTTCCTGCTTCGTGCTTTTTACAATAATGTCATCAACATAGGTCAACACATTTCTGCCTATCTGAGACTGGAGAACCTTCGCAGTCATTCTGCTGAAACTCCCTCCAGCATTTTTGAGCCCCTCAGGCATCCGAAGATAGCAATATGTGCCACTTGGGGTTATGAAGCTAGTCTTCGGCTCATCTTCCTTCTTCATCCAGATTTGATGATAGCCTGAGTAGCAGTCTAGGAGACTCATGAGCTCTGAAGAAGCTGCTGCATCGACTAAAGAGTCTATCCTTGGCAGCGGGAATTCGTCCTTCGGACAAGCCTTGTTGAGATCTGTGAAATCGATACACATTCTCCACTTGCCATTGGCCTTCTTCACCATAACAGTGTTAGCTAGCCACTCTGGATACTTTACTTCTCTGATAACTCCTGCACTGAGGAGTCTTTTTACTTCATTGCGAGCCCCTTCGGCCTTGTCATCAGACATTTTCCGAAGCCTCTGCTTTCGGGGTCTGAAGGATGGGTCAACATTGAGCGAATGTTCAATAACATCCCGATTTACTCCACAGAGATCATTAGCTGACCATGCAAAAACATCTTTGTTGTTGAACAAAAACCTTATCAAGGTTTTCTCCTGGTCTTCAGATAATTGCGAGCCCAACAGCACTTTCTGCTCTGCTATATCCTCACACAATAGCATGGGCTTCGGCTGATCTGCTGAAGCTGCTTTCTCCCTTCTGAATTTGTAGTGTTCACAAGCTTCAGCTCCATCTATGCTATGGATTGCTTTGGAGTCAGTCCAGCTTCCTTCGGCCCTTCTAGCAGCTTCCTGGCTTCCATGAATAGCAATAGGCCCTTGGTCCGAAGGTATCTTCATGCAGAGGTAAGCTGGGTGAAGAATTGCTTCGAATGCATTGAGAGTACCGCGACCAATGATAGCATTGTAAGGATACTCCATGTCAACAATATCAAACACAATTTGCTCAGTCCTTGTGTTATTAACAAATCTGAAGGTTACTGGCATGGTAATCTTCCCAAGTGCTGCAATCTGCCGTCCTCCGAAGCCACAAAGAGGGTGTGTAGCATCATGGACCTTGTCTTCGGGCTCTTGCATTTGTCTGAAGGCCTTAGCAAATATAATATCAGCTGCACTGCCTGTATCAACTAAGACATTGTGGACCAGAAATCCTTTGATCACGCAAGAGATAACCATGGCATCATTGTGAGGATAATCCTTAAGCTGAAGGTCTTCCTGAGAGAAAGTGATTGGAATGTGGGACCATTTTGACTTGATGAAGGGTCCCTGTACTCCAACATGCTGCACCCTTCTCTGAGCCTCCTTCTTTTGCTTCTTGTTAGCCGGCTCTGAGCAAGAACCGCCTGTTATCGGGAGCACTAGCTTCGAAGCCGAAGCAGCTTCAGCTCGATTGTTGAACGAAGCCATCAGCTCAGGAAAGTGGAAGTGAGTTCACCGGAGGTGGGCGCCAATGTTGGGGGCTTGTTCTCAAATGCTATGAATTAAGAACAAGGCAACACAAAAAAGGTTAATGATTAATGCCCTTCGTCCTTCGGAGCATTATCTCCCTTGGGATATAATGATCTTCAGACGAAGGTCATGAAGGACGTACCTTCGGCATTACAATATATCTCAGTGGAAAGAGAAACATATGAAACATGAGAAATAACATGAATAATCTTGTGTCATCATTAATATCATTTAATTATATGAACATGAATGTACTTGAATAATATTGAGTTACATTTTTACCTTCAGCTCGACAGAAGGCAAAAGACCAAGCGTGACGCACGAGTGAATACAAATCAGCGTGAACAGTACGGGGTACTGTTCATCTATTTATAGACATAGGACACGGCCTATGACGAATTACAATTATGCCCCTCATAAAAGTTTACAATCATTGACTCAGACCTTTATGGATTAAAAGGTCATTCTATTTCTATGTCGGTTTGTAATGCCGAAGCTTCACGAAAAGGAACCTTCGGCCATCTTCTGGGGACAGCTTCAGCCGAAGCTGCTTCTTCCCGTAAGACCTTCGGCGCAACGAAGCATGGCCCCAACAATAATTTTTAGTCCAAAAGGGAAATTATAGAGTATTTAAAATAGCTTAAGATCATGTTTCTAGATTTTTAGAAAATAAATAATAAATCCAAAATTCACTAAATTTTTAGGATAAACTTTAAATAATATTTAGAAGCCTTGGGTAGAGTTTGATATGATTTGGACCATGTGTGATGCTTAGAACCCAAAACCCTACCCCCTGCCCTGTGCACTTCACTGTTGACTCCAGAAACCCTAAGTTCTCGAAGATCCGTGAAGGAAAATTGTATTCAAGACTTTAGATAATAAACTTTTATTATCTTTGAACTCTCATGAGCATTACATGGGCATTCATTATTATGTATGATTATATTTAGAAAACGAAGAAGAAGTAGAAGAAGAGAAGACTCCACCACCACCACCTGAGGAACATCAGGCAGGCAACTGCTTTTATTTTGATATCTGCGGATCTGAGCCTGATTCACCAGTAAAACAAGGCAAGCCCCGGTGCATTCGCCACCTCCTTGTTGTTTTAAAATCTTTATCACCTTGTTTGATGCATTAGGTGATAGGAGTTGTGTGCTAAACCGTTGATGCATTTCCTTCCTTGGCAAATTGATTACCCTTCCTTAATACCCATTTACAAAAGAATTTTATGATGCTTAGCCTTGCTTTAGTCAACAAAAATGTTTTGTTTTAAAACAAAAGTGATGCTTCAGTGGGTGGGAATGTTTTCAAAAATAAAACTTGATGGTGGATCCGTCAAAGGCCTTGATGGATTCAACATCGGAAAAAAATGTACCTCTGCCAGGTACCAGACTTTGGGTTTAAAAGATAAAGCTGAGACCGGGCGGTTGACTTGCACGAGAAAGGAGTCTCGGTGTAGTGTCTCCGTCTGTGTCGATTAAGGATCGTCTCGATGTAGGCTTGCTGATCGAGGACCCTTTAACTGGTCACATGCCTCGTCATGGGTAAGCTTTGCCTCGGGCAGACTAATACCATAATAAGATACCACGCAATGGGAGTGGAGAGAAGGCGAGAGTAGCATGTACCCTCCGTGGCAAGAGGTTGGACGGTGGTGTATCTGTGCTCTCAGTTGGCGTGAACCTGATCTGGTCTTAAGAACCCCGGTGGCGAGTTGACATATGCAAGGGTTAAGTGCTACATATGTCATGTGATTGGAGATCCTCAGCTGAGTATAATCGATTCGGATCGCCGTACCTTCGCAGTTATGAAGACTTGGTCACTGCCCTACACGTAGCAATCCAGTGAACTAATGGGATGATGAAAAGACGGCTAGTATAGGCCAAGTGCTTGAACTAGGGTAGAAAGAACTCTAGATGCAGGTAACTTTACCCAACCTGACAATAAAATTGGATTTTAAGGATCCACTCATAGTAAGCTTTTCTGCAAAACAGAGTCTTTGATTCTTGATAAGCCATACCTTGAATCCCTCTAGCCGGCATACCCTTGAGAGTCTTTTCTTTAGTCAGGTAAGACTTGCTGAGTAATCCCATACTCATGGCTTTGTCCTATGTTGTTTTTAGGTGTGGAAGCAACCAACTTTTGTTGCTTCTGTTCAAAGGTGGTACCAAAGGAAGAGCACCAGGAGTAAAGCTGCGGGAGGAAAGGGTCCTCCATAAAACTTTTGTTAAAACTTATTGGGAGGGGGTTTTGCCTCCCATGGTTTGTAATAATAATACTCAGCACTCATATATATAACTATGCCTTACTTTTCAATAAAAGTAAGTTAATGTAATTGCTTCTGCATTTTTTGTATCTCCGATGCTTGTAATGTCTACGTGACGGGTGAAACGCTCTTGGGAAAGGTAAGGAAAGTAGATACCGAACTTGTCAAGTGATTCAGGGGCACCTACAGGGTTGTCTGAAGTCCATTGGACAAGGACAACTATAGGTGGGCCTAATGACTTGGGAGATTTCGTCACAGATTCCATTGCATCAAAGATGAAACTTGATCGGGGATAGGAGCACCACAAGATTTCAACTGGACCGACACAGAGTTGCGAACATTCTGCAAGCTCAAAAGTAGCAAGAGAACCCGTTTGTCAATGTAAATAACACAAGGCAAAGATCAGCTCACCTGGAGGTTAGAAAGAAATAAAGGAAATCCTAGAGCCGGAGGCATCAGTGCACTGTTTGTTGATGGAGCATTGATAGAGACAATGTTGAGAGCATCACTCAAGGAAACCTCAGCTCTGACAGCAGACGGCAGAATCCCGGCATCCAGATCACTGGCCTCTAAGGTGACTGGACCGATAAGAATAGTAGGCAAACTCATCACCACAGGTTCCTCAGATTGAACCGGTGGCGATTCGATGTGAACATCCAGGGAGGCGACCGAAGAGGAACCAAGCTCGGCACCCTTGGGGGCTGGTCATCCTCAGCACCACCCTCGAGGGCTGGGTTATCCTTAGCAGCACCTTCAGAAGCTGAAGCACTCTCGGTCGTATCCACAGGAGCTGGGTGACCTTGGCCAGCAACATCAAGAGCCAGTGTGTCCCCGCGATCTAGACCGCCCTCCAAGGTCGAAGAAGCATGAGAAACTGTCCGGGTTATTTCTTGCCCAATAGGATTACCAGCCAAAGGGATGTCATCCGGGACCTCTGTAAGGACGACAGAACTTTCAGTCTCAGGAGGCTCCAATAAAAGGTCTTCGGGAATAGTTTCCTCTAATGCATGGTCAATGGCAGACATTGTCAACCCCTGAACACTAACTAAACCCGACAAAGCCTGCATGGGAATGTCACTTCTGCTATAGCTGTGGCTGTTCTTGCGAATCAAAGGGACATCTTCCTCTTCTTCCTCTTCATCCTCATCAAGCACACGACCACCAACTCTGACACCACCACAACCTTCAATGTCATCCTCGAGTGCTGAAAGTTCACCACAGAGGACTGAGGTAGCAAGATCAGCATCCAGTTCCAAGCCTGATGACCATCGAAGTCTTTTCTTTCTTCTCTTCCCCTCGGCAGGCGCGGCTGGATGGCTCGTCCGACGCAATCGTTTGCGATGAACACTCCCAGGGCTCTGAACTCCCTCATCCTCACCAAGGCCATGTCCAGTTGCAACAGTCACTGACTCAGTACGGGCAGAGTCAGACGATTCACCTGCCAACATACTAAGAACAGCGTTCACCTCAGCCTCATTAGCGGTTGTCGGCATCTGGAAGTGAGTATGTCTCTCCTCTTCAGGGAGATTTAGGAATGAAGCAATGAAAGCCTCAATATACTTAGGGGATAGTCACACTCTATGGCCTGGACTATCATCTTGAATAGGTGGGATGGAAACAAACTCAGAAAAGGGGCTCTGTCGAGGAAGATTCCAGGCAAAATACGACAAGGGAGCACCAGCATTCGAAATCTTGCCTCTCAGCATCAAATCAATTTGGCTCAACATGTCTTATTTAGAAACCTGTGTGTTGGTAATTCGGTTAGGGTCATTGACCCCAGTATACAGATAGGTAGGGTAGACTCTATCTTTTAGAGGTTGAATATTCTTGAAGACAAAATCAGCAAAAACAGCTTCAACAGTCAAGCCTCTGTCCTTCAATGCACATATCTCAGCAAGCAGCACTCTAGACTCAGCAAGTTCTGAATATGTAGAGGTGATACGCCCACGCCATTAAGCAACACGTTACAACCCCCAAGTCACACTACATCAACTCAAGTACAACCAACATCATCACCAACCCAAGTCTTTGATGGACCAATTACACGTAGCCGAGCTAAGAAGCTGCAGCAAGAGGTGCACGCGCTACTTTATGAATTTCAATTAAACACTAATGAGAACTTTATGCTACCTAAGTCATGTACGTTGATATTACTTAGGTTCACCAAAGAGGAAGGACAAAACATATCAAGGGCGAATAAGCAAGAAGAGCTATGTCCGAGTCAATCCAGCGCAATAGAATCATCCAGAAGAAACAGTCATATCTTTTGATTCCCAAAAGCTATGAAGGCCCATAAGTACTTTTTGGAAAGCTCTTGAAGCCTAGTTTCCATTGCTTCTAAGGCCGACTTAATCAAATCTACCAGAAAGGTAGCCAACCTACTTTAGTGCTGACTGGTCAGAAGGTCAATAGTATGCTTGATGACCAAGTTTTCGTATTAAACCGCATCATTCTACGAAGTTTCATTAAGCATGCTATACATGGTGAGAAAGCTTCGCAAGTCAGGTTTCCAACGCATCCAGCCCCACGTCATTTGGGGATTCCTATGAGAAGTTATTATCAAAATACTAAAGACTGCGCAGAAGTCAAACAGCCATACGTAATTCAGCTCTGCAGATCTTCCGAAGAGGCTCCTTCACATTAGCACATGAAAATACTTTTGTTTCGTGTTTATACCTCTCTAAGGCTGGTTGTTACTAGTATAAATACCCCCTATGTCTATGATGTAAGGTAGCTTTTGATAATATGAAAACAGAACCCTTTTGTTCAATTGTGTGCTAACAAATATTGAGAGTGATCTCTACCCCTTTGCTCTTGTGAATTCCTTCGCGGAATTGCAGAAGCGGCGACTTCATCCGCTCCCAAGTGGTGCTCCTACTCCCTTCAAGGTTTTCTCAATTGATTGTAGGCTGTGTTGGTTGGTTTCTTTGAGAGTGTGGTTGGGCGAATCCTCGATTCAGGTTGCCGGTTAAAGACGGTGGTTGGCTTCGAGTTTTATTTGTTAGGTTGTACTAGTTATCATGCTTACAACAAGTTATCTTGGCTTCTTCGAAGCTAGTTATCTAAAGATTGATCCTACATCGTGAAGATTAGGCATCGTGATGTATCATCTGGTATCAAATCCTCAGTTGCCACGGTAGGATTCTTTACCCTTAGCTACATATATTTTGTGTTCGTCCTATCCACAAGAAAGCCATAAAATATTTTTGCCATAGCCCTTTGTTTCAATCTGTTGTTCTAGTGAGTTTTGTTAAGTTTTAGTCCTTAGAGTCTTATTTAGTTGCTGGTCACTCTATCCTTTGTGTTCACTTTGAGCGTCTTATATATATATCTAAAAATATCCATAAAAAGAAAAATTTGAAAACCCTCATCATTTCCTTCGTGTTAACTTTGATCCTATTTAAGTTATAGCTGCTAGTTGAGTTCTTTGTTAATTATTATAAAGTTTGCAATATCATATCAGATCTCTGTGTTTAGTTTTATAAAAAAAGAGTATCAAAAAAAGAGAAGAAAGAAAAGTACCAAAAAAAGTGTTGAGCAAGATTGTGAAAGAAAAGTAGAACGATCAGTTTGTCTATGTGCACAAGTGCTGAAAGTTCATCAAGTTGTTCAACCAGTTTGCTATTGTCATTTGGTGCAAAATTTTGGTTGGGTCTGATCGCAACACTTGCATTCCAATCATACTCCTTGATTTGCATCAAATCTGAAATTTCTTAGCACGTGTGTTTGATATACTTACATCACTCGTATCTTGTGGTCAACACTAGGCAGTGAACTTCTAGTTGGATTGTTATTTAACTTTACAACAACTAGGATTCAGATTGCATTCCTTGTTGACTATTCCCCACCAAGCTCCACATATAAGCCATCATAATCAGTACTCTGATCTTGTATTCGCTTAACCATCACTCTCTTGTTACCACCACACATTTTTCTTGCAACCCGCAGGGGTCTCATAAGAGCTTTGGTTGGTAAGAGTGGTAAGGTTGTGAGATTCTATATAGCTTCATATTCCACCTATATTTGTTGTCTTGTCGCCACTAATTTCGCAGGAAGATGGATCCCAACGCTGAGATTGAAGAATGTGTCACTATGATACAATTCAATGAGCTCAAACATAGCATAGAAGACAAGCAAGATTGGTTGGCACAAGATCTTCAGACACTTATGGCTGAAATCAGAGGTCGTCGTCGACTCCCTGATGGTGCAAGAAACCATGATGAAGATAGGGAAGAAGGTGAAGGAAATTATTCTAGAAGAGCAAGTGAACATGGGAGGAGAAATCAAGGTGCTGCACATGGTAGAGGAAGAGGCCAGAATCGAACAAACGATGACAATGAAGAATCTGAATATGGGGATGATGATGATCAGTCCCAACATCGCTATGGTCGTCGTCATCATAGAGGCATCAACCAAGAAGAGATATTTGGGAAACTTAAGTTTACTATGCCAAAATTTGATGGTAGATCTGATCCTGAAGATTATTTCACATGGTGGAGAAAATATTCCGCCTACATAATTATTTAGAGGAGAAGAAACTTGCAATGGCATCTCTTGAGTTTGAAGGATATGCTCTGATTTGGTGGGAGCAACTACTTCGTGATCGTGAAGAAGATGGAGAGGACCCTATTGTTACTTGTCAAGAGATGAAGCGAGAAATGAGAATTCGTTTTGTGCCGAAGCATTATCGGCGTGATCTTTTTGATAAATTATAGAATTTGAGGCAAGGAAGTTTCTTAGTTGAGGAGTATTATAAGGAGATGGAGAAGGCCCTGATTAGAGCCAATGCGTATGAAGACAAAGAGCAAACCATTGCACGTTTCATGGCTGGGTTACACCGCAGCATTCAGCGTATTGTTGAGTTTCAGCATATCAATGTCTTATTGATTTGGTACATCAAGCCACCAAAGCTGAACGCCAGCTGCAACAAGATGCTAAGAGCAGCAAGCCCTTGTCATATGGTGCACGAACCATGACTGGAGGAAGCAAATCAATCTCAAGGTTTACTGCTGCATCCTCAGCGACAAAAGGTTCAACTGGAGGCTTGCGATCCAATATTCAAGGCAATTCTAGTGGAAAGAATGATGCTGCTCCAAACACGAGTTATAAACCAGCAGCATCCACTTCAACATCAGTGGTTCAACAGCCAAGAGTAGAGGTATTCAGTGCTTCAAGTGTGGAGGTCGTGGTCATGTCATAAAGGAGTGTCCAAATAATTGTGTGATCCTTGTGAATGATGATGGAGAATATACATCAGCTAGTGAAGAGGAAGCTGAAGAAGGAAATGTAGAAGACACTCATAAAATTGAGGAACACATTGGATGTGAATTTGAGCATGGTACTGCTCTTGTGGTTACACAAATCTTGAGTGTTCAAATGAAAGAAGCTGAAATTGGACAGCGACATAATCTTTTTCAAACGTGAGCAAAAGTGCTAGACAAAGTAGTAAAGGTGATCATTGATGGAGATGTCATAATCTTGTAAGTCGTGAGATGGTTGAAAAGCTTGGTCTGAAGTTGTAGCGACACCCTCATCCATATCATGTCCAATGGTTGAATGAATCGGGAGATATCAAGATTGGTTATAAGATGAAAGTTCTGTTCAAGATTGGAGAGTATGTTGACACAGTGGAGTGCGATGTTGCACCCATGTCTGTTTGTCACATGCTGCTAGGAAGACCTTGGCAATATGACCGATATTCTCAGCATTGTGGAAGAACAAATCAATACACGCTAGACCTGAAAGGGAGAAAGTTTGTACTCAAGCCTATGACCCCTCAACAAATCATGGCTGAACATTTACAAAAGAAAACTGAAATTAATGCAGTAAGTAGAGAAGGAGAAGAGCAAAAGAAATTGAGTGCCATCCATAATTCGGTGAGCGAGTGCTACAAGTCAAATTCAAGAGATAAAAAGAAGGAAGAGGGAGAACATCTAGTTATGCTAGCCACAAAATCTGAGCTGAGAGAAGTGAGGAACAACCCATATCAAGTGCTCTTTGTACTTGTGAACAAAGATGTTTTGATTTCTCCTAACGACATAACATCTCTTCCTAGTGTTATGGCTGATCTTTTGCAGGACTTTGAAGACGTGTTTCCTCAAGAAACACTGGCTGGACTACCTCAAATTCATGGGATTGAGCATCAAATTGATCTTATTTCAGGGGTTGCACTTCCTAACCATCCACCATATCGAACCAATCATAAAGAAACTAAGGAAATACAAAGGCAAGTGCAAGAACTTCTTGATAAATGTTTTGTTCGTGAAAGCTTAAGCCCTTGTGTTGTTCCTGTGATTTTAGTACCTAAGAAAGATGGATCTTGGAGGATGTGTGTTGATTGTAGAGCTATAAATAATATTACCGTTCGCTATCGCCATCCTATTCCACGGCTAGAAGACATGCTTGATGAATTAAGTGGTTCCACAATTTTTAATAAAATTGATTTGAGAAGTGGATACCATCAAATAAGAATGAAAACTGGAGATTAATGGAAGACTGCATTTAAAACAAAATTTGGGTTGTATGAATGGTTAGTGATGCCATTTGGTTTGACAAATGCTCCTAGCACTTTTATGAGATTAATGAACCATGTCTTAAGAACTTTCATTGGAAATTTTGTTGTTGTCTACTTTGATGATATTCTAATTTACAGCAAATCTTTTGATGAACATGTGAAACACATTCGACAAGTTTTAGATGAGCTTAGAAAGGAGAAATTATTTGCTAATCTTGAGAAGTGTAGTTTTTGCACATACCATGTTGTGTTTCTTGGTTTTGTTGTTTCAGCAAAAGGAATAGAGGTGGATGAATCCAAGGTGAAAGCAATCAAGGATTGGCTAGCTCCAACGAATGTAAGTCAAGTAAGAAGTTTTCATGGTCTTGCTGGTTTTTATAGAAGATTTGTGCGAGATTTCAGTACTATCGCTTCCCCTTTAAATGAATTGACAAAGAAAGGTGTTGAATTTAAATGGGGAAACTCACAAGAGGATGCTTTTCAAGAATTGAAGAAACGTTTGACTGAAGCACTTGTACTTATTCTTCCTGATTTCACTAAAACTTTTGAAGTAGAATGTGATGCTAGTGGGATTGGGATAGGAGGAGTTTTAATGCAACAAGGAAAACCTATAGCATATTTTAGTGAAAAATTGGGAGGTGCTCAATTAAATTATTCTGTGTATGACAAAGAATTGTATGCTTCGGTCCGAACGCTTGAAACATGGCAGCACTACTTATGGCCAAAAGGGTTTGTTATTCATTCCAATCATGAAGCTTTGAAGTATTTGAAAGGGCAAGCCAAACTGAACCGTCGTCATGCTAAATGGGTTGAGTTTATCGAAACATTTCCATACATTGTGAAATATAAGAAAGGTAAGAACAATGTGGTCACTGATGCCATGTCTCGAAGGAATGTGTTGTTGAATCAACTAGAGGTAAAAGTTTTGGGTCTTAAAAATTTGAAAGAAATGTATAATGATGATCCTGAATTTTCAGAACCATACATTCATTGTAAAGATGGAAAAGGTTGGGAAAATATCATATACATGATGGATTTTTGTTTAGAGCTAACAAACTTTGTGTACCAAATTCTTCAGTTAGATTGCTTTTATTACAGGAGTCACATGGAGGAGGTCTAACAGGTCATTTTGGACAAAAGAAGACTTATGAACTGCTCAGTGATCATTTCTATTGGCCCAAGATGAGGAGAGACGTCATCAGGTTTGTGGAGCGTTGTGTCACCTGTCACAAAGCTAAGTCAAAACTGAACCCTCATGGTTTATATACTCCTTTACCCGCTCCTAAAATTCCTTGGGAAGACATAAGCATGGATTTTATTTTAGGGCTGCCTAGGACTCAAAAAAAGAGAGATTCTATTTTTGTTGTGGTTGATAGATTTTCAAAAATGGCTCATTTTATTCCATGCAACAAGAGCGACGATGCTTCACATGTTGCCAATTTATTTTTCAGAGAAATCTTGAGACTACATGGAATGCCCAAGACCATCATATCTGACCGTGATGTGAAGTTTATGTGCTATTTTTAGAAAACATTGTGGGCAAAGCTTGGGACTAAACTTTTGTTCTCCACCACATGCCACCCCCAAACTGATGCACAAACTGAAGTGGTGAATCGTACATTGTCAATGCTGCTACGAACAATGGTAAAGAAGAACTTGAAGGATTGGGAGGAATGTTTGCCACACGTGAAGTTTGCTTATAACAGGTCAGTACATTCTACAACTAATTTATGCCCCTTCGAAATTGTATATGGGTTCAAACCTATTGCTCCGATAGATTTGTTGCCCCTTCCATTACAGGAAAGAACCAATATGGAAGCTTCCAAGCGTGTTGCATACATAAAAACGATACATGAGAAGACCAAGGAAGCAATTGAGCTCAAAGCAGTGCGCAAGGCTGCAAGCATGAACAAACATAGGAAGAAAGTGTTATTTGAACTGGGGGACTTGGTTTGGATTCACTTGCGCAAGGAGCGTTTTCCAGATCAGCGCAAATCCAAATTGATGCCACGAGGGGATGGTCTATTCTATGTTCTTGCCAAGATCAATGATAATGCATACAAGATAGATCTTCTACCAAGCTATGGCATGAGCAACACGTTCAATGTTGCTGACCTCTTACCATATTTAAGTGAAGACACTTCAGAGTCGAGGACAACTCCTTTTCAAGGGGAGTAGGATGATACGACCACGCCATTAAGCAACACGTTACAACCCCCAAGTCATACTACATCAACTCAAGTACAACCAACATCATTACCAACCCAAGTCTTTGATGTACCAATTACACGTAGCCGAGCTAAGAAGCTATAGCAAGAGGTGCACGCGCTACTTTATGAATTTCAATTAAACACTTATGAGAACTTTATGCTACCTAAGTCTTGTACGTTGATATTACTTAGGTTCACCAAAGAGGAAGGACAAAACATATCAAGGGCGAATCAGCAAGAAGAGCTATGTCCGAGTCAGTCCAGCGCAACAGAACCATCCAGAAGAAACAGTCATATCTTTTGATTCCCAAAAGCTATGAAGGCCCATAAGTACTTTTTGGAAAGCTCTTGAAGTCTAGTTTCCAATGCTTCTAAGGCCAACTTAATCAAATCTACAAGAAAGGCAGCCGATCTACTTTAGTGCTGACTGGTCAGAAGGTCAACAGTCTGCTTGATGACCAAGTTTTCATATTAAACTGCATCATTCTATGAAGTTTCATTAAGCATTCTATACATGGTGAGAAAGCTTATCAAGTCAGCTTTCCAACACATCTAGCCCCACATCATTTGGAGATTCCTAGGAGAAGTTATTATCATAATACTGAAGACTGCGCAGAAGTCAAACAGCCACACGGAATTTAGCTCTGTAGATCTTTCGAAGAGGCTCCTTCACATTAGCACGTGAAAATACTTTTGTTTTGTGTTTATACCTCTCTAAGGCTGGTTGTTACTAGTATAAATACCCCCTATGTCTATGATGTAAGGCAGCTTTTGATAATCTAAAAACAGAACCCTTTTATTCAGCTGTGTGCTAACAAATATTGAGAGTGATCTCTACCCTTTTGCTCTTGTGAATTCCTTCGCGGGATTGCAGAAGCGACGGCTTCATCCGCTCCCAAGTGGTGATCCTACTCCCTTCGAGGTTTTCTCAATTGATTGTATGTTGTGTTGGTTGGTTTCTTTGAGAGTGTGGTTGGGCGAATCCTCGATTCAGGTTGCCGGTTAAAGACAGTGGTTGGCTTTGAGTTTTATTTGTTAGGTTGCACTAGTTATCACTGCTTGCAGCAAGTTATCTTGGCTTCTTCAAAGCTAGTTATCTGAAGATTGATCCTGCGTCATGAAGATCGGGCATCATGACGCATCAAGGGGCCTTTGTCCAGCTAGGCGTTCGGACGTTAGGTTGCCTCCCCGATCGAGGAGTGAGGGACTTGTTGTGATTCTCCATGGTAAACCACTCAAGGCACCATCCCTTAATACTATCCTTCAAAGGGATATCAAGATACTCAACCTTCCTACCTCGACGAAGTTCCATGCTAGCACCACCAACAAGATGATGCTGTCCTCCAGCCATCCCGGACCGACAGTGGTAGAGGTACTTTCAAAGCCTAAAATGGGGAAGAATTCTAAGGAAAGCTTCGCATAGGTGAACGAACATGGCAATTTGAAGAACAGAATTGGGGTTTAAGTGGGTAAGATTCAGAGAATAAGAGTCGAGAAGGCTGAAAGGGAAATAGGGTCAAGCCTTTTCCTATAAATAATTTTGGTGGTTGATTGCCCAACACAAATAATTGGACTGACTAGTTTGCTCTAGATTATATGTTCAACAGGTGCCAAAGGTTCAACACAAACCAATAAAAAGAACAAGTTAGGGTTCAAAAAGAAAGGAGCAAAAGAAACCGAAGGCTGCCCTGGTCTGGCGCACCGAACTGTCCGGTGTGCCACCAGACAGTGTCCGGTGCACCAGGGAGATCAACTCTGAACTCCTCAGCTTCGGGTTTCTGGAGAGCCGCTCCGCTATAATTCACCGGACTGTCCGGTGTGCCACCAGACTCTCCGGTGTGCCATGTAGAGCAACGGCAACTGCGCCAACGGTCGTCTGCAAAAGGGAACAGTGCGCGTGAACAGTGCGCGGACAGTTCACGCAGAGTCAGAGTAGTGCTAGAAGGCGCACCAGACAGTGAACAGTACTTGTCCGGTGCGGCACTGGACTGTCCGGTGCCCCAAGATGTCAAAGCTCCAACGGTTGAAACCATCAGAACCCTAACGGTTGGGTGACATGGCTGGCGCATCGGACAGTGTCCGGTGGCGCACCAGACTGTCCGATGCGCCCATCGACAGCAGCCCTTCCCAACGGCTGTTTTGGTGGTTGGGGCTATAAATACCCCCAACCACCACCATTCAAGACATCCAAGTTTCCAGCAATTTGCATTCAATACAAGAGCTCTGGACTACACTCCAAGATACAAAACAAAAGATCATATCCTCTCCAAGTCCCAAACTCATTCCAAAGACTTTGTGGCTTGTGAGAGAGAGAGACATTTGTGTTCATTTGAGTTCTTGTCGCTTGGATCACTTTTTTTCTTCCTCCATTCTTGTTCTAAGACACTTGTAATCAAAGCAAGTGACACCAAGTTGTGGTGGTCCTTGTAGGGGTCTAAGTGACCCGGTTTGATTAAGGAGAAAAGCTCACTCGGTCTAGGTGACCGTTTGAGAGAGGGAAAGGGTTGAAAGAGACCCGGTCTTTGTGACCACCTCAACGGGGAGTAGGTTTGCAAGAACCGAACCTCGGTAAAACAAATCACTATGTCATCCACTTCATTTGCTTTTGATTTGTTTTTCACCCTCTCTCGTAGACTCGGATTTTATTCTAACGCTAACCCCGGCTTGTAGTTGTGCTTAAAGTTTGTAAATTTCAGATTCCGCCTATTCACCCCCCCTCTAGGCGACTTTCAATTGGTATCGGAGCCCGGTACTTCATTAGAGTTGAACCACTCGAAGTGATGTCGGGAGATCACGCCAAAAAGGAGATCGTGACCGGCGATGACAAGTCCACAAGCCATGGGAAGGCTCCATCGGGAGAGTCCGGCAACAAGGTGAAGGGATCCGCTTCACACGCCAAGTCGCATCGGAGCGGCGACAAGAAAAAGAAGATGAAGAAGGTGGTCTACTACGAGACCGATTCTTCGTCGCCATCCACCTCCGGTTCCGACGCGTCGTCCATCACTTCTAAGCGCCATGAGCGCAAGAAGTTTAGTAAGATCCCCCTACGTTATCCTCGCATTTCTAAACGCACTCCTTTACTTTTCGTCCCACTAGGCAAACCACCGGTTTTTGACGGTGAAGATTATTGTATGTGGAGTGATAAAATGAGGCACCATCTAACCTCACTCCACGCTAGCATTTGGGACATTGTTGAGTTTGGAGCGTAGGTACCATCCGTAGGGGATGAAGGCTATGATTCGGACGAAGTCGCCCAAATCAAGCACTTTGATTCCCAAGCCACTACTATACTCCTCGCCTCTCTATGTCGAGAGGAGTATAATAAGGTGCAAGGGTTGAAAAGTGCCAAGGAGATTTGGGACGTACTAAAGACCACGCACAAAGGAGATGAGGTGACCAAAATCACCAAGCGGGAGACGATCGAGGGGGAGCTCAGTCGGTTCGTCCTCAACCAAGGAGAGGAGCCACAAGCCATGTACAACCGGCTCAAGACCTTGGTGAACCAAGTGCGCAACCTCGAGAGCACAAAGTGGGATGACCATGAAATGGTCAAGGTTATTCTTAGATCACTTGTTTTTCGTAATCCCACTCAAGTTCAATTAATTCATGGTGATCCTCAATATAAGTTAATGTCTCCCGAGGAAGTTATAGGAAAGTTTGTGAGCTTTGAATTGATGATCAAGAGCTCCAAACAAATCATCAACTTGGAGCAAGGCGGCAGCCGTCGCATTCAAGGCGACAGAGGAAGAAAAGAAGGATTCTACACCAAGTAGGATCCCCATCAACGCCTCCAAGCTCGACAATGAGGAGATGGCGCTCATCATCAAGAGCTTCCGTCAAATCCTCAAGCAAAGGAGGGGGAAGGATTACAAACCCCACTCCAAGAGGGTGTGCTACAAGTGTGGTAAGCCCGGTCATTTTATCGCTAAATGCCCTATGTCTAGTGATAGTGACAGGGACAACGACAAGAAGCGGAGGAAGAAGGAGAAGAAGAAGTATTACAAGAAGAAGGACGGTGATGCCCATGTGTGTCGGGAATGGGACTCCGACGAGAGCTCCACCGAATCCTCCTCCGACGAGGACGCCGCCAACATCACCGTCAACAAGGGTCTTCTCTTCCCCTAACGTCGGCAACAAATGCTTCATGGCAAAGGACGGCAAGAAGAAGAAGGTAAAATCTAGAGCCTCCACAAAATATACAACATCTAGTGATGAGGCTAGCTCTAGTGATGATGAGGAAAACTTGCTTAGTCTTTTTGCCAACCTTAACATGCAACAAAAGGAAAAATTAAATGAGTTGATAGGTTTTATTCATGAGAAGGATGAACTCTTGGATAGCATAGAGGAATTCCTTATTAAGGAAAACAAAAAGCATGTTAAGGTAAAAAATGCTTATACTCAGGAAGTAGAGAAGAATGAAAATTTGACTAAGGAGCTTAGCATATGCCATGGCACTATTTCCAGCCTTAAAAATGAAAATGTTGATTTAATTGCTATGGTTGAGAAATTAAATATTTGTGATGATTCGATTGTCAATCTTAGAAATAAAAATGCTAGTTTAATTGCTAAGATTGATAAATTGAATGAATTTATTTCTAGCCTTAAGATTGAGAATGATAAATTAATTTCTAAGGCTAAAGATTTAAATGTTTGCAATGATGCCATTTCCAATCTTAGAAATGAGAATGTTATTTTACATGCTAAGATTGATGAATTAAATGCCTGCAAACCCTCTACATCCTCTGTTGATTATGTCACTATTTGTACTAGATGTAGAGATATTAATGTTGATGCTATCCATGATCACCTAGCTTTAATTAAACAACAAAATGATCACATAGTTCAAATTACTGCTAAAATTAATGAGCATGACTTAGAAAATGAAAATTTAAATTTGCTTGTAGCATGCTTTATAATGGGAGACGCCCTGGCATTAAGGATGGCATTGGCTTCCAACAGGGAGACAATGTCAAGCTTAATGCCCCTAAGAAACTGTCCAACTTTGTTAAGGGCAAAGCTCCCATGGTTCAGGATAACGAGGGTTACATTTTATATCCTGCTGGTTATCCTGAGCATAAAATTAGGAGAATTCATTCTAGGAAGTCTCATTCTGGTTTTCATCATGCTTTTATGTATAAGAATGAAACATCTAGTTCTAGGCAATCTACCCATGTTAAAATGCCTAAAAAGAAAACTCCTGCTGCATCAAATGAACCCATTGTTTCATTCAAGACTTTTGAGGCTTGATATGTTTTAACTAACAAATCAGGCAAAGTAGTTGCCAAATATGTTGGGGCCAAACACAAGGGCTCAAAGACTTGTGTTTGGGTACCCAAGGTGCTTATTTCTAATGTGAAAGGACCCAAGACCGTTTGGGTACCTAAGAACAAGGCCTAAACTTGTTTTGCAGGTTTATGCATCCGGGGGCTCAAGTTGGATCATTGACAGCGGGTGCACAAACCATATGACTGGGGAGAAAAGGATGTTCTCCTCCTATGAGAAAAACCAAGATCCCCAAAGAGCTATCACATTCGGGGATGGAAATCAAGGTTGGTCAAAGGACTTGGTAAAATTGCTATATCACCTGACCACTCCATTTCTAATGTTTTTCTTGTAGATTCCTTAGATTACAATTTACTTTCTATTTCTCAATTATGCAATATGGGCTACAACTGTCTATTTACTGATATAGGTGTTACTGTCTATAGAAGAAGTGATGATTCAATAGCATTTAAGGGAGTGTTAGAGGGTCAGCTATACTTAGTTGATTTCAAAAGAGCTAAACTCGACACTTGCTTAATTGCTAAGACTAATATGGGTTGGCTCTGGCATCGTCGACTAGCCCATGTTGGAATGAAGAATCTCCACAAGCTTCTAAAGGGAGAACACATTTTAGGACTAACAAATGTTCATTTTGAGAAAGATAGGGTGTGTAGCGCATGCCAGGCAGGAAAGCAAGTTGGTGCCCATCATCCACACAAGAACATCATGACGACCGACAGGCCGCTTGAGCTACTCCACATGGATTTATTCGGCCTAATCGCTTACATAAGCATCGGCGGGAGTAAGTATTGTCTTGTAATTGTGGATGATTATTCTCGCTTCACTTGGGTGTTCTTTTTGCAGGAAAAATCTCAGACCCAAGAAACATTAAAAGGATTCTTAAGACAGGCTCAAAATGAGTTCGGATTGAGGATCAAGAAAATAAGAAGCGACAACGGGACGGAGTTCAAGAACTCTCAAATTGAAGGCTTTCTTGAGGAGGAGGGCATCAAGCATGAGTTCTCTTCTCCCTACACACCTCAGCAAAATGGTGTAGTGGAGAGGAAGAATAGAACTCTTTTGGACATGGCGAGGACCATGCTTGATGAGTACAAGACACCGGACCGGTTTTGGGCTGAGGCGATTAACACCGCCTGCTACTCCATCAACCGGTTATATCTTCACCGAATCCTCAAGAAGACATCTTATGAACTCCTAACTGGTAAAAAGCCCAATGTTTCATATTTTAGAGTCTTTGGTAGCAAATATTTTATTCTTGTTAAAAGAGGTAGAAAATCTAAATTTGCTCCTAAGGCTGTAGAAGGCTTTTTACTAGGATATGACTCAAACACAAGGGCATATAGAGTCTTCAACAAATCCACTAGACTAGTTGAAGTTTCTTGTGACATTGTGTTTGATGAGACTAATGGCTCCCAAGTGGAGCAAGTTGATCTTGATGAATTAGATGATGAAGAGGCTCCGTGCATCGCGCTAAGGAACATGTCCATTGGGGATGTGTGTACTAAGGAATCTAAAGAGCCCATTCAAGCACAAGATCAACCATCATCTTCCATACAAGCATCTCCACCAACTCAAGATGAGGAACAGGCTCAAGGTGATGAAGAAGAAGATCAAGAGGATGAGCCACCTCAAGAAGAGAGCAATGATCGAAGGGGAGATGAAGCTAATCAAGACAAGGAAGATGAACAAGAAATACAGGGTCAAAGACCACCACACCCAAGAGTCTACCAGGCGATTCAAAGAGATCACCCCGTGAACACCATCCTCGGCGATATTCATAAGGGGGTAACCACTCGATCTCGAGTCGCACATTTTTGTGAACATTACTCTTTTGTGTCTTCTATTGAGCCATACAGGGTGGAAGATGCATTAAGAGATTCAGATTGGGTGTTGGCAATGCAAGAGGAGCTCAACAACTTCACAAGGAATGAGGTATGGCATTTAGTTCCACGTCCTAATCAAAATGTTGTAGGTACCAAGTGGGTATTCCGCAACAAGCAAGATGAGCATGGTGTGGTGATAAGAAACAAAGCATGACTTGTGGCCAAAGGGTATTCACAAGTTGAAGGTTTGGACTTTGGTGAAACTTATGCACCCATAGCTAGGCTTGAGTCAATTCGCATATTGCTTGCCTATGCTACTTACCATGGCTTTAAGCTCTATCAAATGGACGTGAAGAGTGTCTTCCTCAATAGACCAATCAAGGAAGAGGTCTATGTTGAGCAACCTCCCGGCTTTGAAGATAGTGAGTACCCTAACCATGTGTATAAACTCTCAAAGGCGCTTTATGGGCTTAAACAAGCCCCAAGATCATGGTATGAATGCCTAAGAGATTTTCTTATCACTAATGGATTCAAAGTTGGTAAAGCTAATCCTACTCTATTTACTAAAACTATTGAAAAAGATTTATTTCTATGCAAAATTTATGTTAATGATATCATATTTGGGTCTACTAACAAATCTACTTGTGAAGAGTTTAGTAGGATCATGGTTCAAAAATTCGAGATGTCTATGATGGGGGAGTTGAAGTATTTTCTAGGATTTAAAGTTAAGCAACTCCAAGAGGGCACCTTCATCAGCCAAACGAAGTACATTCAAGACATACTTACCAAGTTTGGAATGAAGGATGCCAAACCCATCAAGACAGCCATGGGAACCAATGGGCATCTTGACCTCGACATGGGAGGTAAATCTGTAGATCAAAAGGTATACCGGTCGATGATAGGATCTCTACTCTATTTATGTGCATCTCGACCGGATATTATGCTTTCCGTATGCATGTGTGCAAGGTTCCAAGCCGATCCTAAGGAAGTTCACCTTAGGGCCGTGAAGCGAATCATGAGATATTTAGTTTACACTCCTAAGTTTGGTCTTTGGTACCCAAGGGATGCACTTTTGATTTATTAGGATATTCCGATGCTGATTGGGCAGGGTGTAAAATTGATAGGAAGAGCACATCAGGGACTTGTCAGTTTCTGGGGAGATCCCTGGTGTCTTGGGCTTCAAAGAAACAAAACTCAGTAGCTCTTTCTACCGCCGAAGCCGAGTATATTACCACAAGTCATTGTTGTGTGCAATTACTTTGGATGAGGCAAACCCTCAGGGACTATGGCTACAAGTTGAGCAAAGTCCCTCTCCTATGTGACAATGTGAGTGCTATCCGCATAACAGAGAATCCCATTGAACACAGCCGCACTAAGCACATAGACATTCGGCATCACTTTTTGAGAGATCACCAACAAAGGGGGGATATCGAGATACCCTATATTAACACCAAAGATCAATTAGCCGATATCTTTACCAAGCCTTTAGATGAGAAAACCTTTACCAAACTTAGGAATGAGCTAAACATTCTTGATTCTCGGAACTTTGATTGACACTTTGCACACATTGCTCATTTATGAACCTTTGATCATATCTCTTTCATTTGCTACGACTAATGTGTTTCCAAGTGTATTTTTATGACAAGTCATAGATGGAAAGGGAAATGGAGTACTCGGTGAAGACAAGGCTTTCACTCCACTCTATCGGTATCATTATCCTTCGCCATTACTCCACCAAACTTCACATTGGTATAATCTTTCCACTCATATTTACTTGTACCAGTGAGGGAGAAAGTAAAGGGCTCCCAACGTCTCTGTTTTTGGTGATTAATGCCAAAGGGGGAGAAATATTAGCCCAAAGCAAAAGGACCGCACCACCACCAATTTCAAATTTTTCGAAATAAAGTTTTCAATTGGTATCTTTCAAATTAGTATTCCTCTAGAAATTATATCTCAATTGGTATACATATTTCAAATTGATATATATTGTCAAAGATTTTTCAATTGGTACTTAAAACTCAAAACCCTCTTGAAAGCTAAGAGGAGAATTTCATCCGGGGGGAGTTTTGTTTAAGTCAAAGGAAAAGCATTTGAAATAGGGGGAGAAAAGTTTCAAATCTTGAAAATGCTTCTCAATCTTATTCACATACCTTTGACTATTTGCAAAAAGACTTTGAAAAGATTTTCCAAAAAGAATTTGCAAAAACAAAACAAGTGGTGCAAGCGTGGTCCAAAATGTTAAATAAAAAGAAAGCAACCATGCATATCTAGTAGAAATAAGATATTGGTTTAACTCCAAGCAACCTATGCACTTACCTTATGCAAACTAGTTCAATTCTGCACTTATATATTTGCTTTGGTTTGTGTTGGCATCAATCACCAAAAAGGGGGAGATTGAAAGGGAAATGGGGTCAAGCCTTTTCCTGTAAATAATTTTGGTGGTTGATTGCCCAACACAAATAATTGGACTGACTATTTTGCTCTAGATTATATGTTCTACAGTTGCCAAAGGTTCAACACAAACCAATAAAAAGAACAAGTTAGGGTTCAAAAAGAAAGGAGCAAAAGAAACCGAAGGCTGCCCTAGTCTGGCGCACCGGACAGTGTCCGGTGCACCAGGGAGATCAGCTCTGAACTCCTCAGCTTCAGGTTTCTGGAGAGCCGCTCCGCTATAATTCACCGGACTATCCAGTGTGCCACCGGACTGTCTGGTGTGCCATGTAGAGCAACGGCTACTGCGCTAACGGTCGTCTGCAAAAGGGAACAGTGCGCGTGAATAGTGCGCGGACAGTTCGCGCAGATTCAAAGCAGCGCCAGAAGGCGCACCGAACAGTGAACAATGCTTGTCCAGTGCAGCACCGGACTGTCCGGTGCCCCAAAATGTCAGTGCTCCAACGGTCGAAACCATCAGAACCATAACGGTTGGGTGACGTGGCTGGCGCACCGGACAGTGTCTGGTGGCGCACTGGACTGTTCGTTGCGCCCATCGACAGCAGCCCTTCCCAACGGCTGTTTTGGTGGTTGGGGCTATAAAAACCCCCAACCACCACCATTCAAGGCATCCAAGATTCTAGCAATTTGCATTCAATACAAGAGCTCTAGACTTCACTCCAAGACACAAAACAAAAGATCATGTAACACCTCTGGTGTTACTGTCACTAAAACTTGAGCATAACATCATGAGCATTAGCATATCATGTGTTTGTTACACTTAGAATGCATTCACTAGGCAAAAGTTCAAACAAGTTGTATTAATGTGACATGTCATGAGTAAAACCCTAGTGTAGGGTACTTAACCCTAAACTGAGCTTAGTGTGTCAATAAGGCCCAAATGAGTTAAATTCTTAAAATTTATTAGAAATGAACATGAGACATCAACTTTAATAGGAATTGATAGCATACAAACCCAAGAAGTGCCAGAAACCCTAAATAGACCCCTAGAAAACCCTGGACTGAAACCCTAGGGGGTTATATGCAAATGTTGCTCACTTTTGGACCTAAGTGCAAAAACCATGGAGTTAGGGTACCTTAAGTCATATAGTTCACATGTTTGAATATTTGCAAAAGAAACCATGAGTTTTGGGTTTATTTGCAAAAAGGCCACCCTAGTGCTCCAATGGTTAAGTCTGAAAACAATGGAATAGAGCTGACTTTAGGGCTCCGTAGATCCAAAAATATTAAGAATTTGCCTAGGGTCAACACACCAAACTTGTAAAGTTGCTATAGGAGTACAATTTTGCTATAGGGATTAAGCCTTGGTGCCATGAAAAAATTGGAGAAAAACAAGCCCTAAGTTGGGCTGTCAGTCTGCCTAAAACCTGAATTATGATATTCAGTGGCATAGGATGAACTTTGGGAGCCATTTCAAGGATGATCCAGTAGGTGTTTGAGCATGGTTACTATAGCAAGATTGTAGCTAGATTATAGGGCTAGAACTTTGTTACAGAGAGATTGGCAAGTTGCCACATAGAATTTGGAGGAAATCTGCCCAAATTATGCTCTGTCAGGCACCCTAATAAGAGCCCTGATGGTACAGTGGACTGAACGAGATCGTAGGTGCAGTGCACCTTGCCGCCGACGACCCCTACGCCTGGATTCACGTCGGCGAGATGATTCGTGCTCACTGGTGCCTGGATAACGTTTCGCGGTGAAAAGATCTCCACCCCGGATGAGCTTAAGGCACTATTCGTCCGGCCGTCGTGTCCGCTCTGCCCCGATCGCTTGAAATCTACCCTCACCGGAGTTGGACACCTCGCTGTCTTGTGCCACGTGCCTCGACACTTTAACCACGCTGCTGTGACTCATACTAACTTATCCAGTGATTGCCAGTGAGGTTGCCACGGTTGTGGCCACCAATCGCCTGCGCCAGTACCCCTCTTCCTCTCCGACCGCCAGCGCGCCTGTTGGGGACTTGTTCTCAAATGCTATGAATCAAGAACAAGGCAACACGAAGATGTTAAGTATTAAATATCCTTCGTCCATTGAAACATTAACTCCTCAGGGGTTTAAGGACTCCGGACGAAGGATATAAACATAATATTACGAAGGTGACAGAAATAGCATAAAACGATGTAAAATTGTAAAACATTAAAGATAGATATGCTGGATATAAATGACACCATTCACATATCTATTTTTAATATTAAGTTTAAGGTATGATTATACCTTCGCCTTGACAAGCAATAATTCCCGAGTGATGCTTTCGCAATTACAGGAATGCGTGAACAGTAAAGGAATACTGTTCACTATTTATAGGCACAGGACACAGCCTGTGTGTAACACCCACGTTGTAATTGCTAGATAAAACACCAATAGAGAAAATAATTTCTCTCCTTATGTGAAGATTTATCTTTATGCATCATCATATGAGAACACCATGTCCAAGAACAATTAATAAAAGACATGCTACTAAATTGTTGCATCATGCTGGATATTTTATTTGTGTGTGCATTTGGTGACAACATAAGAAATAAAATGACAATGAGAAGAGAATTTGAGGAAAAAGGAGAAAGAAAGAAAGAAATAATATAAAATATAATACAAAATTTATAAATACCCAAACTCAACCATACTGGTATGATTAAAATTTATCTATAGTTTGAGTACAAATTCAAAGTCATATTTGGAATTCAAATTGGGAATTGAAAAATAAAAAGAAAAGAAAACAGAAAAACAGAAAATATAAAAGAAAAGGAAGACTATACCTACCTGGGCCGGCAGACCCCATTTTGGCCCACCCAGGAAAGCCTCACCGCGCAGCCCAGACATCCCTCCGGTGCCGACTTGTGGGCCAAGCCTGTAAGTCGCACATGCTTGCGTTTCACTTCCACGCGGGACCCACTCGCCGGGGCGCCCTCACACGCGTGTGCGATGCCGTTCTCGCTGACGAATAGGGCCCACGTTGTCATTCGCCGTTGCTCAACGCCTGCGCGCACTCGGCTTCTCACTGGCTTGTGGCCCCCGCACGTCAGTGCCTTTCCCCTCTCTTGCGCTGCTCGTAACAGAATCACCATGGCGGGCGCGAAGCTTCCGCCGGGGAAATCGGGCACGGTGTTGCGGACCGGTTCTGTGAGCAGGGCTATAAAGGATGGCGCGGCTCCCTCTCCCGTTTACCCAACCTCCGAAAGCACCGGCAATCCACTTTGAAGCGAGGCCTTCGTCGTCTTGAATCGCGATTGGGGCAAACTTCGGGCCGCCGTCGTCGACCGGCTGTTTCCTCAGCGTTTAGGCCTCGGTCTGGGTGCGGGAGCTTCTCCTGGTCGAGCGGGTTGCGACCGGGACTTCGCCTCGGAGGATTGCGCGGCGGTCAACCGTGAATCGCTTGTCGGAGCTGCTCGGACCGCCGTGGGCCGCGCGTTCTCGCCTCTGGAATCCTCTGCACCGGCACCGCGAGTGAATTTCCCCCCATAAGGTTCGCCTTGATCCCCTTTACAAGTAGCGTCGGTCGGAATAGAGGTTGGGGCACTGGTGCACCGGATTTGGATCTCACCGGCGATGCTCCGCCGTGTTGGGGCGGCGGCGCGGCCGTGTCTGGTGATGGGGAGAGAAGACGCGTTCGCGGCCGTCGATCGGGGCATGGACGGTTGAGATTAGAGCGCGAGATAACGTTTCGGTGGATTGGATCCGGACCGTCCGTCTAGATCGGGCGAACCTGAGTGATCCCCGCGTTTTAAAATCTGAGCCGTTGATCTCGGATCCAATGGCGCGCGCTGCGTACCGGTTCGGAGTATAATAAATCTAATCTGGGCCGCTCAGTTCAGATCGTGCGGCCGAGATTCAATCATACCTTTCCGCGCTGGCACTTTTATTAAAGAACCCCCTGGAAACCAGAGAATCAACCCGCCGTCCAGAGCACTGTGCGCTGTGTCTCTGTAGTTTTACCCCGAGCCCCCTGGGTTTCTCTGGAATTGACGCCCAGTCCAGTCAACATGAAAACCAGAGAAAATAAATAGAAAATGAATTTTTAATATAAAAATAATTGCTAGAACTTTATAAATTCATAGAAAATTCATACTAACTCCAAATTCATCCATTCCAGTTCCTAAAATTTTGTAATTTTATTCTCTAGCACTTAGTGTCTCTGTTTTGGCATAAAAACAGTAAGGAGATTTATTTATCACTTAATCCTATTTAAAGCACATAAAACCTTTGAAAATGCATAACTTAAAATCTATAATTCAGAAAATTATGATTTCTGTTCCTAGGATTTTATTTTAATATGTAGAATATCTCTGTGTAATTTGTTTATATGTTTGGTGTAATGTTAATTTCTCTATATGCACTGTGCTTGTTTGTATTGTGGCGAGTAGAAGAACCCGTTGCTGAGGATCCTGGTGAGCAGCAGGTTGAAGTAGCTGAGCAGGAGCTCATTGCAGGCAAGTTGTGCCCTTGACCACTTTTTACCCAATAATGTTCTTTAATATCACTTATCCATGCATAGGTTAATTTTGATGGGACCCAATAGGTTACCCTAGATTGTTTATCTCATTACCTTGTTTACCCCTGAAACACTTGGGTAGTTTGCTATTGCTTTATATGGTTTTGGGATAATCATTTATTACCTCTATGTTCCAATTCTTGTTGTTATTCTGTTTATGTTCATGTTGTTATCATTAATGTTAATTGGAACATAGAGCTTAACTTGAGAACCACGTGCCACCACAAGGGAGGAATGGGACCCCTTGGCTGACTAATTAGGAAAGCTAGTGGAAGACTACCTTACCCGAAAGGGGCAAGGGCAGTAGGGGAGAGGTCAGTGCGGGGAGGTCCCTGGTTGGTTTTGCTGGGATGGCAGTCAGCCAGGAACCCTTTACTGGATCTTCCCATAAACTGTAGCGGGTTTTCGGAAGCTAGTGGAACTTTGTAAAGGCCTCGTAGTGTTGCCCTGCCGTGCTTCCTAGGTAGAGGTATATGGGATTCATGACCCCTTGGCAGATGGGTAACATGACTTGTGGGTAAAGGGTACAACCTCTGCAGAGTGTAAAACTGGTATACTAGCCGAGCTCACGGTCACGAGCAGCTCAGGACTCTCTGATGTTTAAATTATGGAACTTAAATTCAATTTTGTCATTCGCATTGCATGGGTTTGTTATTAATTTTGTTCTATTACTTTACTTATGGTTTGGTATTTACTTACACTTAGTAATTGCTAATAAAATTTTGACCAACTACTTAAAAGCAATGCTCAGCTTTAAACCCCTATCATTGATTAGCCTTACACATCACATGAACTCACACCTTTGTGAGTTTATGTCCACTGGTTCCCCACAACTTGTTGAGCTATGATCATGTGTGAGCTCACCCTTGCTGTCTCACACCCCCCCACAGGAGAAGATCAGGTGGTTCAGGAGGAGCCGCCTAACACTGAGGAGTTCGATCTGATCTAGGTGGCGTTTCTCAGTCGACATTGGCGCCGACGATCCTTAGTTCGTTTTATGGTTATTCCATTATTTTGTAATAAGTCTTCCGCTATGTAATAAATACTCTGATGTTTTATGACATTTATCTCTATACACTCTGTTATTATATATGTTGTCTTCTTGGCGCATGTATGAGATGCACCAGGCTTTGTTCCTTAAAGCCGGGTGTTACAGAAGTGGTATCAGAGGAAATGTTGACTGTAGGACGAGACCTAGATAGAAATGGACAAACCCTTACCTACTTATCTCATTCTGATTCATTCTACACTCACCTTACTCTGATTCTTTCTACACTTATCTTGATCCTGTCTCACCTTCTACTGTTCTACTCTGATCATTCTTACCTTTTCTACTCTGAGACAAGATGGATTTCAAACCTTGGAATCCTATGACTATGATCTTTCTAAGAGATAGGGAACCTAAGACAAAATCAAAACTATTTTCTCTATTAAAAATATTGGCTGATTGTGCTGATGCTAAATGCCTGATTTGCTTCTTTGATTGATTGAATTATAGATGGACATCTTAGTATGTACCACCATATAGTGTTGAATTAGCTTTGGTAGGTAAAATATTTATCTACTTAGCTAATAAAATTCCCCAAGTAACCTGATTTGTAAATACCTGCCTTGTCCACTATTTTCTTACCATATGTATCTAACTCAGATGGTCAATACCAGGCGGGGTGGTGGAATTGACTTGCCTCCTAACCAACACACTCGAAGACAACCTCAGCCACAACCTGCTGGGATGAATCCTCCCAATCCTCCACCAGGCGGAGTTGACCCACTGGTTGCTGCTCAGATGGCGGTGATGCAGCAGATGGCAGACACTATGGCTGATATGCGTGCTCAGATGCAACAAGAACGCCAGGAGATGCGTCAAGAAAGAGAGGATATACGCCAGGAGTTGCGCCAGGAGCGAGATGAGATACGCCAGGAAAGGAGGGCGCAACAACAACAGCAACAAGTACCACTGCCTCCACCACCACCACCAGTTCCACCCCGAGATAAGCATAGGGAGTTCATGAGCCATAAGCCACCTACATTCGCTAGCTCACCTGATCCACTGGACGCGGATGATTGGCTGAAAGCAATTGAGAAGATGCTGAATATTGCACAGTGCACGGACCGTGAGAAGGTTTTATATGCTTCTGGACGTCTGATTGGTCCTGCTGCTGACTGGTGGGATTCTTATACTGCTGCCCACGATGCTGCGGATACTATTACTTGGGTGGAGTTCAGTACACAGTTCAGGAACTACCATATTCCAGCTGGGATGATAAAGATCAAGAAGAAGGAATTTCTATCGCTGAAGCAAGGAAGTATGTCAGTCAGCGAGTACCGAGACAAGTTTATTCAGCTATCCAGATATGCCCCTGAAGAAGTTGCTGAAGACGAGAGGAAGCAAGAGCATTTCATTGAAGGACTTAATGGACCACTGCAGTATGCTCTTGTGGCACACACATTTCCATCATTTCAGAGGCTGCTTGATAAGGCACTGGCTATTGAACACAAGCGTGTTCAACTGGGAGATTTGAAGAGAAAGGCCATATCTCAGGGACAAGGAAGCAGCAGTGTTCGTCCTCGCTACAGTTCACCCCAGAGTACACCGACTCGACCAGGAGGACCACGCCCAGTTCTGCAGTCACCAATGAGGACTCCACCTCCTCGACAGGCTACCCCCACTGGCACCCCGACGAAGTTTTCAGGACAGAGTCCGGGCACTCAATGTTACAAGTGTGGGAAGATTGGTCATTATGCAAATGTCTGCCCACAGAGGATTGCTACTACCCCTGTTCAGAACAGGCAGCAAACTCCAGGAACTGGCAAGGGATATTCTATTGCCAAGGTTAATCAAGTCAGCGTTGATGCTACTCCGGATGGAGGGGACCTCGTAATTGGTATGTTTTATGTTAATGCAATACCTGCAACCATATTATTTGATTCTGGTGCTACACATTCATTCATGTCTGCTAGATATGCCAACACAAATGAAATACCACTGCTAAATATGAGAACACCCCTGATAGTAATTACACCTAAAGGGCCTGTTGAGGCGAATCAAATGACACGTAAATTGACATTAACCATTATGGGTAGAGAATTTGGAGCTACTGCTATAATATTGGAGTCAAGCAGTATAGATTTGATTCTTGGTATGTCATGGCTAAGAAAGGCAAAGGCCGTTATAGCATGTGGTAGAGGTACCGTAGAACTCACTACTGCTAAAGGAGAAAGGTTTCAAGTTAATATTGCAGTAACCTCCTCATCTATGCGTGCAATGTTCTTTATGCCTGAAGAGTTTGTTGGTGACAACATCCGGGTGGTTAGAGATTTTCCGGATGTCTTTCCAGAGGAGTTACCAGGGATGCCACCTGATAGAGAAGTTGAGTTTGTTATTGACCTCTTACCTGGAACCGCCCCTATTTCTAAACGGCCATATAGAATGTCCGTAGAGGAGTTGAAGGAACTTAAGAAGCAGTTAACTGAGTTACAAGAGGCTGGGTACATTCGTCCGAGTTCCTCACCTTGGGGAGCACCGGTCTTGTTTGTACAGAAGAAGGATGGATCGCAACGGATGTGTGTGGATTATAGATCTCTTAATGATGTTACAGTGAAGAACAAGTATCCGTTGCCCCGTATTGAAGATTTGTTTGATCAAATGAGAGGTGCTAGAGTATTTTCGAAGATTGATCTCCGATCCGGTTATCATCAGATGAGGATTAGACCATCGGATATTCCCAAGACGGCTTTCTCGACTAGATATGGATTATATGAGTTCACAGTTATGTCATTTGGATTGACTAACGCACCAGCCTATTTTATGAACTTAATGAACAAGGTGTTTATGGAGTACTTGGACAGATTCGTCGTGGTATTCATCGACGATATTCTTATTTATTCTCAGAGTGAAAGTGATCACGAGGAACATCTGAGGATGGTGCTACAGAAGCTACGAGATAATCAACTCTATGCTAAGTTCAGCAAGTGCGAGTTTTGGATTGGCGAAGTGCCATTTCTGGGTCATATTATTTCTAATGGAGGAATAGCAGTGGATCCTGCTAAGGTTAAGGAGATAATGGAGTGGAGAGTACCCACTACAGTTACTGAGATTCGAAGTTTCTTGGGACTCGCAGGATATTATCGGAGATTTATTGAAGGGTTTTCTAAGATTGCTAAGCCGATGACTTCACTTTTGGAGAAAGGAAAAGAATTTAAGTGGGACGAGAAGTGTCAAGATAGCTTTGATCTATTGAAGAAGAGGTTGATGTCGCCACCAGTATTGGTTATGCCAGACTTACAAAAAGGATTTGATATCTATTGTGATGCATGTGGCCAAGGCTTAGGATGTGTGCTCATGCAAGAAGGACATGTGATTGCTTATGCTTCTCGTCAGTTGCGGAGACATGAATTGAATTACCCCACCCATGACTTGGAATTGGCAGCCGTTGTGCATGCGCTCAAGATTTGGAGACATTATATCATGGGGACCAAGTGCCAAGTATATACGGATCATAAGAGTTTGAAGTATATATTCACTCAGAAGGATCTCAACCTTAGGCAACGCCGTTGGTTGGAGCTTATTAAAGATTATGACTTGGAGATTCACTATCACCCGGGCAAGGCAAATTTGGTTGCAGATGCCTTGAGTCGCAAGGAGCATGTTCATTCAGCTGTTGTTGCCCAGCTACCCGATGAGATTGTTGAGGACTTCAGGAGACTTAACCTGGGGATAGTTGCTCATACTGAGGGAGTTACTATTGATGTGGAACCTACTCTGGAGCAAGAGATCCGCAAAGGACAAATTGGTGATGCTAAAATAAAAGAGATTAAGGATCTGATTACTGAAGGACGAGTTCCGGAATTCACGGAAGATGAGCAGGGCACTGTATGGTTCAAGGACAGGATGTGTGTTCCTGATATTAAAAGCCTTCGGGAGACTATTTTAAAGGAGGCCCATGATTCAGATTATTCTATTCATCCTGGTAGTACCAAGATGTATCAGGATTTGAAACAGAAATATTGGTGGTACGGATTGAAAAGAGATGTAGCTGCACATGTGGCTATGTGCGATGTATGTCAAAGAGTTAAGGCTGAACACCAGAGGCCAGCTGGACTACTGTATCCACTGAAGATACCCGAGTGGAAATGGGAAGAGATTGGTATGGATTTCATTACTGGATTGCCTCGCACCCAGAAAGGATATGATGCTATATGGGTGATTGTGGATAGATTGACTAAAGTGGCTCACTTTATTCCTGTCAAGACTACTTATAAAGGTTCCCAGCTAGCGGAGTTATACATGGCTCGGATTGTGTGTTTACATGGAGTACCGAAGAAGATTGTGTCTGATCGAGGTTCGCAGTTTACCTCAAGATTTTGGAGAAGCTTTCATGAGAACATGAGTACGAAGTTGAATTTCAGTACAGCTTATCACCCTCAGACGGATGGACAGACTGAAAGGACTAATCAAGTTTTGGAAGATATGTTGAGGGCATGTGCCCTTCAGCATGGAGGAAGTTGGGATAAAAGTCTACCTTATGCTGAATTCTCATATAATAATAGTTATCAGGCCAGTCTGAAGATGTCACCTTTTGAAGCTTTATATGGGAGGAAGTGCAGGACTCCTCTATATTGGGATCAGACTGGAGAAAGACAGTTCTTTGGGCCTGAATTGATTCAAGAAGCAGAAGAACAAGTCCGTATAATTCGAGAGAATTTGAGAGTTGCTCAAACCAGGCAAAAGAGTTATGCCGATAATAGAAGGAGACCACTGGAATTTGAAGAAGGAGATTATGTGTATCTCAAGGTGTCACCACTTCGTGGAATGAGGAGATTTAAAGTCAAGGGCAAATTGTCCCCTCGCTATATTGGACCATTCTTGATCTTTAGGAGAGTTGGGGAGATGGCATACCAACTCGAGTTACCTGCTAGTCTATCAGATGTGCATAATGTGTTCCATGTTTCTCAACTTAAGAAGTGTCTCCGTGTTCCCGAGGAACAGTTACCAATGGAAGAGCTCAGTGTTCAAGGTGATTTGACTTACACGGAGTACCCGATCAAGATTTTGGATACATTGACTCGGGTTACGAGAAATAAGGTGATAAAAATGTGCAAAGTGCAATGGAGTCACCACAGTGAAGATGAAGCAACTTGGGAAAGAGAAGAAGAGCTTCGCATAGATTTTCCCCACCTTTTCTCTAGTTCTTCTTAAATCTCGAGGACGAGATTATTTTTAAGGGGGGTAGGATTTGTAACACCCACGTTGTAATTGCTAGATAAAACACCAATAGAGAAAATAATTTCTCTCCTTATGTGAAGATTTATCTTTATGCATCATCATATGAGAACACCATGTCCAAGAACAATTAATAAAAGACATGCTACTAAATTGTTGCATCATGCTGGATATTTTATTTGTGTGTGCATTTGGTGACAACATAAGAAATAAAATGACAATGAGAAGAGAATTTGAGGAAAAAGGAGAAAGAAAGAAAGAAATAATATAAAATATAATACAAAATTTATAAATACCCAAACTCAACCATACTGGTATGATTAAAATTTATCTATAGTTTGAGTACAAATTCAAAGTCATATTTGGAATTCAAATTGGGAATTGAAAAATAAAAAGAAAAGAAAACAGAAAAACAGAAAATATAAAAAGAAAAGGAAGACTATACCTACCTGGGCCGGCAGACCCCATTTTGGCCCACCCAGGAAAGCCTCACCGCGCAGCCCAGACATCCCTCCGGTGCCGACTTGTGGGCCAAGCCTGTAAGTCGCACATGCTTGCGTTTCACTTCCACGCGGGACCCACTCGCCGGGGCGCCCTCACACGCGTGTGCGATGCCGTTCTCGCTGACGAATAGGGCCCACGTTGTCATTCGCCGTTGCTCAACGCCTGCGCGCACTCGGCTTCTCACTGGCTTGTGGCCCCCGCACGTCAGTGCCTTTCCCCTCTCTTGCGCTGCTCGTAACAGAATCACCATGGCGGGCGCGAAGCTTCCGCCGGGGAAATCGGGCACGGTGTTGCGGACCGGTTCTGTGAGCAGGGCTATAAAGGATGGCGCGGCTCCCTCTCCCGTTTACCCAACCTCCGAAAGCACCGGCAATCCACTTTGAAGCGAGGCCTTCGTCGTCTTGAATCGCGATTGGGGCAAACTTCGGGCCGCCGTCGTCGACCGGCTGTTTCCTCAGCGTTTAGGCCTCGGTCTGGGTGCGGGAGCTTCTCCTGGTCGAGCGGGTTGCGACCGGGACTTCGCCTCGGAGGATTGCGCGGCGGTCAACCGTGAATCGCTTGTCGGAGCTGCTCGGACCGCCGTGGGCCGCGCGTTCTCGCCTCTGGAATCCTCTGCACCGGCACCGCGAGTGAATTTCCCCCCATAAGGTTCGCCTTGATCCCCTTTACAAGTAGCGTCGGTCGGAATAGAGGTTGGGGCACTGGTGCACCGGATTTGGATCTCACCGGCGATGCTCCGCCGTGTTGGGGCGGCGGCGCGGCCGTGTCTGGTGATGGGGAGAGAAGACGCGTTCGCGGCCGTCGATCGGGGCATGGACGGTTGAGATTAGAGCGCGAGATAACGTTTCGGTGGATTGGATCCGGACCGTCCGTCTAGATCGGGCGAACCTAAGTGATCCCCGCGTTTTAAAATCTGAGCCGTTGATCTCGGATCCAATGGCGCGCGCTGCGTACCGGTTCGGAGTATAATAAATCTAATCTGGGCCGCTCAGTTCAGATCGTGCGGCCGAGATTCAATCATACCTTTCCGCGCTGGCACTTTTATTAAAGAACCCCCTGGAAACCAGAGAATCAACCCGCCGTCCAGAGCACTGTGCGCTGTGTCTCTGTAGTTTTACCCCGAGCCCCCTGGGTTTCTCTGGAATTGACGCCCAGTCCAGTCAACATGAAAACCAGAGAAAATAAATAGAAAATGAATTTTTAATATAAAAATAATTGCTAGAACTTTATAAATTCATAGAAAATTCATACTAACTCCAAATTCATCCATTCCAGTTCCTAAAATTTTGTAATTTTATTCTCTAGCACTTAGTGTCTCTGTTTTGGCATAAAAACAGTAAGGAGATTTATTTATCACTTAATCCTATTTAAAGCACATAAAACCTTTGAAAATGCATAACTTAAAATCTATAATTCAGAAAATTATGATTTCTGTTCCTAGGATTTTATTTTAATATGTAGAATATCTCTGTGTAATTTGTTTATATGTTTGGTGTAATGTTAATTTCTCTATATGCACTGTGCTTGTTTGTATTGTGGCGAGTAGAAGAACCCGTTGCTGAGGATCCTGGTGAGCAGCAGGTTGAAGTAGCTGAGCAGGAGCTCATTGCAGGCAAGTTGTGCCCTTGACCACTTTTTACCCAATAATGTTCTTTAATATCACTTATCCATGCATAGGTTAATTTTGATGGGACCCAATAGGTTACCCTAGATTGTTTATCTCATTACCTTGTTTACCCCTGAAACACTTGGGTAGTTTGCTATTGCTTTATATGGTTTTGGGATAATCATTTATTACCTCTATGTTCCAATTCTTGTTGTTATTCTGTTTATGTTCATGTTGTTATCATTAATGTTAATTGGAACATAGAGCTTAACTTGAGAACCACGTGCCACCACAAGGGAGGAATGGGACCCCTTGGCTGACTAATTAGGAAAGCTAGTGGAAGACTACCTTACCCGAAAGGGGCAAGGGCAGTAGGGGAGAGGTCAGTGCGGGGAGGTCCCTGGTTGGTTTTGCTGGGATGGCAGTCAGCCAGGAACCCTTTACTGGATCTTCCCATAAACTGTAGCGGGTTTTCGGAAGCTAGTGGAACTTTGTAAAGGCCTCGTAGTGTTGCCCTGCCGTGCTTCCTAGGTAGAGGTATATGGGATTCATGACCCCTTGGCAGATGGGTAACATGACTTGTGGGTAAAGGGTACAACCTCTGCAGAGTGTAAAACTGGTATACTAGCCGAGCTCACGGTCACGAGCAGCTCAGGACTCTCTGATGTTTAAATTATGGAACTTAAATTCAATTTTGTCATTCGCATTGCATGGGTTTGTTATTAATTTTGTTCTATTACTTTACTTATGGTTTGGTATTTACTTACACTTAGTAATTGCTAATAAAATTTTGACCAACTACTTAAAAGCAATGCTCAGCTTTAAACCCCTATCATTGATTAGCCTTACACATCACATGAACTCACACCTTTGTGAGTTTATGTCCACTGGTTCCCCACAACTTGTTGAGCTATGATCATGTGTGAGCTCACCCTTGCTGTCTCACACCCCCCCACAGGAGAAGATCAGGTGGTTCAGGAGGAGCCGCCTAACACTGAGGAGTTCGATCTGATCTAGGTGGCGTTTCTCAGTCGACATTGGCGCCGACGATCCTTAGTTCGTTTTATGGTTATTCCATTATTTTGTAATAAGTCTTCCGCTATGTAATAAATACTCTGATGTTTTATGACATTTATCTCTATACACTCTGTTATTATATATGTTGTCTTCTTGGCGCATGTATGAGATGCACCAGGCTTTGTTCCTTAAAGCCGGGTGTTACACTGTGAACAATTACAATCATACCCCTCATAAAAGTTCACAACATCGACTCAAACTCTTATGGACTAAAAGGTCATTCTATCTTTAAGTCGGTTTATAATTCTGAAGCTTCATGGGCGACACCCTTCGGCATTACGTACAGACAACTTCAACCGAAACTGTTTCTTCCTTCAGGACCTTCGGCGACGAAGCATGGTCCCAACGGTAGCCCCTTCGCGGTGCTAGATCGTTTTTCGTAACGAGCTTGATCCGTGAAAAAAGTCTCTCAGGCTTCAGGAAGCCGAAGGTCCGAAAAACACCTTCCCTGAGCTCGTTATCGAGAAACGATACAGCTTTTGAGCGTGTAGCGATTCCACCATGCGTGTTCACTGTTCTGGTTTTGCGGTCCACCGTTCAGCGGGTGCGAGAAACCGCCTGCCTGGTGTAAAAATTCCCGACGATTCACCTTCCTTCCTGCAACACTATATAAACAGACTGGTAGGTGTAAATTTACCGCAACATTCATTGCTATTACACTGTTTTGCTGCCAAAATTTTTATCCATAGCCGAAGCTCGACTCCTGGATTCAGACGAAGCTCCAATTAGGTGCCTGCTTCGTCAGAAGAAAAGCTTCATCAGAAGAAGAGGTAATTTAGTTCGCGAGAAACTTTTCAAGAATTTTTAGAATTGGATTGTAACACCCCTGGTGTTACTATGACTAAAACTTGAGCATGACATCATAAGCATTGACATTGCATGTGTTTGACACACCTAGAGTGCATTCACTAGGTAAAAATTTCAAACAAGTTGTATTGTTTTAAAAGTTTTGCAAATAGGACCCTGGATGGGAAGCTTTACCCTAAACAGGGATTAAAGGGGTAAGACTTAACCCAACTTGAGAAAAACTAAATACTTTAGGGTAATAGTTATAAAATATCCCCAAAAACAAAGTTGAACCACAATTATACCCCTGGGATACTAAAAACCCTAATTGGAACCCTGAAAAACCCTAAGACTAAACCCTAGGGGCCTAGGTGCAAAATTAGTCCACTTTTGGACTAATTTGCAAAAACCAAGTTAAATAAGTATCTAAAGTCATTTGGGGCACTCATATGTGAATTTACAAGCCAAACCCTAAGTTTTGGACTTAAATGCAAAAAGGACCCCCAATTGAGATTTCTCTAAGTCTGAATTTCAGATTAGTAAGCTCAACTTTGGAGCATTGGATCTTCCAAATTATTGAGAATTTGCCCTAGGTCACCACATCAAAGTTGAAGACTAAACATAGGAGAACAACTTTGTTTAAGGGTTCAAGCCATGATCCTATGAGAAATTTGGAGAAAACCCCAAGCAAAGATGGACTGTCAGGCTGGTATAGACTGAACTTCTGTTGGACAGTGACCTTGATCCAACATTATGAGACATTTAGACTAATATCCAGTGGAAATCTACCTATGGTTGCCATAGCAAGGTTGTAGTTTGTATAATGCTCTACAAGTTTGCTGCAAAGATTAACTTATGTTACCACAGGAATTTGGGAGAAAATTAAGCTCCAACTTGGTCTGTCAGACAAGCTTTGCACTGAATCAAGGCGCACTGTTCATCGATCTTCAGAAAAATCGCGCCGGCGATAAGAACGCCACCGCCGCGTGGATGGTCGTCGGCGGCCACGGTAAAAGGCTGTTGCAACGTGGCGTTAAAACAGGGAGGTGGCAGGCCCTGGTTAATCGGCGGCCACCATGCCATCACCGTGGTCCTGTCGAAGCTAGGCTCGCCGCACCTCCCTTGCGCGTCGACTGATCGGATAAGACCTCGCCGCCGGCCGATTACTGCCGCGCGCCACGTGCTTAAGCACTAGTCCTCGTCGTGGTGACTCATGGGTTGCATGTCCGGTGATCACCGGAATAACTGCCACGGTGAAAGTCATTTATTCCACGCATGGAGCTCGTCTCTCCTCCGGCCGCCAGCACTGCTCGGCCGAATTCGTCACCGCCGATTAACTTCTCTATAAATTGAAGCCACCGCAAGCTCCGTAGGGTAGTCAAGAACCCCGACACCCAGTATTGTCCCCAGTTGATCGCCAGCGAGCTTGAATTTCACAGTTCCCCCAATTCGGTTTCCGCCACCGCAAGAACACCCTCACCGCGGCCAGCTGTCCCCAGGTCTGCTCATTCCTTTTTCATCCCTGTTCTAGCATACTTACGTATTGGTGATGCTCTCCGACCCTTCCAATCGAACCAAACCGCCCCTAATCGCCGGGAACACGACTGTCTTGCCATGGGGTTCACGGTCGCCGTGGCCAGTACTCCTTAGATGGTCTTAGATGAAATTGGGTTGGGGGAAAGGCTCAGGGTAGGTCCGCTGTGATGCCCACCGCTCGGGAGTGCCGGTCTTGGCCCCCTCCGGCCGGTATAGCTCGTCGGTGTCGCGCTCTGTCGTGTTGCTCGCCGTCGGGGGCTAGCACGATGAAGAAATAGAACCTTAGGGACTTATCTGTAATCTGTCAGCGACACAGTGCCACAGTGAAAGGGCTCGTTCGCTGTTTGACAAAAACGCGAGGGCCTCTGTGCAAGTCTGCCAGTGCGGGCGCGGGCGTGCGCATTTCTTCTGGTAGTGGGCCGACCTGGGCTGGATTCGGTCCAACACTATTCATCTGTTTTTCTTTTTCTTTTATCTCTAGAGCCAAAACAATTATAGAAAACAGTAGAAAAATGATAAAATTGTGAAACCAATTTTCCTAGGCTCCTTATTTTCCCTAGAATTTAATAAAAATAAGTTGGTGATTTTTAGTGGAAATAAGAAATTTTAGGGCATTTAAAGTAGTTAAAAGTATTAGTTATGGGTTTTTAGAAAGTAATTGGAAAGTCCAAAAATGCCCAAACTTTTTATGGGCACTTAAAACAATATTTAGAAGCCTTGGGTAGAAATTGGGTTGATTTGGACCTTGTTTGATCACTAAACCCCAAAACACCCCCCCCTGCCCTATGAACTCCTTTACTGACTCCAGAAACCCTAGGTTCTCGGAGTACCGTGAAGGAAAGTTATACTCAAGACTTAGATAATAAGTGTATATTATCTTTGCATCCTCATGAGCATCCCATGGCATCCATTCTTATGCATATATGTGGTTATGTTAGAACACGAAGAAGAAGAAGAAGTCACTGAAGAAAGGACACCACCACCCTCAGATCCTCAAGCAGGCAACTGCTTTTACTTTGATATTTGCGGATCCGAGCCGGACTCACCTGTTAACAAAGGCAAGCCCCGGTGCATTTGCCACCTCCCTTGATGTTTTTAAAATCTTTCTCACTTGCTTGCTGCATTAGGTGATAGGAGTTGATTGATTAAACAATTCCTGCATTACCTTCCTTGGTCTTGATTACCCCCCTTGAAACCCTGTTTTTATAAAAAGGTTTTACTATGCTTAGTATTGCTTAGAAAAACAAAAGGATTTGTTTTACAAAAGATGTTTGGCAAAGTGGGAGGGTTGTTTTCAAAAATAAAACTTGATGGTGAATCTGTCAAAGGCCTTGATGGATTCAACATCGGAAAAGATGTACCTCTGCCAGGTACCAAACTTTGGGTTTGAAATGATTAAGCTGAGACCGGGCGGGTGACTTGCACGAGAAAAGAGTCTCGGTGTAGTGTCTCCGTCTGAGTCGATTAAGGACCGTCTCAATGTAGGCTTGATGATCGAGGACCCTTTAGCTGGTCACATGCCTCGTCATGGGTAAGCCTTGCCTCGGGCAGACTAAGGCCGGAATAAGATAACACGAAATGGGCGTGGAGCGGTGGCGAGAGTAGCGTGTACCCTCCGTGGCAAGAGGCTGGACGGTGGTGTATCTGTGCTCTCGGTTTGCGTGAACCTGATCCGGTCTTAAGAACCCCGGTGGCGGGTTGACATATGCAAGGGTTAAGTGCTACATATGTCGTGTGATTGGAGATCCTCAGCTGAGTATAATCGATTCGGATCGCCGTACCTTCGCGGTTATGAAGACTTGGTCACTGCCCTACACGTAGCATTCCACTAAAGATGATGGGTATTTGTAAGAAATTGGCTAGTGCAGGACCAGTGATTGAACTAGGGTAGAAAGAACTCTAGTTGCAGGTAATTGAACTTAACTTGACAAATAAAATTGGATTTTTAAGGATCCACTTTAGTAAGCATTTCTGCAAAACAGAGTCTTGATTATTTAAAAGCCTTACCTTGACTCCCTTACAACCAGCATACCCTTGAGAGTCTTTTCTTTAGTCGGGTAAGTCTTGCTGAGTAATTCCATACTCAGGGTTTATCCCTTCGTTGTTTTTAGGTGAGGAAGTAGCAGATTTCTGCTGCTTCTGTGCCAAGGTGGTTCCTAAAGAAGAAAAACAAGACTAAAGTGCGGGAGGACTTGGTCCTCCATCTAGATCTTTTACTTAAATCTTACCGGGAGGAGTTTTTGCCTCCCTTGGTTTGTATAATATTACTACTCAGCACTCGCTCTTAGTTCTGGTCTGTAATAAAACAACTTGAGCTTGCTTTTAAATAAATGTGAATTACGTAATCGCTTCCGCAATTCTTTATCTCCGATGTTCTGTAATGTCTGCAAGACGGGTGAATCGTTCCTGGTAAGGTAAGGAAAGATACCGAACTTGTCAAGTAGTTCAGGGGCACCTATAGGGTTGTCTGAGGTCCGTTGGACAAGGACAACTGTAGGTGGGCCTAATTACTTGGGAGGTTCCGTCACAGCTGGTATCGGAGCGTAGCCCTTCTTGTCAGATATTATGTGGCATCTTCAAAAGGATTTTCTAAGACTTATCTAGAAAATTGCTTCTCTTCTTACCTAAGTATTTCTGAAGAGTTTACTTCAAGGACCAGATAGGAAGAGTGCAATGTATAGAAGGTTGAATCGACTAAGGTTGATTCTGTACTTATCCATGCATTATGCTAAGAATTATACTAATAAATTTTCCCCCTTAGCAAATGCCGCCACGTACAAGGAAAACGGCACGTAAGCATACTGGACCCATTGGTGTGCCTCGGCATCAACTTGCCCCACGAGAGCAAGAGCAAGACAGCAGTAGCGGGAGCAACGATCCCATTGGTGATCTAGAAGCTCGCGTGAATCATCTCCAAGAGGAGTTACAGCGCAGGACTAATCTATGGGTTGCGGACGGTGACCGAATCAATGATTTAAGAAGTTACATCCGCACCTTGCAAGATCAACTAGCTGACCGAGATTTGGCACTTGATTGGGCAGTGCAGTCTCGATCGGTGGCTTTAGCTAAGGAAGCAAAGGCTCGAGCACGAGTCAACGAACTTAGCGTTGCTGTTGATAACTTGCAGGTATATTGCAATACTTTGCATGAAGAAGTTCATGTACTGTATTCGCAACTACACCCAAATGTCCCTACGGATCCCGTCAGGTCTGAAGCCGGACCCTCGCATACTGCGGGCGAAGCGCTTGGTGGAGAGCTAGATCTTTTTAGGCCCCCTCCTTCTTTGAGGTTGTTCGACGTATGGTCTCCCACCCCTGACGATGAAGCTACCAAGAATAAGCAGGAATAATAGTGTAGCTTGTAAAAGTAGAAATAGTAAGTTGTATAATAGGTAGAACTTTTGTACAATGGGTAATGTGTCCTGTTATGTAATATCGAGTCTGTACCATTACTTTTTATAGTAATGTAAAATGGAAGGTCTCTTTGGCATATTATGTTTATTTCGAATGTTTTTGCCTCAGATGCCGACCAGGACTCGCGGACAGGACGCAGCCGGAACTTCTGGGGGTCGGGATGTCACCCCAAATCCACCTCTGGTTCCACCCACGCTAGCCGAGGCGATTGCCGCCTTGGTAAATGCCACCGCCGACAATACCCGCTTCCTTAGGGAAATGGCGGGTCAACAGCAGTTCCAGCAGCAGGCAGGAAGGGGTTTCCAGCAAGGTCCCCGTGAAACCACCTATCTGGACTTCTCCGAAACTCGTCCACCTCTATTCACCAAGGCAGAAGACCCGCTAGAAGCCGACGAGTGGATACGGGTCATTGAACAAAAGTTTGGTCTTCTTTGTTGTTCTGAAACGCAGAAGCCATTGTTCGCGGCACAGCAACTACGTGGCCCTGCCAGTACTTGGTGGGGAAATTTTGTGGCTATCCAACCTGACAACCATCAAATCACTTGGGAAGAATTTAAAGCAGCCTTCCGTGAGCACTACATACCTGAAGGGGTGCTACATATGAAATAAGAGGAATTCATGAAGCTGAAACAAGGAGGAGATACCATCAATCAGTATCTCAACAAGTTTAATCACCTGTCGCAATATGCCATCGACCAGGTGAATACTGATTTGAAGAAAAAGAACTGCTTCATGAGGGGTCTAAATGACCGGTTGCAGCGAAAGATGGCCACATGTATTGATCTCACGTATGGAAAGGCTGTTAGTACAGCCTTATTTGTGGAAGCAAAATACGCAAGTTCTGGGAAGAATAAGGGATTCAGTGGTGACAGGCCTAATCAGGGCCAGGCGAAGAGGCAACGGTTCGTCATCCGGCCTTCTAGCCAAAACCGCACTTTTTCTCGTCCACCAACATTCCCTTTCAAACAGCCCATTATTATTCGCCCCAACAATACCCCCACTCCCCCCAAATCAGCCGGGTGCCCCAAGCACTCGATTCCCTGCCTTGCCTAGCTCTTCAACTGGGTGTTTCAACTGTGGCAAGTCGGGACATTTTATCAAAGACTGCCCATACCCCAAGCAAAATCAATCCAATGCTCAGCAAGGAACTGGAAAGTCCACTCAGCCCAAGGGAAATGCTGTGGGGAGAAATACCAAGAAAACGGGGCGTGTCTACTACACCCAGGTGGCCACTACACCGGAAGGAGAGCCGGTGATGATGGGTATGTTTCCCGTGGCCAATCACCCTGCAATTATTCTTTTTGATTCTGGTGCTTCGCATACCTTCATTAGCAAGAAATTTGTGGAGCAACATCACATTGCATGCCATGAATCAAAGGAGGGATTTAAAATTCATTCACCTGGGGGATATATTTTTACTCAAGAAGTGGCCTATGAAGTGCCAGTAATAATGGCCGGACGGAACTTTCCTGCTAACATGATTGTTCTGAAGGGCCAGGATATAGATGTAATTTTGGGTATGAATTGGTTAACCCAATACAAGGCAATACTCAACACTAAACTCAGAACCGTCAGGTTGAGTTATAATCAAGAAGAAATTCTTTTGTCTCTCCCCGTGACCAATCCAGCCAAAGCTTCTGGTAGAGTATACGAAGCCATTGTACCGGAAATCAAGGATATTCCGGTAGTATGTGAGTTTCCAGATGTATTTCCGGAAGATTTGCCTGGACTGCCCCCAGAAAGAGATGTAGAATTTGTAATTGAGCTAAAGCCCGGTACAACTCCCATCTCCCGAAGATCGTACCGTATGCCCCCTAATGAGTTGGCGGAATTGAAGATCCAATTACAAGATCTACTGAATAAGGGATTCATCCGGCCAAGCTCGTCTCCATGGGGTTGCCCCGCCATTTTTGTTAAAAAGAAGGATCAAACCTTGCGGATGTGCGTGGATTATCGGCCCCTGAATGAGGTCACCATCAAGAATAAGTACCCTCTTCCAAGGATCGACATCTTATTTGATCAACTGACTGGGGCGAGGGTATTTTCTAAAATTGATCTCAGGTCGGGCTATCATCAAATCCGTATTCGGCCCGAGGATATACCGAAGACCGCATTTACTACGCGGTGTTTGAATACTTGGTAATGTCTTTCGGGCTCACTAATGCTCCTGCCCACTTCACCTATTTGATGAACTCGGTGTTCATGCCCGAGTTGGACAAGTTCGTGGTGGTCTTCATCGACGATATTTTGATATACTCTAAAAATGAAGAGGAGCATGCTCAGCATCTACGGATTGTATTGACGCGCCTGAGGGAACATCAGCTGTATGCCAAGTTCAGTAAGTGCGCGTTCTGGCTGGAGGAAATTCAATTTTTGGGGCACGTGTTATCAGCCAAAGGAATTGCGGTAGATCCTAGCAAAGTCAAAGATATTCTGGAATGGAAACCCCCAACCACTGTTCACCAAGTCCGGAGTTTTCTTGGACTAGCTGGATATTATCGCAGATTCATACCCGATTTTTCTAAGCTTGTGAAGCCAATCACAAGTTTATTGAAAAATGACATTAAGTTCAATTGGTCTTCTAAGTGTAATGAAGCCTTTGAGCAATTGAAGACATTATTAACCACTGCTCCGGTATTGGCTCAACCGGACATCACTAAGCCTTTTGATGTATATTGTGATGCATCTGGCAGTGGACTCGGTTGTGTATTAATGCAAGAAGGCCGAGTAATTGCGTATGCTTCAAGGCAGTTGCGCCGACATGAGGAGCATTACCCAACTCATGATCTGGAGCTAGCTGTTGTGGTTCATGCCCTGAAAATATGGCGTCACTATCTGCTGGGAAATATCTGTCACATATATACAGATCATAAAAGCTTGAAGTACATCTTCACCCAGTCAGAATTAAATATGAGGCAAAGACGATGGCTTGAGCTTATTAAGGACTATGAACTGGAGATCCATTATCACCCAGGCAAGGCCAATGTGGTAGCAGATGCACTAAGTCGTAAGGCTTCCTGCCACTGCCTTATGGTGAAAACCTCTGACAACACCTTATGTCAAGAGATGGAAAAGTTAAACCTAGGGATAATCCAACAAGGGACTCTAAATCAGCTAAAGCTTGATTCAATCATTTTGCAAAGGATAATTGATGCTCAAAAGGATAATCTGGGTATGAAGCACATACGAGAGAAGATAAGGGCTGGAACAGCCAAATGTTTCAAGGAAGACAAACAAGGTGTGTTATGGTTTAACAACCGCATAGTAGTGCCAAAGAATGAAGAACTCCGCCAGCAAATCTTAGATGAAGCGCATCTTAGTCGCTATTCTATTCATCCGGGAAGCACTAAGATGTATCATGATCTAAAACAGCACTACTGGTGGACGAAGATGAAAATTGAAATTGCACGCTATGTGGCTAAGTGTGACACTTGCAGACGTGTCAAAGCCATACACATGAAAACTGCCGGTCCATTGCAGTCATTACCAATACCAACATGGAAATGGGAAGACATAAGCATGGACTTCATTGTGGGATTGCCCAGGACCGCAAAAGGATATGACTCCATTTGGGTGATTGTTGATCGACTTATAAAGATTGCTCACTTTCTACCGGTCAAGACATATTATCCGGTACTTACCTATGCAGAGTTGTACATTGCCCGTATTCTCAGTTTGCATGGTGTCCCAAAGACTATAATGTCGGATCGTGGACCACAATTTGTATCCAAATTTTGGGAAGAACTTCATAAATCCCTGGGTACTAAGTTACTCCACAGTTCGGCCTATCATCCTCAAACCAGTGGACAAACTGAGAGGGTGAACCAAATACTTGAAGATATGCTGCGGGCATGTGTTCTGGACTTCTCACAGAAATGGGATGAATGTTTACCTTTGGCGGAGTTTTCATATAATAATAGCTATCAAGAAAGTATCAAGATGGCACCTTTTGAAGCTTTATATGGACGACGGTGTCGGACTCCGCTAAATTGGTCTGAACCTGGTGAAAGGTGCTTCTTTAGACCTGATCTGGTGAAAGAAGCCGAGGATAAGGTTCAGAAAATTATTCATAATATGAAGAAAGCACAAGCTCGTAAGAAGAGTTATGCAGACAAACGGCGAATGCCCTTATACTTCTTGGAAGGAGACTACGTCTACCTAAAGGTTTCACCAATGAAGGGAGTATCGCGTTTCGGGGTAAAGGGAAAGCTTGCACCCAGGTACATTGGTCCATTTCCTATTCTTCAAAGATATGGGCCAGTGGCGTATCGACTTCAACTTCCCGAAACATTGTCTGCTGTACATAATGTGTTCCATGTATCGCAATTGAAGAAGTGTCTTCGGGTTCCCGATTGAACCATTGAAGTGACAGATGTTGTCCTGGAACCAGACTTAACGTACTCGGAACATCCTATTCGAGTTCTGGATCAAAAGGATAGGGTTACCCGGAGAAAGACTCTCAAGTTCTACAAGATACAGTGGAACCAGCATTCTGAGGAAGAGGCTACGTGGGAAACTCAAGACTTCTTGAATCAGAATTTCCTAGGCTTTCTAGCCTCATGTAATGTGTAAAGTGTATATAGTTATTGCAATAAAGGAGTGAGCCCCCACACCACCCCTGCCTTGTACCAGAAATAAGGAAATAAAAATATGACACATTTCCTTTTCCATTACTCACCCTAGGACTTTAAATCTCGGGACGAGATTCTTTTATGGGGGGAAGGATGTAACACCCCTGGTGTTACTATGACTAAAACTTGAGCATGACATCATAAGCATTGACATTGCATGTGTTTGACACACCTAGAGTGCATTCACTAGGTAAAAATTTCAAACAAGTTGTATTGTTTTAAAAGTTTTGCAAATAGGACCCTGGATGGGAAGCTTTACCCTAAACAGGGATTAAAGGGGTAAGACTTAACCCAACTTGAGAAAAACTAAATACTTTAGGGTAATAGTTATAAAATATCCCCAAAAACAAAGTTGAACCACAATTATACCCCTGGGATACTAAAAACCCTAATTGGAACCCTGAAAAACCCTAAGACTAAACCCTAGGGGCCTAGGTGCAAAATTAGTCCACTTTTGGACTAATTTGCAAAAACCAAGTTAAATAAGTATCTAAAGTCATTTGGGGCACTCATATGTGAATTTACAAGCCAAACCCTAAGTTTTGGACTTAAATGCAAAAAGGACCCCCAATTGAGATTTCTCTAAGTCTGAATTTCAGATTAGTAAGCTCAACTTTGGAGCATTGGATCTTCCAAATTATTGAGAATTTTCCCTAGGTCACCACATCAAAGTTGAAGACTAAACATAGGAGAACAACTTTGTTTAAGGGTTCAAGCCATGATCCTATGAGAAATTTGGAGAAAAACCCAAGCAAAGATGGACTGTCAGGCTGGTATAGACTGAACTTCTGTTGGACAGTGACCTTGATCCAACATTATGAGACATTTAGACTAATATCCAGTGGAAATCTACCTATGGTTGCCATAGCAAGGTTGTAGTTTGTATAATGCTCTACAAGTTTGCTGCAAAGATTAACTTATGTTACCACAGGAATTTGGGAGAAAATTAAGCTCCAACTTGGTCTGTCAGACAAGCTTTGCACTGAATCAAGGCGCACTGTTCATCGATCTTCAGAAAAATCGCGCCGGCGATAAGAACGCCACCGCCGCGTGGATGGTCGTCGGCGGCCACGGTAAAAGGCTGTTGCAACGTGGCGTTAAAACAGGGAGGTGGCAGGCCCTGGTTAATCGGCGGCCACCATGCCATCACCGTGGTCCTGTCGAAGCTAGGCTCGCCGCACCTCCCTTGCGCGTCGACTGATCGGATAAGACCTCGCCGCCGGCCGATTACTGCCGCGCGCCACGTGCTTAAGCACTAGTCCTCGTCGTGGTGACTCATGGGTTGCATGTCCGGTGATCACCGGAATAACTGCCATGGTGAAAGTCATTTATTCCACGCATGGAGCTCGTCTCTCCTCCGGCCGCCAGCACTGCTCGGCCGAATTCGTCACCGCCGATTAACTTCTCTATAAATTGAAGCCACCGCAAGCTCCGTAGGGTAGTCAAGAACCCCGACACCCAGTATTGTCCCCAGTTGATCGCCAGCGAGCTTGAATTTCACAGTTCCCCCAATTCGGTTTCCGCCACCGCAAGAACACCCTCACCGCGGCCAGCCGTCCCCAGGTCTGCTCATTCCTTTTTCATCCCTGTTCTAGCATACTTACGTATTGGTGATGCTCTCCGACCCTTCCAATCGAACCAAACCGCCCCTAATCGCCGGGAACACGACTGTCTTGCCGTGGGGTTCACGGTCGCCGTGGCCAGTACTCCTTAGATGGTCTTAGATGAAATTGGGTTGGGGGAAAGGCTCAGGGTAGGTCCGCTGTGATGCCCACCGCTCGGGAGCGCCGGTCTTGGCCCCCTCCGGCCGGTATAGCTCGTCGGTGTCGCGCTCTGTCGTGTTGCTCGCCGTCGGGGGCTAGCACGATGAAGAAATAGAACCTTAGGGACTTATCTGTAATCTGTCAGCGACATAGTGCCACAGTGAAAGGGCTCGTTCGCTGTTTGACAAAAACGCGAGGGCCTCTGTGCAAGTCTGCCAGTGCGGGCGCGGGCGCGCGCATTTCTTCTGGTAGTGGGCCGACCTGGGCTGGATTCGGTCCAACACTATTCATCTGTTTTTCTTTTTCTTTTATCTCCAGAGCCAAAACAATTATAGAAAACAGTAGAAAAATGATAAAATTGTGAAACCAATTTTCCTAGGCTCCTTATTTTCCCTAGAATTTAATAAAAATAAGTTGGTGATTTTTAGTGGAAATAAGAAATTTTAGGGCATTTAAAGTAGTTAAAAGTATTAGTTATGGGTTTTTAGAAAGTAATTGGAAAGTCCAAAAATGCCCAAACTTTTTATGGGCACTTAAAACAATATTTAGAAGCCTTGGGTAGAAATTTGGGTTGATTTGGACCTTGTTTGATCACTAAACCCCAAAACACCCCCCCCCCCTGCCCTATGAACTCCTTTACTGACTCCAGAAACCCTAGGTTCTCGGAGTACCGTGAAGGAAAGTTGTACTCAAGACTTAGATAATAAGTGTATATTATATTTGCATCCTCATGAGCATCCCATGGCATCCATTCTTATGCATATATGTGGTTATGTTAGAACACGAAGAAGAAGAAGAAGTCACTGAAGAAAGGACACCACCACCCTCAGATCCTCAAGCAGGCAACTGCTTTTACTTTGATATTTGCGGATCCGAGCCGGACTCACCTGTTAACAAAGGCAAGCCCCGGTGCATTTGCCACCTCCCTTGATGTTTTTAAAATCTTTCTCACTTGCTTGCTGCATTAGGTGATAGGAGTTGATTGATTAAACAATTCCTGCATTACCTTCCTTGGTCTTGATTACCCCCCTTGAAACCCTGTTTTTATAAAAAGGTTTTACTATGCTTAGTATTGCTTAGAAAAACAAAAGGATTTGTTTTACAAAAGATGTTTGGCAAAGTGGGAGGGTTGTTTTCAAAAATAAAACTTGATGGTGAATCTGTCAAAGGCCTTGATGGATTCAACATCGGAAAAGATGTACCTCTGCCAGGTACCAAACTTTGGGTTTGAAATGATTAAGCTGAGACCGGGCGGGTGACTTGCACGAGAAAAGAGTCTCGGTGTAGTGTCTCCGTCTGAGTCGATTAAGGACCGTCTCGATGTAGGCTTGATGATCGAGGACCCTTTAGCTGGTCACATGCCTCGTCATGGGTAAGCCTTGCCTCGGGCAGACTAAGGCCGGAATAAGATAACACGAAATGGGCGTGGAGCGGTGGCGAGAGTAGCGTGTACCCTCCGTGGCAAGAGGCTAGACGGTGGTGTATCTGTGCTCTCGGTTTGCGTGAACCTGATCCGGTCTTAAGAACCCCGGTGGCGGGTTGACATATGCAAGGGTTAAGTGCTACATATGTCGTGTGATTGGAGATCCTCAGCTGAGTATAATCGATTCGGATCGCCGTACCTTCGCGGTTATGAAGACTTGGTCACTGCCCTACACGTAGCATTCCACTAAAGATGATGGGTATTTGTAAGAAATTGGCTAGTGCAGGACCAGTGATTGAACTAGGGTAGAAAGAACTCTAGTTGCAGGTAATTGAACTTAACTTGACAAATAAAATTGGATTTTTAAGGATCCACTTTAGTAAGCATTTCTGCAAAACAGAGTCTTGATTATTTAAAAGCCTTACCTTGACTCCCTTACAACCAGCATACCCTTGAGAGTCTTTTCTTTAGTCGGGTAAGTCTTGCTGAGTAATTCCATACTCAGGGTTTATCCCTTCGTTGTTTTTAGGTGAGGAAGTAGCAGATTTCTGCTGCTTCTGTGCCAAGGTGGTTCCTAAAGAAGAAAAACAAGACTAAAGTGCGGGAGGACTTGGTCCTCCATCTAGATCTTTTACTTAAATCTTACCGGGAGGAGTTTTTGCCTCCCTTGGTTTGTATAATATTACTACTCAGCACTCGCTCTTAGTTCTGGTCTGTAATAAAACAACTTGAGCTTGCTTTTAAATAAATGTGAATTACGTAATCGCTTCCGCAATTCTTTATCTCCGATGTTCTGTAATGTCTGCAAGACGGGTGAATCGTTCCTGGTAAGGTAAGGAAAGATACCGAACTTGTCAAGTAGTTCAGGGGCACCTATAGGGTTGTCTGAGGTCCGTTGGACAAGGACAACTGTAGGTGGGCCTAATTACTTGGGAGGTTCCGTCACATGGATGGCCAGATTACGCTCTACTGCTAGGGTTGAGCGTGAGGGAGGCGAAGTCGAAGGTGCAGAGACTGTTCCTATCTCCGAAGCAATGCAGTGATCCAGATTGGTGACTTCGGAAAGAACCCCTACTGCTGAAACCGCTGCCGAAACAGAACAAGCTGTTGCCGAAGCAGAACGAAGAGATATTGAGGAAGCTGGTTCTGATGATGATTACCATATCGTAGTACCGAGCAAGCCTAGTCATTTGGACTTCGGGAAGTCGACTATTTCCAAGGCGAATTTCTCCAAGATGGTGAAGGCGGGCTATTTCAGAGAAGATGAGAAGAAGCTACTTCGGTTCGGGGGAGAGGAGACTACCCCGAAGCCAGAAAAGGATGAAATAGTTATTTTCAAGAGTTTTTTAAAGGCTGGGTTAAGATTTCCTTTGAATAGGATGATTTCTGATGTGCTGCAAAGGTTTGGGATCTATTTTCACCAGTTGACCCCCAACGCCATTGTCAGGCTTAGCGTTTATATCTGGGCCCTCCGAAGCCAGGCGGTGGAGCCATTTGCCGACAGCTTCTGTCGAGTGCATGAGCTGCATTACCAGACGAAGGCCAGAAAGGATGGATTGCATGAAAATTTTGGTTGTTACAATTTTGCTTATCGGAAGACCACAAAATTTCCTGTGATTAGCTACCGAAGCAAATGGCCGGCAGGCTGGAAGTCAGAATGGTTTTATGTCAAAGTTGACGAAGATAAGGAGAAGCTAGTATAGAGCCCTCTTGAACTGATCTTCGGAGAAACAAGACCCCACTGCAGAATGACAACCGAAGGTCCAACTTGGGCCGCACTGGCTGAATTCAAAATTATTGCAGAACACATTGGCACTAGAGATCTAGTGCAGGAATTTCTGGCCTTTAGAGTATTTCCGACCATGAAGGAGTGGACTATGCCAAAGCTTAAAGGAGAAAAGAAAGAAGGGGAGCTTGTCCGACTACCCTATCATTATAAATTTAAGAAAATCTTTAAAACGCCTTGTCAAGAATGGCTTGATACAATTGAAGTAATGAGCAATGAAATCCTTGGAAATTATTCCAAAAAAGAGGACCAGCTAATGACAGCAGCCTTCGGCACTCGGCTGAAGCGAAGGCTGAACAGGGTGCTCGATGCCATCAGTTTTGAATATGCTGACTATGATCGCCTGGGCAGAGATGCTGGAGGCCCAAAGCGAAAAAGAATTTCCAGCGCTGCTGACGAAGAGGTCGCCAAGGTGACCAAAAAGAAAAGGGGAGATTCTGAAAAACTTATCTCTGAAGAATTGAATCCTAAGCCGAAGGTGGCTGTTGGAGGAAAGAGGAAAACTGCATCTCTAGAACCAAGATCGTTGGTTCAAGAAGAAGATACTCCTGCAACGCCTTCTGCTGTTGAAGTAGAAGAGATTATGAAGGTAATGACTGAACCCTTGCCTGCCAAGCTAAGTCCGCTGGCGTTGAAACTGACGAAGTTTTTTCAGAAGGACAAGGCCACTTCGGCAGAAGAAGGTCCTACACTGCCGAAAAAACGAAGGATTATTCAAATAGCAGATGTAATTCATGGGACACCATTGCCGACACCGGCATCAAGAATTGCTATTGACCAAACTGCCGAAGCTAAGGGCGCCACAGCCGAAACTACCACCAGAGCGAAAACCTCCGAAGCTAAAGCTGGCGCAGCCGAAGCTGCCGGAGTTGAAACTGAAGCCGCAGAAGATCTGAACCTGGACGAAACACTTGAAGTTATTGACAACATACTCTTAAAAATGACTGAGGAAGAATCTGCTGTGGCCGCGGCGAGCACAGGCACTGAAAAAGGGAAAAAAACAAACTGAAGACATTTTGGAGGAGGAAGATTTTGAATTTCAAGATTTACTTGGGCAAGAGCTGACAGATGCTGAAAAAGCAGAACTTAAAAGATGTGCCCTAGCCTGCGGATATAAGCCAGGGGCTACACTGTTTGGTGGGGTTAACGAAGGAAAGCTGAGGTGCCTTCGAAATTGCGTCGAAGCTAAAATTGTTAGAACTCTCTGCAAAAACATTGGCTTGCCGAAGCTGGAGGTAGACCTCTGTCGCTACCAACGGCACCATATCGCCGGAAGTTTGCTTTATGCCAACTTTAAGGTAACAAAATTTTTTGTTATTATTATTATTTTTATTATTTTTAGGTTGTTTTCTAACGAAGATTGTTTCGACAGAGCATATTGTTAAGTAAAGTTCTAAAAATGCAACAAGATCTTGAAGAAGAGAAGAACAAAGCCGTCATTCAAAGTTTGGCTGAAAAAGTTGAAAACTACGAAGCTGATTTGAAGAAGAAGGATTTCACCATCCAAGATCTTGAAATGATGGTTAAAGAGCACGAAGGTGCATTAGAAAAGAAAGATTTTGTTATTCAGACTATGGAGGGTTCTTTAGCTGAAGTCCAAACTGAGAATGACAACTTGAAGAATGAACTGCTCCAACAGTCAGAAAAATTTGAGCAAGAAAAGAAATATCTCGAAGCAAGGCTGAAAACTGAGGTGGATAAAAATTCAATTTTGCAGAAATCCTTTAAAGAACTTCAAGAGAAATGCCTTAGCTTCGGCAGCCGATGCGTGCAACGGCTGAAGGATGTGTTCCATTCTGTCGGGGCTAGCTCTGCAAAATTTACACCTTCAGCTGATAATCTTCCTAGCACGTTAGAATATATTGAAGGCGAGGTTGATGCCCTTGACGAAGTTATTGGTGGGCACGCCGACTTCTGCGCCCTGGTAGCTTCTCGGGGCACAGCCACCACTTTTCTGAAGGCTGGCTGCACGCATGGAAACATTGTGAACAGACCAAACTTCAGCTTGTCAGCATCAGATCTGTTAAATATCCCAAGCCTAGCCCGAAGCATCAGGAATAGATTCATGACCCAGATCTGGGTAAGTGGCGGGCGAAAGATGGCGGGTGACGAAGCCCGAAGTCATCTTAAGCCGGTAAGAGACTTATTTCTGTTACTTTTACCTTCTTGAAATTTGCACCTTTCTTATTTTGCTGTTTGATGTACACAGGATGACGAAGCTGAAGTTTGACAAAGTTGAAGTTTGACGAAGCCTAGCCTGAAGCTTGATAATTGTTTACAATGTAGTGTCCTACAAAAATTCTGGAGAAACTTTTGTACTATAGTTATGGAACAAATGTAAATTTGTACATACCTTGTTATATATTTTGTTCCTGCTGTCTGCGTACAATCTGCTTTGCTGTGGACGAAACTTCTCTTTTGAGCCGAAGGCGAAAAAACACCTTCCCTTCTTTTCGTACACAACGAAGCATAAAAATTTTCCTTCGAGTTTCTCCTCATCGCCGAAGCATCTGTGTTTTTATGCGGTACAATGATGATTCTATGTATGTCTAAATGCATGTTTATGAATGCAAATGACATGATGAGATGCATTGTGCAAATGAATATCAAAATACATAATCATAGTCCTTCAGCGTTGACTTTTCGCTGTAAGCCTCCCTTAGGAGCTTCTTCGCCTTTTACTTTCAGCGGAATCAGCGTTGACTTTTCGCTGTAAGCCTCCCTTAGGAGCTTCTTCGCCTTTTACTTTCGGTGGAATCAGCGTTTATTTTTCGCTGTAAGCTCTGCATTCCCTTAGGAACGACTTTTGAGCTTCTCCTTGTTTCCTTTTCTTTTTCCTTTTGCATTTACATTTACATTTTTTGGGGGATATCACTTCTCATAAAATTGAAATAAGGAAAATTACATGTTGTGGCCCCATTAAAAACCTTTCTCCCCCTTTAGAAAGGAAAAGGGTGCCACGAAAAAAGAATAAAAAATTACATCAAGCTAAACATAATATCGTCGAAGCTCATCCGCATTCCATGATCTGGGAATGTCGTTGTCGTCCATATCCTTCAATCTGTAGGAACCGGGTCTTGACGAAGATACTACCAAAAAGGGGCCTTCCCACTTTAGCTGTAATTTGCCTGCTGTCTCAGGGTTGGCTACTCTTCGAAGTACCAAGTGCCCTGGTTCAATGTTCTTCAACTTGACTTTTCTGTCACGCCACTTTATTGTTTCAGCTTGATATTTATTGATGTTTTCCACAGCTTGAAGTCTGATCCCTTCAATAGCATCTTTTTCTACAGAACAATCAGCTTCGTCTTTGCCTTCTGCCGAAGCTACTATCCTTATTGATCCTGCTTTGGCCTCTTCTGGGGTTATTGCTTCGTCACCGAACAATAGTTTAAAGGGCGTAAAACCTGTTGACCTTGATACGGTTGTATTATGGCTCCATACCACTTTGATTAGCTCGTCAGGCCATTTTCCCCTGGGCTGGTTGAAGATTGACTTCATTATTCCTGTCATTATGATCCCATTAGCTCTTTCGACAAGTCCATTTGACTCTGGGTGTCGAACTGATGCAAAATGGATCTTCGTGCCAATTTGATCACAAAATTCTCTGAAGGCTTCAGAATCAAACTGTGTCCCATTGTCCATAGTAATGGCCTTCGGTACTCCGAAGCGACAAACAATGTTCTGCCAGAAAAACTTTTGAATAGTAAATGAAGTTATTGTAGCTAAGGGCTTTGCCTCAATCCATTTGGAAAAATATTCTACTGTCACTACCACATATTTTAAGTTCCCCTGTGCTGGTGGTAATAGGCCTAGCAAATCAAGGCCCCACCTTTGCAACGGCCAAGTGGGTTGCATTAATTGAGTTAAGGACGAAGGTTGTTTTTGATCTCTTGCGCATTTCTGACAACCTTCACACTTTTGGACTATATTCGCTGCATCCGAAGCTGCCTTTGGCCAATAAAATCCTTGGCGAAAAACTTTGCCGAGCAAGGGCCTAGATCCAATGTGAGATCCACACAGGCCTGCATGTATTTCCTTCATTAATTCTATACCTTTGGATCTGGATAAACACTTGAGCAATGGGGAACAGACCCCACGCTTGTACAACTCCCCTTCTATTATGACATATGGTCGAGCTCTTGCTTCTATTCTCCTGTTATAAGCTTCGTCTTCTGAAAGAAAATTACCCTGAAGGAAAGAGACAATCTTAGTTCTCCAATCCTCGCTATAAACAGGGGATATATTAAGGATTGCTCTTTCAAGAAGCTCGACCGAAGGTGCTTTTATTGTTTCGAAAAATACTTCCGAAGGTATAGGCAGCCCCTGGGCTGCTGACTTGGCCAATAGATCAGCGTATTCATTTTCTCCACGAGGAATATTTTTGATAGAGAAACCTTCGAAGGAAGCCTCAATCCTTCGGACTGTATCTAGATACTTTTCAAGCTTCGGGTCTCTTGCTTTATAGCTCTTGTCAACATGACCAGAAATAACTTGAGAGTCAGTTTTAAGAATGGCCCTTCTGATTCCCATTGCCTTCAACTTCCGAAGACCCAAGAGCAGAGCTTCATACTCGGCGATATTATTTGTGCAACTAAAATCAAGTCGTGCCGCATAACAAGTTTTAACTTTGGAAGGTGAAACCAACACAGCAGCCGCTCCTGCTCCGAAGGTTCCCCAAGACCCATCGCAAAACACTGTCCATGCTTCGGCATCTTTATTTGTTTCTTCCTCCTGAGCCCCTGGCGTTCAGTCAGCAATGAAGTCTGCTAACGCCTGGGACTGAATCGAGGATCTATGAACATAATCAATACAAAATTCATTGAGCTCTCCAGCCCATTTTCCAATCCTTCCAGTAGCTTCTCGGTTTCTCATAATATCCTTCAGAGGTTGTGAAGAAGGAACAATTATGTTGTAAGCTTGAAAATAATGCCGAAGCTTCCTGGAGGCCATCAAAACAGCATACAGTACCTTCTCCAATTCTGTATAATTCTTCTTCGACAAACTAAGAACCTCGGATACGAAATATATTGGGGCCTGCCTCTTAACTTGGCCCTCAAGCTTCTCCTGGACAAGTGCTGCACTTACCGCTGAGTGCGAAGCTGCCACATATAATAACAAAGGAGCCCCTAGCGTTGGTGGAGTTAATGTTGTTAGATCTATCAAATATTGCTTCAGCTCTTCGAAGGCTTTCTGCTGAATTGGTCCCCATTGAAAGACTTCGGCTGACTTCAGCACTTCGAAGAATGGTAAATTTCTCTCTGCCGATCTGGATATGAATCTGTTGAGAGATGCCAGCCTTCCCGTCAATCTTTGAGCCCCCTTTTTTGTGCTTGGTGGCTCCATTAGAAGTATAGCTTCGATTTTACTTGGATTAGCTTCAATTCCCTTTGTTGAAACTAGGCAACCAAGAAATTTCCCCTTCTTTACTCCGAAGACACATTTTTCTGGATTCAGCTTTAAACCAGCCTGTCTAAAATTAGCGAAGGTCTCCTGTAAATCAGCGATGTGGTTATCTTGCTTCGTGCTTTTTACAATAATGTCATCAACATAAGTTAGCACATTCCTGCCTATCTGAGAATGGAGAACCTTCGTTGTCATTCTGCTGAAGCTTCCTCCAGCATTTTTAAGCCCCTCAGGCATTCGAAGGTAGCAATATGTCCCGCTAGGGGTTATGAAGCTGGTTTTCGGTTCATCCTCCTTCTTCATCCAGATTTGATGATAGCCTGAATAGCAATCCAGCAAACTCATAAGCTCTGATGAAGCTGTTGCATCGACTAAGGAATCTATCCTTGGCAATGGAAACTCGTCCTTCGGACAGGCCTTATTGAGGTCAGTAAAATCAATACACATTCTCCATTTACCATTGGCCTTCTTCACCATAACAGTGTTAGCCAACCATTCTGGGTATTTCACCTCTCTAATAACTCCAGCACTGAGGAGTCTTTTCACTTCATTCCGAGCACCTTCGGCCTTGTCATCAGACATCTTCCGAAGCCTCTGCTTTCTGGGTCTGAAGGATGGATCGACATTGAGCGAATGCTCAATAACATCCCTGTTAACTCCACAAAGATCATTAGCTGACCAGGCAAAAACATCTTTATTGTTGAACAGAAACCTTATCAAAGTTTTTTCCCGCTCTTCAGACAATTGGGATCCCAATAGCACCTTCTGATCTGCTATATCCTTACATAAGAGCATGGGCTTCGGCTGGTCAGCTGAAGCAGCTTTTTCCCTTCTGAACTTGTATTGCTCACAGGCCTCAGCTCCATCTATGTTATGGATTGCTTTTGAATCTGTCCAATTTCCTTCAGCCCTTCTGGCAGCTTCCTGACTTCCATGAATAGCAATAGGCCCTTGGTCCGAAGGTATCTTCATGCAGAGGTAAGCTGGGTGAAGAATTGCTTCGAAGGCATTGAGAGTACCGCGACCAATGATAGCATTGTAAGGATACTCCATGTCAACAATATCAAACACAATTTGCTCAGTCCTTGTGTTGTTAACAAACCCGAAGGTTACTGGCATGGTGATCTTCCCAAGTGCTACAATTTGTCGTCCTCCGAAGCCACAAAGAGGGTGCGTAGCATCATGGATCTTGTCTTCGGGCTCTTGCATTTGTCTGAAAGCTTTAGCAAATATGATATCAGCTGCGCTGCCTGTGTCAACCAAGACATTATGGACCAGAAATCCTTTGATCACACAAGAGATAACCATAGCGTCATTGTGTGGATAATCCTTGAGTTGAAGATCCTCTTGGGAGAAGGTAATTGGAATGTGAGACCATCTTGACTTGATGAAGGGTCCTTGTACCCCAACATGTTGTACCCTTCTCTGTGCTTCTTTCTTCTGCTTTTTGTTGGCTGGCTCTGAGCATGAACCACCTGTTATCGGGAGCACCAGCTTCGGGGCCGAAGCAGCTCCAGCTTGATCGTTGAACGAAGTCATCAGCTCAAAAAAGTGGAACGGTGGGCGCCAATGTTGGGGACTTGTTCTCAAATGCTATGAATCAAAAACAAGGCAACACGAAGATGTTAAGTATTAAATATCCTTCGTCCGTCGAAACATTAACTCCTCAGGGGTTTAAGGAACTCCGGACGAAGGATATAAACATAATATTACGAAGGTGACAGAAATAGCATAAAACGATGTAAAATTGTAAAACATTAAAGATAGATATGCTGGAAATAAATGACACCATTCACATATCTATTTTTAATATTAAGTTTAAGGTATGATTATACCTTCGCCTTGACAAGCAATAATTCCCGAGTGATGCTTTCGCAATTACAGGAATGCGTGAACAGTAAAGGAATACTGTTCACTATTTATAGGCACAGGACACAACCTGTGAACAATTACAATCATACCCCTCATAAAAGTTCACAACATCGACTCAAACTCTTATGGACTAAAAGGTCATTCTATCTTTAAGTCGGTTTATAATTCCGAAGCTTCATGGGCGACACCCTTCGGCATTACGTACAGACAACTTCAACCGAAACTGTTTCTTCCTTCAGGACCTTCGGCGACGAAGCATGGTCCCAACAGCGCCAATCCAAAATTGGAGGTCACCGCTCTTGCACACTATAAATTAAGCGTACCGCTAGCTCCGTTAGATAATCACGAAGCTAGAGCACCCGCCCTTGCCTCCGATTAGCCACCACAGCTCTCCAATTTCTTTTTCTCCTCAATTCTGTTTTCTGCCACAGTGAAAGAGCCCTCGCCGTGGCCAACTTGTTCCAGGTCTATTCATACTCTCTGATCATTCATTTTAGTGTCCTTAGGTTCTCCTAATACTGCTCGACTCACTCGATTGGGCTAAACTACCCTGGATCACCGGGAACACGCTTGTTTACTTGTTCTCTGCGCTGTCCCCGTGGACTGGATGATTTAGAGCCTCACTAGTGAAATTTATTGAGGAGAAATAGTCATATAAGGTTGAATTTGGTGTCCAGCAAAGGGGAGGGCTAGCTGTTGCGTAGTTCGGCCAGTACAGGCTCGCCGGAGTTTGGTCTGGTGCCGCTCGCCGTCGTGGACCTCGGGTTGTGAAGACATGAAAGCGCAAGGGTGTATTTGCAAGTGTCAGTGAGACAAACAAATAGTGACACGGACTCTTTCAGATTATTTAAAAGGTCGAGGCCCTCTTTGCAAAGTCGGCACGCGGGCGCGCGCGGGCGCGCTTTCGCCTGGATATGGGCTGACTCGAGCCGGTTTCAACCCAATATTGTAGAGTCTTTCTTCTTTTCTTTTTCTGCCTGGACTAAAGAATTCCTAGAAAATTGCAAAAAAAGCTAAAAATGCAAGACCAATTTTGCTAGGTTCCTAATTTCCCATAGTATTTAATAAAAATAGTTTCATGATTTTTAGTCCAAATAGGAAATTATAGAGTATTTAAAATAGCCAAAGCTTGTATTTATGGAATTTTAGAAATTAACTAGTAATCCCAAAAATCACCAAACTTTTTAGATAAGCTTTAAATATTATTTAAAAGCCTTGGGTAAAGCTTGGTATGATTTGGACCATGTTTGGTACCTAAAACCCAAAACCCTAGACCTGTGCCCTATGAACTTCACTATATACTCCAAAAACCCTAGTTTCCCGGAGATCCGTGAAGGAAAGTTATATTCAAGACCTAAAATAATATACTTTTATTATCTTTGCAATTTCATGAGCATTACATGAGCATTCATGTTTATATATGTGTCGGGGACCATAATTAGGGGTACCCTCAAGACGCCTAATTCTCAGCTGGTAACCCCCATCAGCATAAAGCTGCAGAGGCCTGATGGGTTTGATTAAGTCAGGGATCAGTCCATACGAGCGACTCGATCACGCCACGCCCGAGCCTAGCCTCGGGCAAGGGCAGCCGACCCTAAGATGTTTCTGTCTCGCCCGAGGCCTCCTCTTTCACGGCAGACGCATCTCCGGCTCGCCCGAGGCCTTGCCTTCGATAAGAAGTAACCCTGACTAAATCACCGCACCGACCGACCAAGTCACTGGGGTCTTTTAACGCAAAGAGTAAGACTGACGGGCAGCCAGGCTTGGCCAAAAGCGCCAGAGGAAGCTCCGCCCGACCCAGGGCTCGGACTCGGGCTAAGGCCCCGGAAGACGGCGAACTCCGCTCCGCCCGACCCAGGGCTCGGACTCGGGCTAAGGCCCCGGAAGACGGCGAACTCCGCTCCGCCCGACCCAGGGCTCGGACTCGGGCTAAGGCCCCGGAAGACGGCGAACTCTGCTCCGCCCGACCCAGGGCTCGGACTCGGGCTAAGGCCTCGGAAGACGGCGAACTCTGCTCCGCCCGACCCAGGGCTCGGACTCGGGCTAAGGCCCCGGAAGACGACGAACTCCGCTTCGCCCGACCCAGGGCTCGGACTCCACCCCGACCTCTGCAGAACGACCTCCGCCTCGCCCGACCCGGGAGCTCAGGTTCGGCCTCGGCCATGCAGGACAGACTCGACCTCGGCCTCGGAGGAGCCTCCACGTCGCCCGACCTAGGGCACAAGTCCGCCACGTCGACAGGAAGCGCCATCATCACCCTACCCCGAGCCGACTCGGGCCGCAGGGAACAGGACCGACGTCCCATCTGGCTAGCCCCGCCAGATAGGCAATGATGGCACCCCGCTGGACCCATGACGACGGCGGCTCTCAGCTCTCTTACGAAAGCAGGGGGACGTCAGCAAGGGCCCAACCACTCCGACAGCTGTCCCTCCGTCAAGCTCCATTGCTTCTCCGACAGCCACGACGCCACACTAGCCGGGTGCCAAGATCTCTCAAGCTGCCACCTTGGCATGTACTTAGGGTACTAGCTCACCCCCGCTAGACACGTAGCACCTTGCTACACCCCCATTTGTACGTCTGGATCCTCTCCTTACGCCTATAAAAGGAAGGACCAGGGCCTTCTTAGAGAAGGTTGGCCTCGCGGGAACGAGGGCAGGGGCAGGCGCTCTCTTGGGGCCGCTCGCTCCCCTCACCCGCGCGGACGCTTGTAACCCCCTACTGCAAGCGCACCCGACCTGGGCGCGGGACGAACACGAAGGCCGCGGGAACCTCCGACTCCCTCACGACCCGGCTCCGGCCACCTCGCTCTCGCTCTCTCTCCCCCCCTTCGCGCTCGCCCACGCGCTCGACCCATCTGGGCTGGGGCACGCGGCACACTCACTCGTCGGCTCGGGGACCCCCCGGTCTCGGAACGCCGACAGTTGGCGCGCCAGGTAGGGGCCTGCTGCGTGTTGACGAGTAGTTTCCCGTCAAGCTCCAGATGGGCAGTCTCCAACGACCTCTTCAACCCGGGACGGTGCTCCGTTTCGGGAGTCTCGAGTTCGTGTCTTTCGACGGCAACTACGACATGATACTCCTTCCACCGCCGCGCGACAGCGACAATGGTGGCGGACAGCCCGCCCGCCGGCGGCGGAATCGACGACGCCTTTCCCGCGTGGGGGAAGGACAACTTTCGAGCTCGCCCCATCCTCTCCCTCGCCATCGGAGGAGGAGGCGGGGCAACCAAGGCCGAGCGGGAGGCTGCGCTCAGTCGACTGTCGAGAAAATCGACATCCCCAGCGCCCCAACGGAGGACGCGTCGGGCCTCACCCACGCGTTTGAGGCGAAGGCGAGCGCCGTCCCCCCGCGACACGCCGATCCCGAGCAAGTGGACGACGCCAGCACGCTCATGGAGGGCCTGCTGGACGTCGCCCTCGCACCCAGGACAACGGCGCGATCAGCCCCCGATGCGACTTCGTCGATCCTCGTCGACCAAAAGGTACGGGCTGATTCCCATTCTTCGTCATTTCGACTCAGCCTCAACCCGCCTGGCGGCCTCGCTTTGGCGGGCGCTCACGTTGAGGCGAGTGCAACCTCTCTGGGGTTTCGTGTGCGGTCGCCTTGGGACCGATTGACGGGTGTCTCGACCTACGGACCCTCTGGGTACGAGGAAGATGACGACCCCAGCATCTGCTGGGATTTCTCTGGATCTGGCAACCCCAGTGCCATGCGGGACTTCATGACCGCATGCAACTACTGCCTCTCCGACTGTTCCGACGGCAACCGCAGCCTTGACGACAAGGACTGCGGCCCGAGCCGCGAATGTTTCCACGTCGAGCTAGGGGATCCCTCCGGAGGCAGCTGTCTCGGCATGCCGGAGGATGGTGATCCCCCTAGGCCAGCGCCTCGCGCCGACATCCCGCGGGAGCTAGCTGTGGTCCCCGTTCCGGCGGGGGGTCACGACCCACAGCTCGAGCAAGTCCGCGGGGCGCAGGCCGGGCTCGATGAGGGAGCAGGAGCGCTCGAGGCGATCCGCCGGGACGTCGGGCAGGTATGGGCGGGCCAGCCCCCGGCCGGAGAAATACGTCACCTGCCCCAAGGTCTCCAGCACCGCATCGCCAACGATGCCAGGGACAGACCGCCACCCACATCCGGCGGAACCGGTCAGGACCTGGTAGCCGCAGCGATGCTCCTCCACGCGATGCCGGAGTCATCAACCACCGAGGGTCGGCGAATCCAGGGAGAGCTCAAGCATCTCCTGGAAGGCGCTGCGGCCCGGCGGGCCGAGAGCTCTGCCTCCTGAAGGCAGGGGTACCCCTCGGAACCTCGCGCCGCGACTTCCCGACTCATGCGGGAAGCCTCGGTCTACACCGGGCGCACGCGCAACACCGCGCCTGCGGCCCCGGGCCACCTCGGTGACGAGCACCCTCATCGCGACCGTCGGGCCCGCCTCGACGAAAGGGTGCGCCGAGGTTATCACCCCAGGCGTGGGGGACGCTACGACAGCGGGGAGGATCGGAGTCCCTCGCCCGAACCACCCGGTCCGCAGGTCTTCAGCCGGGCCATTCGGCGGGCGCCATTTCCGCCCCGATTCCGACCCCCGTCTACTCCGCTCGGCGCCAAGAAGAAAGGCAGGAGGAAGTCGCAAGCGAAACGCGACGCCGCCAGCACGGACCTTGTCGCCGCCGCCGAGTACAAGAACCCTCGGAAGCCCCCCGGAGGCGCCAACCTCTTCGACAAGGCACTCAAGGAGACGTGCCCCTACCATCAGGGGCCCGTCAAGCACACCCTCGAGGAGTGCGTCATGCTTCGGCGCCACTTCCACCGGGCCGGGCCACCCGCAGAGGGTGACAGGGCCCGCGACGACGGCAAAAAGGAAGATCACCAAGCAGGAGAGTTCCCCGAGGTCCGCGACTGCTTCATGATCTACGGAGGGCATGCGGCGAATGCCTCGGCTCGGCATCGTAAGCAGGAGCGTCGGGAGGTCTGCTCGGTGAAGGTGGCGGCGCCGGTCTACCTAGACTGGTCCGACAAGCCCATCACCTTCGACAAGGATGACCACCCCGACCACGTGCCGAGCCCAGGGAAGTACCCGCTCGTCGTCGACCCCGTCATCGGCGACGTCAGGCTCACCAAGGTCCTGATGGATGGGGGCAGCTGCCTCAACATCATCTACGCTGAGACCCTCAGGCTCCTGCGCGTCGATCTGTCATCCGTCCGAGCAGGCACTGCGCCCTTCCACGGGATCATTCCCGGGAAGCGCGTCCAGCCCCTCGGACAGCTCGACCTTCCTGTCTGCTTCGGAACACCCTCCAACTTCCGAAGGGAGACTTTGACGTTCGAGGTGGTCGGGTTCCGAGGGACCTACCACGCAGTGTTGGGAAGGCCATGCTACGCGAAGTTCATGGCCATCCCCAACTACACCTACCTGAAGCTCAAGATGCCGGGCCCCAACGGGGTCATCACCGTCGGCCCCACGTACAAACACGCATTCGAATGCGATGTGGAGTGCGTGGAGTACGCCGAGGCCCTCGCCGAGTCCGAGGCCCTCATTGCCGACCTGGAAAGCCTCTCCCGAGAGGTGCCGGACGTGAAGCGACATGCCGGCAACTTCGAGCCAGCGGAGACGGTTAAGGCCGTCCCTCTCGACTCCAGTGGCGATACCTCCAAGCAGATCTGGATCAGTTCCGGGCTCGACCCCAAATAGGAAGCAGTACTCGTCGACTTTCCCCGCGCAAACGCCGACATTTTTGTGTGGGGTCCCTCGGACATGTCTGGCATACCGAGGGATGTCACCGAGCACTCGCCGGATATTCGGGTAGGAGCCCGACTCGTCAAACGGCCTCTGCACAGACGACGCTCGGGGGCTACGCCCTTCCCCCACTCACACACGAGAATCAGTCATCAAGGAAGGGTCGGCCTCGCCCCGGCGGAGCCCGACCCTCCCTCGGGGGCTAAAAAGGGGGAACCCCTCTCGTCGAGTTTGGATGCGCCTCTCCGCGTCAAAAAATTCTTTTTTCGATCAAGAAGGGGTTTTTTGCGTTCTCCCGGATACGTCAGAAGCAGGGTCCCAAGGAGCGAACTTGGGTACAAATGAGTGGCGAGACCGACTGAGCCGAGGAACACCTATGCCTCCGGGCTAGGGACACCTCACTCATCGCCTGCCACGAAAAAGGACCCAGCTCGGGAAATCACCCTGTTGTTGACAAGTCGGGCCAGGCGCGCAAATTGAAACAGAAAGGAGTATGACTTCACGCAAGAGAAATAAAGTGTCCAGGCCTCGGCGGCCGCGGCAAATCGCACATCCAACAGAAATTGTCCCAACAAAAGTCAGGCGTCGCCTTGGGAAGGCGCCGCGCCCTCAGCTCCACTCCCGCCGTCGGTAAGGTCCACCTCCGCTTCCGGCGGCGGCACAGGAGGAAGAATCTCCGCCTCGAAGATGGTCGCCAGTGCCGCGCTCGGACCCGCAGCGACCGCGTCGAGCCGCTGAACTTCCGCCAGGGCGGCCTCGTCTTCATCAGGAAGGCAATACCCCTCACTGACCCGCTCCAGGTCCACGACGTAGTGGGAAGCGAGCACGGCGAAGGCCCGCCTGACGCCGTGGTGTAGCGCCCCACGGACTTTACCGCGCGCGTAACCACCTAGGGCTTGAAGACGGCTTTGGGGGGAGCTTCCTGAAGGGACGTCGCCGGGACCAAGGGTCCGATAGGCATCCGAGACGGCCTCGGACATGGCCGCGAGATCGGCCTCCCTCTGCTCAGCAGCCCCGGCAAGCGCCTCGGCGAGCGCTTTGGCCGACTCGTCGAGGGCAGACTCAAGCTCTGCGAACAACCAGAAGAGAGACCTCAAACACAAGCGGAAGAAACGGACAAGAACGAGAACCGAGGATGGTCGAGCCATACCTCCGGCTCGGACGCGCTGCTCCGAGGCCGCGACTTGGGCTGCGGCCAGATCGGCCGCGAGGGTCTTGGCCCGGCTTTCGGCCTCGGCAGCCTGGCCCCGAGATTGGTCCCGCTCCTCGGCAACCTTGACGAGCTCCGACCGCTGCCGTAGCGCCTCTGTGCGCGCCGCCGCCGCCTCGGCCCTCAGGTCAGCACAGAGCAACTGGAGGTCCGCTATCTTAGCGTCCTGCTGAGAGAGGCGCGAGGTAGCTCCGGCGAGCGAAGTCCTCAGGGACCGCAGCGAGCCCCAGACGTCGACCTCGCGGCGGATGAACGACGACTTGGCGGCGCTCCGGTCCGTCAGATCCTGGAAAGGAAGACAAGGCATCACGACGAACGCCTCGCTCGCAGAAGGGAGAAGGTATGCCTGAAACCGTTACCTGGAGGATTTTGGGGACGTCCCCGCAGAGAACCTCCAGCGACGATCGGAGCGACCCCACCGCTGCTTCCGCACGATTGCGGAGCTCGTCCCAGGACCGGTCCTCCTGTTCGTCGTCAAGAACGAAGATGGGGTCCGGAGCCTCGCGGGTCCGGAATCGGAGCAACTGGCCCCGGGCCTCGGGGCTCCGCCGCACTGCGACGAGGCTGCCGCCCGCCTGGATGAGCTACGCGTCCACCCCTTCCGAGGCCCTGGGCGCCGACGCTATGGCCGTCTCAATGTCGGCAGCAACCATATGCTCTCCGACTGGGGCGGTGCCAACTGCGGTGGCGGCAGGCGCCGGCATGGCCGACACGGCAGGTGGGCTCGGGACCGCGTCGACGCCGGCCGCCTCCCCGATCACGATGGCCGCCTCGGCAGAGGAGCCCGCCTCGGGGACCTGCTCCCCCGGGACATACGACGCCTGAGCCCCATGCGGCGAAGCGCCCTGCGAAAGGGTCGGCTGAGCGGCGGGGCCCGGGACGGCGCCAGCCGCCTGGACCGACGCCGTCTTAAGGGCCTTCCGGGGCGCCAGGTCGGTAGGGCCATGGCTCCGCTTGCTGGAAAAAAGAAGAAAGGGAAAATCACGGCCAAGACGTATGAATGAAGCGCCGGGACGGAGACATTCCAAGGTACTTACCCGCTCCGGGCCATGATCCACTGTGCCTGGGGGGAGGTCTCTTGGCTCCCGCTCCCTGGAACCACTACCGAGGTCCGCCTCGCCAACAGCCCTGGCGCCGCCCACGCCTTGGGCGCCCCTGACGCCTGAGAGGCGGACTGCCCAGGCGCCGCCATGGCAGCCTGAGGACCGCTCCCCCGCGCTGCCGGCGCGGGGGACGGCTCTCGAGGGACGAACCCCTCGGCCCGACTCCCTGGAGTCGCGTCAGCTCCTCCAGCCGAGGGGTCAAGTACCCTCTCGGGTTGCCCCCGCCCCTCAGGTCGGGGATCCGGCGTCTCGGCCCCAGGAACCGACGACATCAGCCCGCTCGGGGGCTGACTCGACAGCTCCCAGCCACACCCCAAGCTGGGGCTGAGGCCGAGACGGGCGGCCATGTCGTCCTCCTCCTCCTCATCATCGTCGTCATCGTCGTCGGATGTCTCCGGCGACAGCTCCCTGGGGAGTCCTTCCCTCTCCTGCTGGCGACGGCGTTTCTCCAGGGCGTCCCGAGCCCGCCTCCGCTTGCGGGCCCGGGCCTTCTCCGTGTCCTTTTTCTTTTTCTCCTCCTCCGCGGCGACCCGCCGCGCTGCCCGACCCACCGCGTCCTCCGGGACCCGCGGCAAGGAGGGTTTGTGCCGCCCCACCTCCTAAAAAGAGGGGGAGGGGAAAAGAAACCCAATCATGAGAACCGGAAGCAACCCGGTATATGAGGAAGGAAGGAGCGAACACTTACCAGAGCGATGCACCCCTGGTCGGGGCGCATTCGAGGTTGGGAGAAGGCGTGGGGGTCTGGCTTCCCCATCGCGGCCGACACCCGCCATTGGAGGGCGTCACGGGGAAGAGGATCAGGGGACATCCGTGATCCCTCCCAGTCGGCCTCCAGGGTCATCTCCCAAAGCGACAGCCGCCGTTCCGCCAGGGGGAGCACCCTCCGACGGTGGATGGCGGCAACCACCCCCGCGGCGGTGAGTCCTTCCTCCCGCAACGCCTTCAGGGCCTGGAGAAGAGGTTCGAGGTTCTTCTGCCTCTCGTGTGGAGTCCCGTGACGCCAGGCGTCGGGAGCGGCGGTGACGACCCGCTGAGAGAGCGACGGGAGCAACTCTCCGTCGTTCCAGAGGTAGAACCACCGGCGCTGCCAACCCTTGTTTGAGGATGCGAGGACGGCAGGGATATACTGCAACGACCGCGACTGCCTCAACAAAAGGGTGCAGCCGCCGGCCCGCACCGCTGCACGGACCTTCCTCTCCCCCGTCGGCGAGGCAAAAAGCTCGGCGAAGAAGAGATGGGTCCACAAATCCCAGTGGGGGGCGATCCCCAAATACCCCTCGCACACCGCCACGAAGATAGCGGCCTGCGCGATGGAGTTGGGGGTGAGGTTGTGCAACTCCACCCCGTAATGGAACAGGATGGCTCGCATAAAGCGGCTCGTCGGCACACCAAATCCCCGCTCATGGAAGGAGATGAAGCTCACAACGTACCCCGGCGGAGGGGATGGAGTGACTCCACCCGCGGGAGGAATCCATTCCGGCCGCTGCTCGTCGGTGAGGGGGCGGAGCAAACCCTCGCCGACGAGGTCCTCCAGATCACCCGCCGTCACCGTGGAGAAGGGCCACGGGTCGCGCGGCGGGATGATGGTCACCCGGTCAGCCATCGCCGAAGCAGAAAGGGTGGCGGCGCGAAGGACAGGGGAGGGCGGTTTTCTTTTCCTGGCTGGATCTCTCAGACTGCAAAAAAGCCTAAGAGGGAGACAAGAAGCGGAGTCGAGAACCGTCACCGGGCCCTCTCCGGGGTATATAAAGACCCAGGTGAAGACGGTTCCAACGCACCGCCCGAACCGGACGCGGGGTTCAAAAAACGCAAAGCAAAACAGCCGTTCCTCGAACGGCTCGCGCACGCAACGGCAGCCTCGCCGACCGCTCGCCCCGGCGCATTAACTCCGCGGCTCGACGGGCAGCGCTTCTAGCGGAAGCAGCTGGCGACGTTTCGCCTTCGCCAAAACGGCCACACCAAAAAAGGTACGCCACGTCGTTCAAATTTCGTATCCCTTTTCCCTTTTCCTTCTTTCTCTATCTCTTGCAACAGGGACCGGGAAAGGGGATACCCCCAAAGGGATCCTTCCCCGTGAAGGAACCAGGCTCCGAGCCTCCTTACTGATCAGGGGTTCGAAGGCTGGCCCCCCGAAGGGTTCAACAGCCGCCTCAGATCGCGTGGGCCCGACACCCACTACTGGTCAGAGGTTCGAAGGTCGGCCCCCCGAAAGGTTCCACGACCGCCTCAGGCTACCCGGGCTCCGCGCCCATTACTGATCAGGGGTTCGAAGGCTGGCCCCCCGAAGGGTTCACAGTCGCCTCAGACACCGAGCGAGGGATGACCAGGGGTACGTTCGATACATAACCAAGGCTCGGGCTGCGCTCCCGAGGTACCCTAGGACATTTCCGAGACCAGCGGGAACGACTCTGTAACGGAATCCCATCGGAGGGAGGCAACAAGCCCTCGGACCCCGTCGCCAGGGGACCGGGTCCGGCAGATCACCCGCAGGTACTTTTGGGCGTGCCTCCGGGCCCCTAGCCGACCCCCAACGAACGGGGCACGGACGTCCACTCGGATTACCCGATTGCAGCTCACCGGAGACACCATGTTCGGTGCCCATCGAGGGTAACATGGCGCACTCCCCCCCTCCTCCTTGCGGAAAGGCGACGTAGGGGCGTATGTAAAAAAGCCGAGTCTGTCCCTGATCGTCCTCTCGCTCTGTGCGGAGGCTCGGGGGCTGCTCTCGCAAACCCGGCTCCGGCCGAACCGTTGACAGCGTCAACATACCAGCCCGAGAACTTGGGCCCCGACAGTGCACCCGGGCTACGGCCTATTCGCATGAGGGAACCGCCAGACCAGCCGAAGCATTACGCAAGGCATTAAGACCTCGAAGGAGTGAAACCACTCCTCCGAGGCCTCGGGGGCTACACCCGGCGGGTGCGCTCGCGCGCACCCACCGGAACAAAGTACAACCGAGAAAGGCTGGTCCCCTTGCAAAAAAGTGCGACGAAAGCCTCCAAGCGAGTGTTAACACTCCCTTCGAGGCTCGGGGGCTACTGTCGGGGACCATAATTAGGGGTACCCTCAAGACGCCTAATTCTCAGCTGGTAACCCCCATCAGCATAAAGCTGCAGAGGCCTGATGGGTTTGATTAAGTCAGGGATCAGTCCATACGAGCGACTCGATCACGCCACGCCCGAGCCTAGCCTCGGGCAAGGGCAGCCGACCCTAAGATGTTTCCGTCTCGCCCGAGGCCTCCTCTTTCACGGCAGACGCATCTCCGGCTCGCCCGAGGCCTTGCCTTCGATAAGAAGTAACCCTGACTAAATCACCGCACCGACCGACCAAGTCACTGCGGTCTTTTAACGCAAAGAGTAAGACTGACGGGCAGGCAGGCTTGGCCAAAAGCGCCAGAGGAAGCTCCGCCCGACCCAGGGCTCGGACTCGGGCTAAGGCCCCGGAAGACGGCGAACTCCGCTCCGCCCGACCCAGGGCTCGGACTCGGGCTAAGGCCCCGGAAGACGGCGAACTCCGCTCCGCCCGACCCAGGGCTCGGACTCGGGCTGAGGCCCCGGAAGACGGCGAACTCCGCTCCGCCCGACCCAGGGCTCGGACTCGGGCTAAGGCCTTGGAAGACGGCGAACTCTGCTCCGCCCGACCCAGGGCTCGGACTCGGGCTAAGGCCCCGGAAGATGACGAACTCCGCTTCGCCCGACCCAGGGCTCGGACTCCACCCCGACCTCTGCAGAACGACCTCCGCCTCGCCCGACCCGGGAGCTCAGGTTCGGCCTCGGCCATGCAGGATAGACTCGACCTCGGCCTCGGAGGAGCCTCCACGTTGCCCGACCTAGGGCACAAGTCCGCCACATCGACAGGAAGCGCCATCATCACCCTACCCCGAGCCGACTCGGGCCGCAGGGAACAGGACCGACGTCCCATCTGGCTAGCCCCGCCAGATAGGCAATGATGGCACCCCGCTGGACCCATGACGACGGCGGCTCTCAGCTCTCTTACGAAAGCAGGGGGACATCAGCAAGGGCCCAACCACTCCGACAGCTGTCCCTCCGTCAAGCTCCATTGCTTCTCCGACAGCCACGACGCCACACTAGCCGGGTGCCAAGATCTCTCCGGCTGCCACCTTGGCATGTACTTAGGGTACTAGCTCACCCCCGCTAGACACGTAGCACCTTGCTACACCCCCATTTGTACGCCTGGATCCTCTCCTTACGCCTATAAAAGGAAGGACCAGGGCCTTCTTAGAGAAGGTTGGCCTCGCGGGAACGAGGGCAGGGGCAGGCGCTCTCTTGGGGCCGCTCGCTCCCCTCACCCGCGCGGACGCTTGTAACCCCCTACTGCAAGCGCACCCGACCTGGGCGCGGGACGAACACGAAGGCCGCGGGAACCTCCGACTCCCTCACGACCCGGCTCCGGCCACCTCGCTCTCGCTCTCTCTCCCCCCTTCGCGCTCGCCCACGCGCTCGACCCATCTGGGCTGGGGCACGCGGCACACTCACTCGTCGGCTCGGGGACCCCCCGGTCTCGGAACGCCGACAATATGGTTATATATAGAAAACGAAGAAGAGATAGAGGTTGAAGACGCAAGGACTGCACCACCACCACCTGAAGAACCTCAGGCAGGAAACTGCTTTTATTTTGACATCTATGGAGCGGAGCCTGACTCACCTATCACACAAGGCAAGCCCCAGTGCATTTGCCACCTCCTTGCTATTTTAAAAATCTTTCTCACTTGCTTAATGCATTAGGTGATAGGAGTTGTGTGCTAAACAAATTGTTGTATTTCCTTCCTTGAGAATTTGATTACCTTTCCTAGATCCCCTGTTTTACAAAAAGGTTTTCCTTATGCTTAGCTTTGCTCTAGCAACACAAAATGTTTTGTTTTGACAAAAGATGATGCTTCAAGTGGGTGGGATGTTTTCAAAATAAAACTTGATGGTGGATCCATCATGGCCATGATGGGTTCAACATCAGAAAAGATGTACCTCTGTCAGGTACCAAACTTTGGGTTTGAAATGATAAAGCTGAGACCGGGCGGGTGACTTGCACGAGAAGAGAGTCTCGGTGTAGTGTCTCCGTCTGAGTCGATTAAGGACCTTGTCGATGTAGGCCTGCTGACCGAGGACCCTTTAACTGGTCATATGCCTCATCATGGGTAAGCTTTGCCTCGAGTAGACTAATACCAGAATAAGATAACACGCAATGGGAGTAGAGAGATGGCGAGAGTAGCGTGTACCCTCCGTGGCAAGAGGCTGGACGGTGGTGTATCTGTGCTCTCGGTTGGCGTGAACCTGATCTGGTCTTAAGAACCCCGGTGGCGAGTTGACATATGCAAGGGTTAAGTGCTACATATGTCGTGTGATTGGAGATCCTCAGTTGAGTATTAATCGATTCGGATTGCCGTTACTTGTTGGACATGAAGAGTTGGTCACTGACATACACGTAGCAATCCAGTGAACAAGAAGGGTTAATAAGAAATTGGCTAGTATAGGTCAAGTGCTTGAACTAGGGTAGAAAGAACTCTAGAACTCAGGTAATGACTTAACTTGCTAATAAAACTGGATTTTTAAGGATCCACTATTAGTAAGCATTTCTGCAAACAGAGTCTTTGATTATTGATGAGCCATACCTTGATTCCCGAAGGCCAGCATATCCTTGAGAGTCTTTTATTTTGACGGGTAAGACTTGCAAAAGTACACTTCGTATTTAGGGCTTTGTCCCATGTTGTTTTAGGTGAGGAAGCAGCAAATTTTTGTTGCTTTTGTTCCAAGGTGGTGCCTAAGGAAGAAAATCAAGACTGAAGCCACGGGAGGAGGTGTCCTCCTTTAAGGAAAAACTGTTTACTGTTTATCGGGAGGGGTTTTTGCCTCCCAAGTTATGTAATAATATTACTCCAACACTCTTATATTTTTGCTCTAGTCTGTAATAATACTACTCTTTCACTACATTAAAATAAAATAAAGTTATTGTAACTGCTTCCGCATATTCGTTCCTCCGATGTGTTGTAATATCTGTGTGACGGGTGAAACGCTCTTGGGCAAAGGTAAAGAATACAGATACCGAACTTGTCAAGTGATCCGGTGCACCTGCAGGGTTGTCTGAGGTCCATTGGACAAGGACAACTGTAGGTGGGCCTAATGACTTGAGAGGTTCCGTCACAGCTGCTATCGGAGTGAAGCCCATCTCTGTAGATGTTATGAGGCATTTTCAAAAAGAATGTTTGAAGACTTACCTAAGAAAATTCCTTTCCTTCTTATCTAACTACCTTCTGAAGTGCTTATTTTAAAAGACTAGATAGTAGAGTGTGATGTATAGAAGGTTGTGAATCAACTAAGGTTGATTCTGTAATTATGCATGCATCATGTTACAAACTGTATTAATAAGATTTTCCCCCTTATGGAGATATGTCGCCGCGCACAAGGAAAACTGCGTGCAAGTCCACTGGACCGATTGGTGTGCCTCGGCACCAACTGGCTCTGAGACATGAAGATAGCAGAAGCGGCAGCAATGATCCCATTGGTGATCTAGAAGCTCAGGTAGAGCGGCTTTGATTGGAATTATATCACAGAAACAATGTGTGTGTCGAGGATGGTCAACGAATAAATGAGTTAAGAACTGACATCTGACATCTGCAAGACCAACTTGCTGAACGAGATTTAGCACTCGATTGGGCTATTAACTCACGTTCACTTGCTTGGGCCAAGGAAGCCAAAGCTTGAGCCCGTGTGGAGGAGCTTAGCACGGCCATCGACAGCTTGCAGGTGTACTGTAATACATTGCATGAAGAAGTTCATGAATTGTATTCGCGACTACACCCAGACGTATCTGCCAAACCTGTCGGAATAGAAGCCGGACCTTCTGGAGCAGCGGGAGAAGCACTTGGTGGGGAGTTGGACCTTTTCAGTCCCCCTCCTTCAATGAATCTAGCTGATGAATGGTCCCCTACATCCGATAGTGAAGCCACCAAAAGTGATAAGAAACTAGAATAGTATAGTTTAGATATGATAATAATGTATAATAGGTAATGTGGTCTTGTTGTAAATTCAAGTCTGTATCATTACCCTTTAAGTAATGTAAAATGATGGTGTGCTTTGGCATATTATATTCTCCAAATGTTTCTTTGCCTCAGATGCCGTCTAGAACTCATGGACAGGATGGTGCGGGAACCTCCCATGGATGGGAGACTACTCCCAACCCACCACTAGTACCCCCAACTTTGGCTAAGGCTATCGCTGCCTTAGTCAATGCAACAACCGACAACACCCGCTTCCTTCATGAAATGGCGGGACAGCAATATCAGCAGCAAGGTGGGCGAGCTTATCCGCAAGGACCCCACGAAACTTCATATTTGGATTTCTCGGAAACACGTCCCCCACTATTTGTCAAGGCCGAAGATCCCCTCGAAGCGGACGAATGGATTCAGGTTATTGAGCAAAAGTTTGGGCTCCTCCGATGCACGGAGACTTAGAAGCCCTTGTTTGCGGCGCAGCAATTAAGAGGCCTTGCCAGCACCTGGTGGGGAAATTATGTGGCCGTTCAGCCAACCGGCTATCAAGTCACTTGGGATGAATTTAAATTGGCATTTTGGGAGCACTACATTCCAGAAGGAGTGCTCCATATGAAGCAAGAAGAATTTACGAAGCTCAAGCAAGGAGGAGATACAGTTATGCAGTATCTCAATAAATTCAATCATTTGTCCCAGTACGCCATTGACCAGGTCAACACTGACCTGAAAAAGAAGAATTGTTTCATGAAGGGCCTTAATGACCTGCTACAATGGAAGATGGCCGCCTGCCTCGACTCTCCTATAGCAGGGCTATCAGCACGGCGCTGGCAGTTGAAGCCAAGTATGCAGGCCCAGGCAAGACAAAGGGCTATGGAGGTGACAGGCCCAACCAGGGGCCTAAAATGCAACAAAGGTTGGTGATCCAACCTTTTAATCCGAACCTCTCTTCACCACGTCCACCCTCCTACCCCTTTGAACAACCTGTTTTCATTCGCCCCGCCACTGCCCCCACCTCAACAACTCAGCCTAGTGCCCCTGGTACTCGTTTCCCCGCCCTCCCAAGCTCCTCAACCGGCTGTTTTAATTGTGGGAAGTCCGGACATTTTATCAAGGATTGCCCATATCCAAGGCAGAACAGATCAAATAATCAGCAGAGCTCAGGGAGTTCCACCCAAGGCAAGGGAAACATGGCAAGTAATATAGCAGGCAAGAATATGAAGAAAACTGGGTGAATCTATTATACACAAGTGGTCACCACACCGGAAGGAGAGCCGGTCATGATGGGTACGTTTCTCGTGGCCAATCACCCTGCAGTCATTCTCTTTGATTCTGGTGCTTCACATACATTCATAAGCAAGAAGTTTGTGGAAAAATATTGCATTCCATGCATTGAATCAAGGGAAGGGTTTATAATTCATTCGCCTAGGGGACAAATATTCACTAAAGAAGTGGCTTTCCATGTGCCCGTAACATTGGCTGAACGGGACTTTCCCACAAACATGATTGTTCTGAAAGGCCAAGATATAGATGTAATTTTGGGCATGAATTGGTTAGCCCAACACAAAGCTATCCTCAACACTGATCTGAGAATCATCAAGTTGAGCTATGGCCACAAAGAAGTTCTTTTGTCCATCACTGTAGATATTCCGGCTAAACCCTCTGGCGGAGTTTATGAAGCCATCATACCGAAGATCCAAGATATTTCGGTAGTGTGTGAGTTCCCGGATGTCTTTCCGAAAGATCTGCCTGGATTACCTCCTGAGAGAGACGTGGAATTTGTGATTGAATTGAAGCCCGGTACGGCTCCTATTTCTAGATGGTCGTATCGAATGCCTCCGAATGAGTTGGCAGAGCTCAAGACACAATTACAAGATCTGCTACAAAAGGGATTCATCCGACCAAGCTCGTCGCCATGGGGTTGTCCAGCCATCTTTGTCAAGAAGAAGGATCGAACGCTTCAGATGTGTGTGGATTACAGACCCCTTAATGAGGTCACAATCAAGAATAAGTACCCTCTTCCCCGGATTGATATTTTATTTGATCAGCTTACTGGAGCTCGGGTATTTTCCAAGATTGACCTCAGGTCGGGTTACCATCAGATCCGTATCTGGCCCGAAGATATACCTAAGACCGCATTCACTACGCGGTATGGATTATTTGAATATTTGGTTATGTCTTTTGGATTAACAAATGCTCATGCCCACTTCACTTATCTGATGAACTCGGTATTCATGCTCGAGTTGGATAAATTTGTGGTGGTTTTCATTGATGACATTTTGATATATTCCAAGAATGAAGAGGAGCATGCTCGGCATTTGCGGATCGTATTAACGCACTTAAGGGAGCATCAATTATATGCTAAATTCAGTAAATGCGCGTTTTGGCTGGAGGAGATCCAATTTTTGGGACATGTATTGTCTGCCAAGGGGATTGCGGTTGATCCCATCAAAGTCAAGAATATTTTAGAATGGAAACCACCGACCATGGTACATCAAGTCCGAAGTTTCCTTGGACTGGCTGGTTATTACCGCCGATTTATTCCAGATTTTTCCAAGCTTGTGAAGCCGATCACAAGTTTATTGAAGAACGATACTAAATTTAATTGGTCTTCAAAATGCAATGAAGCCTTCGAGCAGCTAAAGGTGTTATTGACCACTGCTCCGGTACTAGCTCAACCGAACATTGAAAAGCCTTTTGATGTGTATTGTGACGCATCAGGCAGTGGTCTGGGCTATGTTTTAATGCAAGAGGGCCGAGTGATAGCATACGCTTCAAGGCAGTTGCGCCGGCATGAAGAGCATTATCCAACTCATGACTTAGAATTGGCTGCTATGGTTTATGCCTTGAAAATATGGCATCATTATCTGTTGGGGAATATCTGTCATATTTATACAGATCATAAGAGCTTAAAATACATCTTTACCCAGTCAGAGCTGAATATGAGGCAGAGAAGTTGGCTTGAGCTGATTAAAGATTATGAATTGGAAATTCACTATCACCCAGGCAAGGCTAATGTAGTGGCAGATGCATTAAGTCGCAAGGCTTCCTGTCATTGTCTTACGATGAAGACTTCTGACATTACACTATGCCAAGAAATGGAAAAGTTGAACCTAGGAATGATTCAACATGGAACTTTGAATCACTTGAAGCTTGAGTCGGTTCTTCTGCAAAGAATAATTGATGCACAAAGAAATGATGAGGGTATGAAACACATTCATGAGAAAATGGAGGCCGGTAAAGCCAACTGCTTCAGGAAAGATGATCAAAGTATTGTATGGTTTAACAACCGCATAGTTGTGCCCAAGAATGATGAAATCCGCCAGCAAATTTTAGATGAAGCACATCTTAGTCGCTATTCTATTCATCCCAGAAGCACTAAGATGTATCATGATCTAAAGCAGCATTATTGGTGGACGAAAATGAAGATCGAAATTGCACACTATGTGGCAAGATGCGACACTTGCAGACGTGTCAAGGCCATATATATGAAAACTGCTGGTCCATTACAATCGTTACCTATCCCAACTTGGAAATGGGAGGATATAATGTAACACCCCTGGTGTTACGAGAACTAAAACTTTGACATGTCATCATATGCATTAGCATCATCTTGCTTGATACATCTAGAATACATTTTACTAGGTCCAAAATTTCAATTTCAACTCTAAACTAGCCCAAAAGTGGATTTTAAGATCTAGCTATGTTTTGCTAAAAGTTCATATATCAAAATTGTGGAGCTTGGAAAAGTGAACAATTTTCATATTTGGAGCTCTCCAAGTGATGTGGGAGAATTTGAAGTAATTTGCAAAAATTCAGATTTGGGTCAGTTGGAATCAGCCCAAAACAGTTTTGTTTATTTGTTTTTGAATCCCTGTAACTTTTAATTCATGAGTATTTTGGAAACAGTTTTTATAACAAACTTGTAGAGTAACTATAGGAGAACAACCTTTATTAAGTGTAGTAGCCCTAAAACCATTTGGAACTATGTGTAAAGTTTGCCAAAGATGGACTGTCAGGTTGTGAACTTAGCTGAATTTGGTTCAGTTTGGAAATACTGCGAATCAGTGTCACTGAGCCAACTTTGGACCTTTACAACTTTTGTTCCATGAACTTTTGGATGATAGTCACTGCAGCAAACCTGTAGCATGAACATAGGAGAACATACTGTATTAGGTGGGATGCCCCTAAAACCATATGCAACTTGGAGTAAAAGTGACTCAAAGTAGAGCTGTTTGAATTCTGAGTTTTCAGATTTTGAATAATAGCCCAAGTCTGAAATCAGTATTTTAGTGCTTAGTTTGGAGCTCCTCGGTGGTCAATCCATGTGCTTTTAGGCTGTAGTTTCTGTAGCAAACCTAGAGACCAATGTTGGGAGAGTAATCCATAGTAAGGGACATGCCCTTAAAACTGCTTGGAACTAGGAGAAAAAGTTGTCCAAAGTGGAGCTGACAGATTTGGATTTCAGACTTAGTGCAGCTTACTAAAACTGAATTTTAGTGAGTTTTGCTCAACTTTGGAGCTTTCTTGTGACTAATCTTGGAAGTTTTGGACTGTGGTTTCTATAGAATAATTGAAGACCATATATTGGTGAACAAATCTTCTTAAGTAGGTTTGGCTTGATGATGTATGGAAAGTAGAGTAAAAATTGCCCAAAAATGGACTGTCAGCTTGCGCTGATTGAATTTTTGTTTCAGTTAGCTGAATTTGAATTGTAGTGAGTTTACTCCACTTTGTGGTCCTTTGGTGGCAAATCTGTGGAGTTTTGGACTAAGTTATTAATAACAAAGAGGAAGACCATATGCTAGTGTGTAAGTTTTGTGTGATGAAGGTGGTGTGGTTCTACATGGAGAAGGGAGTAAAATACCCCAAAAATTCCTCTATCAGTGGAGCAGAATGGAGGAAGGTGTTTTGATCCAGTTCAGTAGCTGAAACCAGATTTACTGTTTCTTTTGTCAGGCATTGGAGTTCTCTTCTGTCTGATCTAAGGAGTTTTAAGTTAAGACCTCTGTAGTAAAGTATTAGAGGGTGGTTTTATGAACAATTCTCCTTAAGTTTGGTTTCCCTATTGCTGTTAGAAACTGTGAGATCCAAGAGGTTAGAAACTGTGAGTTCCAAGAGGATAATAGATGGGATGCAGTTTGGACAGCGGGCAGTAAGTTCAGTTAGATGCAGCCGAATTTTAGAGTTTTCACCCCACCTTGTAGCACTATAACTTTTGATCCATGAAGTTATAGCCTATACTATTTATAGAAAAGTGTTAGAGGGTAGTGTGGGGAGTAATTTTCATTGAGGTGGATCCCCTGAACTTGTTTAGAACTGGGAGAAAAAGGTGCCTAAAAACCTACTGTCAAACATGAGTTCTCTGCCCATAGTTTCAGCAAACTGGAAATCGGGTTCAGTGTTGCTTGGTCAACTTTGCAATGCTCTCGGTTGAAATTCATTGTGAGTTTATTAGTGATTCTTATAGAAAAGTTGAAGATCATCTAATAGTGAACAACTTTCCTTAAGAAAGTTTGACTTGGTGCTCACGAGAATTGGAGTAAGCTATGTCCAAACTCTTACTGTCAAGCGTGTTGAGTACAGTTGCCGGTCTCTTGTAACTGAAAGTCGTGTTTCAGTTATATTTAGCCAAATTTAACGCTTTCACGTGCTTGATCCATGGGGTTTTCACTGTATTCATTTTGCCAAAGTGATAGGGCGTTGATCAGTGCACAAATTTAGTTAAGGCTGGTTGCAAGTTGCTTCACATACAAGGGAGTAAATATTTTTCGAATCTGGGCTGTCAGTCAGGCTACTGAACTTTAGTTTCAGTTCAGTGAAACTTTGGATAAGGACGCCGCCATCGCTTTGATTGGTGTCTCTGTGCTGTCTCTTGCGTGCTGGCGTGTCCCCCACGACGTGGCCCAACCAAGCAGGTGCTGGCAGTTTCTTTGAGTTCGGCTCAGCGCAGGTGAAACTTGGATCACAACAGCTGCTCTCGGGGGCTCATCAGGACGTCTTCAATCCTATCCTAGGCCAACTCCCTCACGTCACCTCTCCTTATCTGCATGTTGTTTTTGTTTCTCCTATCTAGAATACGTATAAGTCTCTGGAAATGTTCTATCCTCCTGTGTTTCTCAAGCCATCGAAGCCAGGGCCCTCTCCACGCTTCTAGCACATGACAGCTCCTAGAAGTCTCCCTACGTCCTTGCGTGGTGGCCTTAGGCTGTTGAACGCCAGCGTTGTTTGCGTTCAGCTCGCGCTCACCTCTGCGTGCTCCACTGCACAGTGCCCTGTGTCCGTCAAGTCCCGCAGCGTCCTCTCCCTGCCTACGTTCATAAGCTTCATCGTCTCGCCGTGGTATAGCTTGCCGGTTTGTCGTCGAATTCTTTTCAGTTGGAAAATAATAGCCGAGTACCTTCTTTATGAAATGCATTTCCATACCATAGTAAACATTCATCTACATGTAATTGACTTGTAGAACACCCAGAAGAAGTGGTGTCTGAAGAAGGAGTTCACTTCAGTGTCTGTTGATCCAGTGGTGGAGTTTCATCTAACTACTTACCAAAGTAGAATAATTTTGGGATCTTCTCCTGCAATAAGGCAAGCCCCGGTGCATTTGCCACCTTCCTTGTGTTTACAAAATTTTTTATCACTTATATGCTGCATTAGGTTATAGGAGTTGATTGATTAAACTCTTGATGCATTACCATCCTTGAAAGGTTGATTACCACACCTTGTCACCTGTTTTATAAAAACTAGAGATGCTTAGTCATGCTGATAGACTAAGAAAAAAATATTTTTTGATCTGTGACTCATGTTTTTACAAAAAGAAAATGGGCTTGGGATAATGAAGGCACCAAGACGTTGATAAATTCATTATCCAGGCATGGCCCCTCTGTCAGGCGCCAAAGTTTTGAAATAGTTTAAAATGGGACCAGACGTTGAGCAGGAAAGGTCGCCCGTCTGTGTCGATTAAGGACTGTACCGATTGTTGGCCTGATGATCTAGGACCTTTTATCTGGCCACATACCTCGTCATGGGCAAGCCTGAACCCGGCTATTCCATACATGAAAAGACAATCGCACACTGGGAGTGGAGAGATGGCGAGAGTGGCACGTACCCTCCTGGCAAAGGACCGCCTAAAAGGGGTGGTGTGCTCTCGGGTGGCGCGGACCTGTTCATGTGGTGGAGGATCCGTGGGAATGGTAGACATGTGCAAAACAGTTAAGGGAGGCATATGTCGTGTGGTTGGAGATCCCCAGCTGGGTATTAATCGATTCGGATCGCCGTTACTTCTCGGATATGAAGACTGGATCGCTGCCCTTCATCGTAGATAACAAGAGAAAAAAATTTGGATTGTAAAAGCAACCTAGTGTAGGTCAAGTGAATGATCTAGATTAGGAAAATGCTAGATTCAGGCTAGAAGATTCAGGTAATAAACTAACTTGTGAAATAAAACTTGGCTTAAGGACCCACTTCTAGTAAGTTTTTCTGCAAAATGAGTCCTTGAACTTTGATGAGCTTTACCTTGATTCCCAAAAGCCAGCATACCCTTGAGAGTCTTTCCTTTAGTCGGGTAAGTCTTGCTGAGTAATTGCGTACTCAGGGTTTTATCCCTTGTTGTTTTTGTAGGAGAAGGTTTATTCCCTTATCTTTGGGTTAGTTACTTCATGTGGATGACTTGAAGCTTAGAATGTTTATGTATATATTTTATGGAAAGGCTTCACCCTTCCAATTATTGTAATAAGTTATGCACTTCGAGTACTATCAGGACTTGTAATAAATACATCTCTTTCTACCATGTAAAACTTGAGTTCTGAAATGTAAAGTGTACTTTGTAAAAGTCTTCCGCTCTATCTCCAATGTGTGTGTATCAAATGTGATTACTGTAATATACTTGTTATGTGGGAGATCCTTGGGATGATGAGTTCCAGTTGGCGAACTCGATAGCCTTGTTAAGTTATCCGGTACACGTGCACAGCCATCTAAGGCTAGTAAGGCAAGGGTTGGTGCATGTGGGCCTGATAACTTGGGAGGGCTGTCACATATAAGCATGGACTTTATTGTGGGATTTCCCAGGACAGCAAAAGGATATGATTCTATTTGGGTTATAGTTGATCAACTTACCAAGATAGCCCATTTTCTGCCAGTTAAGACAGATCATCCAATTGTTGTCTATGCCCAATTGTATATTGCTCGTATTCTTAGTCTACATGGAGTTCCAAAGACCATAGTGTCGGATCATGGACCTCAATTTGTATCCAAGTTCTAGGAAGAACTTCACAAATCCTTGGGTACTAAGCTGCTCCACAGTTCGGCCTATCATCCTCAAACCAGTGGGCAGACTGAGAGAGTGAACCAGATACTTGAAGACATGTTGCGGGCATGTGTTCTGGAATTCCCACAGAAATGGGATGATTGTTTACCATTAGCGGAGTTTTCCTACAATAACAGCTATCAAGAAAGCATCAAAATGGCACCCTTTGAAGCTTTGTATGGACGGCGATGTCGTACTCTGTTAAACTGGTCTGAACTAGGTGAAAGATGGTTTTTCAGGCCTAATATGGTAAAAGAAACAGAAGAGAAGGTTCAATGAATAATACATAATTTGAAAGAAGCCCAAGCTCGTCAAAAGAGTTATGCAGATAAACGACGCAAACCCTTGTACTTTCAAGTTAAAGATTATGTCTACCTGAAAGTCTCACCAATGAAGGGTGTATCGCATTTCAGAGTAAAAGGGAAGCTTGCACCCCGGTACATTGGTCCCTTTCCTATTCTTGAACAATGTGGACCAGTAGCCTACCGACTCCAATTACCAGAAACATTGTCTGCAGTGCACAATGTGTTCCATGTATCTCAATTAAAGAAGTGTCTCTGGGTTCCAGATCGAACTGTTGAAGTAACGGACGTTGCCTTACAACCAGACTTAACATATTTAGAACATCCTATTCGAGTCTTGAATCAAAAGGACGGGATTACCCGAAGAAGAACTCTCAAGTTTTATAAGATACAATGGAACCAACACACAGAAGACAAAGCTACTTGGGAAACTCAAGATTTTTAGAAAAGAATTTCCTAGGCTTTTTAGCTTCATGTAAATTGTGAGATGTGTACACTGGTTGTCATAAAGGAACCATGTAAAGCAATAGCAAACTACCCAAGTGATTCAGGGGTAAACAAGGTAATGAGATAAACAATCTAGGGTGACCTATTGGGTCCCATCAAAATTAACCTATGCATGAATAAGTGATATTAAAGAACATTATTGGGTAAAAAGTGGTCAAGGGCACAACTTGCCTTCAATGAGCTCCTGCTCAGCTACTTCTATCTGCTGCTCACCAGGATCCTTAGTCATGGGCTCTTCTACTCGCCACAATACAAACAAGCACAGTATACAGAGAAAATTAACATCACACCAAACTTGTAAACAAAATACACAGTAATAATCTACACATTAAAATAAAATCTTAGGAACAGAAACCATAATTTTTGGTGTTATAGATTTTAAGATATGAATTTCCAAAGGTTTTATGTGCTTAAAATAGGATTAAGTGGGAAATAAATTCTCTTACTATTTTCATGACAAAACAGAGACTCTAAGTGGTAGAGAATGAAATTACAAAATTTTAGAAAGTGGAATGGCTCAATTTGGACCAAGTATGGATTTTTCTATGAATTTATCAAGTTCTAGGGTTTATTTTCATATTAAAAATCTATTTTTCAATTCATCTATTTAATTTTCCACGGCACTGGACTGGGCCTCCAATTCTGGTAAGTCCAGGGGCGTCTAGGTAAAATCTCCAAGACACAGTGAATAATACCCCTGGACGGCGGGTTGTTTTTCTGTAAACGATAAGGGTTCTTTAGCAAAATGGCCAGGCCGAAGGGGTATGAAGCCATCACGGCCATTGGATTAGATTTGAACGGCAAAGATTAAATCACCAAGGTAACGAAACGGTATGCTCTATAGCTCCTTGGATCATAGATCAATGGCTCACATTAACTTGCGCACAGGTATGCATCATGGCCATCTATCAACAATTCAACGGTCCAGCTCGACCAAGACGAAGCGGTAGCCTAAGATCTAATCCGACCCCTCTATTCCTAGATCAACGGCTGGCGTGCATCTTCCTCCTCGGGCCTCACCATGGCGATGCAAGCTCTCTGGACAGCGGCGCCCGTGGAACTTTGCCACCAGTTCTCCCTCACCACGACTTGCTCCAGCCATTGACTCCAAACCGGGACAAGGCCTGCGGTGGTGCCGTGCCTCGCACCATGCTCTAGGGTTACTAATCTACCACGGACCGCGCAAATGCCAAAGGATGGAGAAAAAGAAGGTGATTCCGAGGGGGTTACATACCGGCGACCTTGCTCCGACCGGAACGTGCACCGTGCCTAGGAACGCCCTTCGCCTCTAGTAACTCCCACAACCACCGAGGAGCAGTCGCCGCGCAGTCCCGACGACGCATTCTCGAGGTACAAACTTCGTGGGCTAGTAGACGCTCAATGTGGGGGGGTCTCGCGGAGTGAACTAAGCACACGAAAGAGGGTTTGGGTTCGCTTATCTAGGGTCAAAGATCATGTGCCGCGATCCAGCTGATGTCGTGGCCGTCAATTCCGCGCGCTCCGTTCGGCGAAGTCGTTTGCGAGAAGATATACAGGACTTCGTCCTTGGACCCTGATGCGAGGCCCCACACGGCAGCGAATTGGCTTAACACATGCAGCCCCCAGAGACTGACGGCGCGAGTCTGCCTGTCGGCGCGCCAGCCAGTCAGGTGGAGGGTAGTTGGGCCGAAAACAGGGTTGGTCGGCCCATGCAGCGATTTGTTTTTTTCTTTTTCTTTTCTTTCTCTTTTGCTTTTATTTTCTGTTTTTTTCCTAATTATTTTGAATCCAAATTTGAATGTGAGTCTCACCTTTGAGCCAAATGTACACATTAAAATCCAAGCATAGGAATAATATATTTATATATATATATATATACTTATTTTTATTCCACATAATATTCGTTTGCTTCTCTTTTCCAAATTCTAGGATCTCCTTTTATTTTCCAAATTCTATATTGGGAATTTAATATATTTCTTCTTCAAATTATTTTATGTTGACACAAAATGCACACACAACAAAATCCAGCATGAGCCATGGTTTAGTGATATATATTTTTATTAATTGTTTTTAAAGGTGGTGTTCATATGTGATGACAAATGGATTCAACCCACACATATAAATAAAGGAAATAACATTTTCTTCCCCTTTTTACATTCTCTCTTACAAATTAGGTACTACATTCTTGCAGGGCTTAATACTTAGCAACACCCTAAGAGCGCAAAAGAATGCTGAAGACGAGAGCTGCACTATAGCTCTCAACAACCTTCGAACAGAGGTGATCAGGCTGAGAAACGAAGCCATAGAAAAAGACAAAATTCTACTTTCATTGGTGGATAAAGTAAAAGAAGATGAAGCAAGTTTCAAGGCTCAAGCTGAAATTCAAAAGAATGAGATCGAAGACCTTCAGAAACAGCTGGCTGAAGCCAAAGAAAAATGTGGGCTCGCAGAGGCCAACCGAGATATTAGTGAATATTGGAAAAACTATTTAGAAAAAACAGTTGAAGAACTGCGCGCATCCAAAGAAAGATGCTTCGAAAAATCCCTGGCTGCGTGGAGAATATAAAGGCTAGCTTCGCCAAAGTGGGCGCCTATTCCAACAAAGATAACTTTATACGAGGTAACCCTGAAGGTGTTATCGAATGGATAAGCGGAGAGGCCGAAGCCTTTGAAGAAATTTTAAGTGATTGCGGGGATGTCTGCGCGTTCTCTGATGCAAGAGGAATTTCAGCCATCCTGGAGAAGGCAGGTTGCGATCATGTCAAGACCCTGGCCCAAGCCGATGCTGCCTTCTCCGTGGATGACACAAAGGATCCTTCAGCTGAAGCAAGCTTAATGGGCGGAAAATTTATACTGAGATCTGGGCAAATGGTGGCCGAGAAATACCTCACGAAATTATGAAGAAGAGCGAAAAAGACATCCATGATGCCCGAGTACAAGCTAAGCAAGCTGAAGAAGCTGCAGAATGCCAGAGGCGCATAGGTATTGTTTCATGGCATCTAGCTTCGGCATTTGTTTTTCGTGACTTCAAAATGATTAGTTTTTTTCTACTGTAGCTGAACTATCTCCTCCACCGGAACCGTTCGACCCCCTGGACGACCCAGAAACGAAGAAAGCAATAGAGATCATCAATATGGCCGAATCTATTGTTGACGAAGTTGTTAACAAGTTGTTAAATGAAATTGTGGAGAAGGTCCTAAAAGAGGACTAGTACTTATTGTAAAAACATTTTTAGATAATCAATGTAGCTTTGCTGTATCAAGACTGTAATATTCGATGTGCATATTTTTGAATCTAATATGTAAGTTTATTTGTAATTCAGTTCTTTGCGATGCATGAAACTTTATGTACATACCGTTTTTGAGCCTTCGGCGAAAAAACACCTTCCCTTCTTTTCATGCTTCGTAAAGAAGAAACTCGTGCTTCATGAAAATATCCATGCTTCGTAAAAACATCCCAGCTTCGTAAACAAAGGATCCCTTCTGACGAAGCTATATTTCTCAGCTTACTTTGTGCCTTAGCACATTTCCATTTTTTATAAAGTAGTCTCCAAAGGTTGACTTCGTATTCAACTCGTGTCATCGGTGCAATATGATGTATGATGTGATGCTATGCGGGATGATGTGATGATATGATGCGAAGGATGATGCTAATGCCGAAGATACGCACCCAAACACCCACACTGGAACACACCATCTTAGCGTCCCCCTTAGGAACGATCGGAATCTCTTTGTCGTTTATTTTTTGGCTTCACCGCTTATTTTTCTGTGTAAGTTCTGCATCCTCTTAGGAACGTCTTTGAAACTTCTTCGCCTTCTATTTCGGCGGTATCACCGTTGACTTTTCAGTGTAAGTTCTGCATTCCCTTAGGAACGTCTTTTAAACTTCTTTGCCTTGTATTTCGGCGGTATTTGGCTCTGCATTCCTTTGGAACGACTTTTGAGCAGAAAACTTACACTGTGCTCCCTTAGGAACGACTTTTTTGTAGCTTCGTCAAAACTTACAGTGCGCTCCCATAGGAACGACTTCTTTTGTAGCTTCGGTAATTTTTGAGCTTCGTAAATCTATGAAGAAAGATATATTTTCATTTTAATAAAACGAAACTATTACAAGGAATTAAGACTAGATTTACATTACTTGTTCTTTATTGAAAAACAAAAATGACATAGAATGTAGGAAATTTTTCAGAGGTAGGATATCTCTCAATAAATGTGCTTTGATTCCGAACAGTACTATTGACTGTGGCGAGCTTCGGATTCCTCCCTGAATTCCCATTGCTGTTGAGAGTGCTGGTGCCTTCTGGCTGCTGGCTTCGGGAATAGGTCGGTTGTAGTGTGGTGGGGGTGGGAGTTCTGGCCAAGAAGCCTGTGAATGGCTAGCCGAAGCAACAGAAGCTGCAGGGTGATTGCCCACATACTCTGGTATGTAGGGAGAATGGCACGAAGCAGTGTGCAAGACCTTGCTTTGGCTGATTCTGCCGAGCCTCGGCTTCTGCTATCTCCTTTTGCTTCTGAATGGTGATTTGGCACATTCTTGTAGTATGACCCTTGTCCTCACCATCAGAATAAGTAGTAGATCTTTCTAGGCTGATCCCCAAATCTTCCCCCGAAGCCCCTGGCGCCTCTGCCCCTTGGAGCTGGTGCCTGAAAGAGCTTTGCTATTGCCCCGAAGATTGTGAGGGTATTGCGACCTCTGAGACTGACTCCCTTTGTCATCACTCTGAGTGGAATTATGGATTGACCTGACATGCCTCGGGTGGATTCTTCCTCTGAAGCCCCTGGTCATTTCTGAGAATCTATAAGCTTCCTCCCTTCTTTGATCGGAAGTCGGTTGTCAAGCCCGGATGTATTCATCCATTTTCTGGAGCAGCTTCTCTAGAGTTTGTGGGGCTTCCTAGCGAAGTACTGAGCCGTAGGTCCTGGTTGAAGGCCCTTAATCATGGCCTCAATGACATTTCATTGGGCTCTGCGGGCGCTTGTGCCCTCAGTCGCAAGAACCTTCGGACATATGCCTGGAGGTGTTCCTCATGATCCTGCGTCGCATTGGAACATGGCCTGAGCTGTGACTGCTTCGTCTGAAAACCTTGGAAACTGGTCACCAGCATGTCCTTAAGCTTCTGCCACGATGTGATATGTCCCTGGCCAAAAAGAAGAATACCATGTTTGGGCTACATTTCGACTGCCATGACGAAGGACTTCGCCATAATTACAGTATTGCCCCCATACGAAGATATAGTTGCTTCGTAGCTCATCAGAAACTACTTTGGATCTGAGTGCCCATCATACATGGGAAGCTGAGGTGGCTTGTATGACGGGGGCCATGGGGTAGCCCTGCAGTTCTGCTGCCAAGGGAGAAGCATCATTAAAAGTAAAGGTATCATGATTAAATCATCATACCATCCATCTTCGTGGAACAAGCCTTGTTGACGAAGCTCCCTGTGTTGGGGCCTTCGATCTTGTTCATCTTGAGCAAGATGACGCAGTTCTTCAGTAGCTTCGTCGATCTTCCTTTTGAAGATCAGCCTGCCGCGCCATCTTCTCCTTCTTCCTTTGTACTTGCTGATGGATTATTTCCATGTCCTTGATCTCTTGGTCCAACTCCTCCTCCTGGAGTGTTGGACTGATGGCTTTCCTCTTCTGGCTTCGAGCCTCTTGGAGAGAAAGAGTGTCCTGGTTTGGATGCAGCGGCTGCAGTGCAGCAGTTCCTGGTGGCTGAAGCTTTCTTCGGCGGCATGACGAAGGTCACTGCTTACCGAAGGTGGTCGAAAGAGTTCACCGGAGGTGGGCGCCAATGTTGGTGACTTGTTCTCAAATGCTATGAGTTAAGAACAAGGCAACATAAAATGTTAAAGGTTAATGCCCTTCGTCCTTCGAAGCATTATCTCCCTTAGGACATAATGATCTTCAGATGAAGGTCATAAAGGATGAACCTTTATCATTGTAGTATATACTAATAAAAGAAGAAGCATAGAGAATATAGAAAACAATATAAGTAATCATATAACATTATTAATTCATTCTCATTATCTCATTACGGAAAAGACAGAAACAATACTAAATTACAAATGTACCTTCGGCTTGATAGAAGACACAAGTACAAGTGTGACGCACCAATGGATTACAAGTCAGCGTGAACAGTACAGGGGGCACTGTTCATCTATTTATAGGCACAGGACGTAGCCTGTGTAAAATTACACTCATGCCCTTTACATTTACTGTTGACTTTAGGATAATCCATCGAGGTCCATATAGCCTTTTCCCCTTTAAGTCGGTTCCTCTTTCTGCCGCTATGGCGAAGCTTCCCTACACGTGGCTTCGGAGCTTTGTCATCCTTCGTATTGTTCGTGCTTCTCATATTATATATGGTTTTGATCTAAATCCAAAGGTATCTGTTCATATATTATGCTTGGGAAATATTGTCAAATCATGTTTTAGAGGACCTTCAGAAGACGAAGGCCCCAACACGTAGTTTATAGCCCCCAGCATAGTTCTTGGTGCAAATAAGATAACCAATGAATTACTAAAGATGACGGATAAGGTTGCAGTTCGTATTTTTCCTAAATTTTGGTTCTTGATTTGGAGCTGGTACCTTCTGGTAGAGCAAGATATTGTCGACATCGAAACATTCCTATAAAGCAAGTATGAAATAGTTAAGCATCCTGACACTCGTAAAATAGCAAAGCTAAAACAAATTGGTTACTCCTATAAACATTTAAATTATACAATCAGGACATGTTTGGCTCCAAACTAATAATGAGGATGTAGCAATCTTGTAAAGCCCAAAATTTGGTAAAAAAATATATCATGAAATAATAAAATAAAGAGATAAAATTGTGGTGAGAATTTTTTTTAAAGACCTTTAGAATCTATTAGGATTCTCCCTCCTCATATTCAACCAAAATATTAAATTAGTAAGTAACTGATAAATTGATAAAGAGAAGGGATTCTTATATAAATTATCCCTTGTTGAAGTTGATAAATATTGTATAAGGATAAATATTAGAGCATCGATTAATCGAGGTTATGCAATCGAAAATATTTTTCTCAAAATAATTATATGGAGCAACATATCCAAAAATATTTACTTATGTATGATAATAAACAAATAAATAAATAATAAATAAATATATACTTTGCATTATGTTGGATTTTTGTGCTGTGCATTTAACTGTAAAGTTGAATTTCCAAAACCATGGTTGAATTTGAACTTGAAATCAAAATTTGAAAACTAGAAAACAAAACTGAAATTTAAAAGAAAAGAAATGGAAAAACTCACCTGTAGTCGGTACCTGGGCCGAAACCATACCTGGGCGGCCCAAGTATTTCCCACCGCGCAGCTCATGCACCAATGCTTATGGCGTTACTGCCTCCGCCATGTGGGCCCGCTCGGCCAGGGATCGGAAACGTCCGCATGATCTGAAGCTGAGACTAATGTGTGGGCCACCTCGGTCAGCTTCGTCCCCTTCAAAACGGCTGACCGATTTTCTCTGCTATGGATCTGCGGGCGACACACAACATGGGCGTGTTTCTCCTTCCACTAGTTGCACATGCTCGGCTCAGGAGATGGCCATGTGGGGTCGGGTGTCAGGCACGTCACCTTCCGCATATTGCCACCAAACGCCGAA